>CM077519.1:33953486-34553486 GCA_039654895.1 Mongoloraphidia duomilia
TCTGCGGACCTGCGCATGTCCAGAGGGATTGCGGGTGAGTTCCGACGACGATTTGGTTGCCAAGAGGAACTATGGAGACAAGTCCCTGCGGTCGGAAGGGTACTACGGCTGCTAGAACAGTGCCGCCCTATCTACTATTTGGTGACGAAACGATTGGTCTACCAGAAACCTACATACGTGGATCTGTGGAACACCCTAATGGAGTTAAAGGCCAACCTACTTCATGACGGTGTCAAGAAATTAGCGGTCCCTAAGCTGGGCTGTGGGCTCGATCGTTTGGATTGGAGAGTCGTACGAAACATGCTAGAAGTAATCTTTCAAGATACTGAAGTGAACATCCTGGTATGCAGTTTCGGGCTGAAAACGCACATGAGCCAACAGAAGAGTGTAGACTGCTATTTCTACCCAAGAGGAACATGCAGCCGAGGCGAGAGATGCCACTATCGACATGACCCCTTCTTTCGTGCTTGTAATCTGTCCTGGGACAGGACAGGTCTAAGAGGGAGGCAATGTAACGAATCTAAGCAGGCTGGTTGCAGCCATGATTCGTTGGCTTAACATGGATCACGCAGCCTTGAGCGCGAAGAAATATTCTGGTTGACAACAATAAGAAAACCCGCCACCATGGATATAAAATGACCAGGAAAGTTCATATAGGCAAGAGCAAGTATGAAACACGGGGAGTCACGTATACATTCTCAACGAGAGCAGACGTGAAAAGTGCGACAAGAAATAAATAGACCACCAGCGAGTTAAAAGTTCTTCGAGTGACCTAGTGCAAATAATCTTCCAGTACCAAGTGACAAACAGTGTGGAAGATATTTGAAAGTGACAGACGAGATCTTCGAGTGATTAAGTGCAGATAATCTTCTGGTGCAAAGTGACAGACAGTGTGGAAGATATCTGCAGGTGGCAAATAAATACTACCACCACAGACATATAGTGGACCCAGTGAACAATATACGTGCCACAGACATATGGTGGACACATAGTGGTCAAGCAGTGGTCAAGTAATAACGAAGTGTTGGTCAACAAAAATTGACCAACGGTCAAGCAAAACTGACCAACGGAAAAATAGACAAAAAGCGAACAGTGAATAAAGTGAGGAACAATAATTGTCCAAAGCATGTAAACGGTTGTCACTGTTGTGAAAGAATAGATAAATAAAAATATTTACCAAAGTTACCAACGAGTTTTGTTACATCCATCTACTACATATTTTGACTTTTCTCGCATAATTTTGTTTCATAAACAATCTAAGGCAATATGATCTAGCATGTAACAAATTAGTGACATGTTTAAGAGACTATTATCCTGGCAACAATATGTGGAGAGATGTGCTGAGTTATTGCTCTCAAAGCATGTAATAAACGAGAAATTTACATCATTAAATGAAAAAAATACGTGCGTCGTTTCCTAAATTTACTTAAATATCGATTTATACAAAAACACGGAAAAATATAAAATACAGTTAAAACTAAAATTTTGTGCTTAAAGCAATTATGCATATAATTTCGGGGTTCAAAATAAATGTATTCAGATAAAATAATACGTTGAATTTCTTTTTATAAAACAGATATATACTTAATAGAAATTACAATTTATAAAAAATTCAGAAAGCTACTAAGATGGGAAAAAGTACCTGATAACATTAACAACATAATATAATTGAGTCTATTGAGACAAATACGAGCACCCTTGGATTAAAAACAGGTATTTTGCAACTTTGGTGATCATGTTAATTAGTCGACCTTAACGATAAATAAATGCCGCCTCTCTTGCGTTTTACTGTTTTCGACTGTCACAATAATATTGTTCCCATTATTCCTTCTCAATGGCCTCCTTACCAACAAGCTGGCGTAGTAACCTAGTAAGCAATTAAAAAGTCTAAGAATTTAAAATTGGGATTGAGTCTAGAATTCGACAATCGACATATCATGTTTACGTCTCCTACTACCTTCAGTCACGCTTTAAGGGAAGTTTACTGTACCGCTTTTCTCGTGTAAAATAGTGAAATTGTAAAATGGACGCTTTTATCTGAAACAATGAAAATATACAATATCCAAAAGTGAAATGACAGCAAAGAAGTTATTCAAAACACGAATAATAAAGCTGATGTGCAGTTGTATTGTTGACTACAGGCACCGGATGTAACGAAACAGACGTATCGAGATTACATTTTATAATATAAACAATTTTTACTTTCATAGCAAACGATTTTATAGTTAAAATTAAAACTAACCTCTTTAGTGTTGACAATACATCTCACATTTTGTATATAAAAACATCTTAAGGTATTAAGGTGTTAAACACATCTAAGAATAGATGAAATATATTTATATTTACGTAAAAATGAATTATAATAATTATATTAGTTATGAATTACCATGGTATGCTTAAATCAAATAGCAATATTTTTATAAGTTTCGTAGCTGTCAGATCTAATAAATACGTAAACACAAGTTGACAACAGAAAATATATCTAAAATGAAATATACCATCAGAAGTAACTAGATAGTGTGCTAAGCCACGCACAGATGTCCATAGGTGGAATGCCTAAGTCAACTTAAACAAGCCAGACTGGCAACGTTCGGCAGTCGGACGGTTACACAAGCGCACGACCCACCGGCAGTACGCCGCTTAAGGCAGTTCTTTTCAGAGCTCACAACAGTTCAATTCGGACTCAAGTGGACGAATCTCTCAGACTCGTTCACATTCATCGTTGCGATTCGCGACCGGTGAGTTGATAGGCTTTACGGCACACAGTGATTTTTCGCTTTTACCAATGATGGGCTCTAGTGGTCTATCGGTCTAAGGGGCTAATACACAAGTGCTGTTGGTCTTTTAATAAATTTCATTGACCATCTGTCAAGTATGCTATTTTGACCTTCTGTCACTAGTTACTAAATACAATGGTAATTTTCATTTAAATTTTATCGGTTTCAATGAAACCACAGATACATAAAAAATGTGTCTAGATTGATGAACACGATAATGTGTTTCTAAGGATTTGTAAATGTGTATTGATTGTAAATAATTTTGGTTTGAGTTGTTTGTTCAATAAATCGGCACTAGCTGAAATTACCGAAACTTTTTCATTTAAAACTAATTGATTTTGAATTACAGCTGTTTATTTCAGTATTGAATATTCTCCAGCCAGTGAAGCATTGTACACGCTGAGACCACCTACATACACACCACGGCCAAGTCTATAACGGATATTTGTATCCTCTAGACGACTCCGTAAAATACAACTGAACACTCACACACCACGGCCAAGTCTATAACGGATAGCTGTATCCTCTAGACGACTCCGTAAAGTACACATTTTTGATTAGCGGTTAACGGGCGTATGCGCCCTAACGCGAAGCAATTACAGACACGTGACATTTCAGACACAGAGCGTTTAGTATGCCTGGATATAATACCGGCGACTAGAGGTTCACACGCCATACGTACACCCTAGCACCAGAACGTTACGCGGCTGGAGAACTATATTCGAACTTGGCATTTTTAAATTACAATTTTCAACTTAAGAGTAGCATAGAAAGGTTATAGGGTACCTAAGTGGTTTAGGACGATCCGTCAAACCCACAAACTCCTTGTATGCGGACCCACCGATCCTGTCTTTACTGTCCACAGGCTTTAAACGAACGTCCGTCTGTCTCTAAAGATTACAGACAATAAGTTACGCGGTGGGAGTTTTTTAGAGCCAAATTTGCTCAGGGACCCAAACAGTACCTTTTGAGACGGCCTAAAGAACAGAACCGTTACACGGACATAGAGTGTATTTATATGTTCATGGTTCATCTTTTTATTCATAAATCAACATTTGTATACCTAGTGTAAATATACAAACATTTATTTTTCTGTTGGATATTTGCTATTGTAATTTATCATCTGTTCTTTAAAAACAATTTGTTTTCATTCGTTGTCAGAACATACATAGTACGAGCTTTCTAGAGTGGTGATAAAAACCTCGCGTCTCCATTCTGTAGATATTTCATTCTTCATCACTTGATTGTATTTCTGTGACAAAAAACAAAACCGCTTATGTCGACTTTTTATCTCTAATTTGTGTAGCATTATGTATATAGATAAGTTATGATTATGATTATATACATTAGCTTTTACTTCATTCGCGTAGATATAAGATTTCATTTTAATCGCAAGAAAAAAACTGTTACAGCTCTAGAACTACTTGCACTAATGTCAAAAAATCTTTTAATTCCAATAATTGATGTAAAACAGAAATTTATTTCAGAAATACAAACCAATTATGATTTGCTAGTGTTACAAATTTTGATAGTTATTCCAAGTCTTCATGGTTTCCGGGCTTGTAGGCCGTGGTCCGGTGGTATTTCTACCTGACGTTTCGTACAAGAACGGGATACGACCGAGTAGAGAACTCACTCCCACCACTACACACTGCGCAGTTGACCAATGGCAGAGAGACGGACTACGACCGAACAGAGAACACATTGGTACTAGGCATAAAAGAAGAGAGAACACCAGTCACCGAGTACCGACACACTGACCTGTGAGCCGCCAAGGAGGACACTTCGACCGCTGCCACATCGCCGTTGAGAATGTCTACCGCAGTTGTAGACGAAACGTTTAATTCAGGAATAAACTATTCAATTTTCGATTTTGCAAAATTACTACTTTTATACAGGGTCCGGCATTCAGTACCGGTCATTATGAACCAGCTGGCATTATTATAGAGAAAGTTTTGAAATTTGGAAAATGTATTTTAATAATACATGTTATTTTTTGAAAAATCTTTCAAATTGGCGTCATTAAAATTTAGACATTCTTGACACATTTCGATAAAGTTTCCCATTAAGTAGTCTTCGTAATAAATCAAGTCCAATGTCTTCAATTTCAACAACTCGAATTGCATTTTTAAGTTCATAAGTGTGCATGGATGATGTTCGTAAACCTTTGCTTTGAGGTTAGACTTTAACACTTCGATTGATTAATCTGATATTTCTTTAAGCTGTAGCAATGTAATACAAAATTATAATTTTTGAAAATAAAAAATAATTTATTTGCAGTAAAGTTACAATACCGTTACGCACGAGAAATATAATAGCTTAAGCAACAAATAATTTGTGGATGGAAAAGTCGAAAGCAGAACGTTTGACTTAGGAACTTTGTTTGGATTAGTTAGGAGATAAACATACTAAAAGTCCTTACCCCTCCGAGGTACGCCCGAGGGGGGGGGGCACAAAGAAGGTCCCGTTTTTTTGTTTTTTTCTTTTATCTCGAAAACGGTGCGTCGTACGAAATTTTCTTGTAGTACATAATGAAAGCTGATAAAATTCTCTACAGCTTTAACTTTCACACTTTCTATCTATCTCCATTCTTTGCCTAGCTATGAGCTTCGAAAAAGGGCCGATTTTCAAAAATGTGTTAAATTCTCTGTAGCACATTGTAACAATACGAATTTGCCAAAATCATTTCTAATTGCTCTTCCACAGTATTAAAAACACCCACACACTATTAAAAAATAACAAGCTGGGAGTACCTCCACGCGGTGAAGGCGGAAACAGTTTACTTTTAAACTGGATAAAACTCCCAATAATATCAATGAATAAAATTCTCGACCAATTTTTCAGACAATGTATTAACAAAAAATTACAATAAATAATTCAAATAATTGACGTTTCGATCCGGATTTGGATTTTCTTCAGAATCGAGCTAAAAAAATAATAATATAAAAATTAATTATTAATTATTAATTAGTTTATATCTGAGAAATTAAGCCGTAGATTCGACAGATGAGGAGAAAGAAGAAGAGGCAAACGCTGAGGAACCACAACCAGGCCCGTCACGCCCAAAAAGGCAGCGAATTAAATAATTCATTTTTTAATAAGTTGGATGAGCAATAAGAAATGATTTTGGCAAATTCGTATTGTTACAGTGTGCTACAGAGAATCTAACACATTTTTGAAAATCGGCCGTTTTTCGAAGCTCATAGCTAGGCAAAGAATGGAGATAGATAAAAAGTGTGAAAGTTAAAGCTGTAGAGAATTTTATCAGCTTTCATTATGTAGTACAACAAAATTTCGTACGACGCACCGTTTTCGAGATAAAAGCAAAAAACCAAAAAACGGGACCTTCTTTGTGCCCGTCCCCCTCGGGCGTACTTCGGAGAAATAAGGACTTTTAGTATGTTTATCTCCTAACTAGTCCAAACAAAGTTCCTAAGTCAAATTTTCTGCTTTCGACTTTTCCATCCACATTCCCCTTGTGAGCACTAAATAGTTACTTTTTACTTCATTTTCAGCATTGTCAAAAAATTTGAGAGTTCATTTGCATCGCCAACTTATTGCTTCACATTTACAACAGGCCATGAGTAGGGAATAGCGGGCGGATCAGAGCGAATAAACATAAATCACTATAGAAACTATTTACTTACCACATTAGTGTGTTTTGAAAACACTTTCAATACACCTGCCTGTTAATTGATCCATTCCATGCATAAGTACATACACGCATGTAAAGTACACAGCTTTTTTATAGTGGATATGGCAAAAAATAATTATCTGTATGTCAATGAAATAATTATCTACAGAGAAATCATGCAATAACATTTTTAATGATGTTAAATGATTTCATTAAAAGTAATGCTAGATAGCCAGGCTGCGGAGTTTTATAATTTTTAGCTTCCCAGTACATTGGGAAGTTATTGTAATGGGTCCGAAAATCGAAATCAAAATTTTTAACAAATTTTTATGTTTCAAGGTCACTACACTATTTTTACACTATTTTTGAAAAGATTTCTCTCTCTCTTTCTCTCTCTCTTTCTCTCTCTCTCTCTCTCTCTCTCTCCCTTTCTCTCTCTCTCTCCCTCTCTCTTCCTCCCTCCCTCCCTCTCTCTCTCTCTCCCTTTCTCTCTCCCTTTCTCTCTCTCTCCCTCTCTCTTCCTCCCTCCCTCCCTCTCTCTCTCCCTCTCTCTTCCTCCCTCCCTGACTCTCTCTCTCTCTGTGTGTGTATGTGTTGTGTGTACGTACGTACGTACATTATGTGATCATTTCTTTCTAAGACGAAATCTCGGGAATGAAATTTTATTCTCATATCGAATTTTTTAACATGTGATGTTTTTTTAACTTGTTACTTTTAAGGTTGACATTTTCTACACTGTAAAGTCCACGAAATAAATTATGTATTAAAAAATAAAAAAAAAAATATCGACTACGTTAGGGTGCCAAACGACACGTATTAACGTAATTAATATGATCTGAAAGAAATGTTTTCAAAATCGGTCCAGACGTTCTTTTTATTAACCAAATTAGACTCCAATAAAGTAGATTTTACACAATATCTCGTGAAAAAAAATAAAAAATATTCGTCCAAAAGAAATTTTATCAAAATCCCCAACCGTATTTTTTTTTTTCGTTTAAAGCAAAAGACTGCAAAAAGTGGATTTTACATGAAATCTCGCGAATAAAAAATGATATCGACTTTGTTAGGGTGCAAATAGAAGCATATTGACATCAACAAGGCCCGAAGAAATTTTATAAAAATCGATCAAGCCGTTTTTTTTTTGTTTAAATAAAACGACTACAAAAAAGTAGGTTTTATACGAAATCTCGCCCAAAAAAATGTTATCAACTTCGTTGAGGTGTCTATCAAAGCCTGTTAACGTCACTATGATCCGACATAAATTTTATAAAAATCGGTCCAGCCGTTTTTTTATTGTTAAAAATAAATAATAATTATGTTTTAATGATTTAAATGCTTACTTTTCTGTGTAATTTCTAATTTAGTTATTAATATTCAATATTCACTAAACTGGGAAGTGCGTCGAGTGGACCTCAAGGGTTGCACTTGTATGGGACTCTACTAAGTTCCCATAAAAGACCCGCCTCACGGCTTGTTTGAATTAATTTTAATAAAAATGAAATGACGGCTCGAAAATAGGCGATTGTCACGATGTTTACATGGTGTTCCTCTATTGCAAGCCCTCAGTTCCCAGGTTCTAATCTGAGAACTTGGATTTTCAATTTATTATAAAAAAAACACAAATCAAAAATTGAATATAGGTAAACATAAAATATATGAAACAAAATTTAATGAAATTCCAACACTAAGAAATGAATGTAATAAAAAGTCACAAATGTTACTGATTGAAATAGCTGACGGTAATCTACGCTCGTGTAAATTGTAAGATATTTTATTTTCTTGACAAATTCGCACACGATATTATCGACGCGGACGTGTAGATTCTTCACAAGTTCAAATTTTATGAAAATAAGTTTTCGCACCAATAAATTGTATACATGAATACGGTATATTATCGTTTGAAGTCCTTTCATATTATAGTGCAAATACAATAAAATTCTTATTTGGATCAACGTCCCTGTATACAGGAAAAATTCTTTTTTATGTATACATACGTGCAACTACATACAAACTGAAAATGACTTGGATAAAAACAAAACAACACGTCATCTAGTTTTTCCCTTCCTTATAAATGTGGTTCACGATATTACTGTAATAATATTTTTGCCTACTTTAACAATTTTAAAGATATCAAAATTATATTTTCGAAAATCAGCACTTTGTCTTGTTACCACTTAGGTAATAAAATCAAAAAGAGTGTTAAATCATTTTTACATTGATTTGAATTTATTATTTTTTCTCTTATTTTAAGCATTCTACCGAACATAATGACATGGCTGATTATATCAGAAGATATAGAGGCCAATAAAACCTATATTAAAAAAAACATTGATTTGAAAAACAGGACAAGTACCTACTATTATCTTAATCTGTAAATTTTCAATACAAATTACTTGATATTTGAAACTGGATGTACAATAAACGCTGTTTTACAATATGTAAAGTCTACCTTATACATATATAACATAGGTAGGTAAGTATACTTAATACAGCTGAATCACAATTTCGCGGTAAAAGTTTTTTATGTTTCAGAGTAATTACCTACGTCGTTCTCCGAAGGCTTTTGAAAATTAAAAAATTCGATTGGATCGCCAGTCCTATACTTTCCACCTAGTTAACAAACGCTCGTAACTGAAAATGTTCTCAATAAAACAATAATTTCTTTTTATATTCTTAATGTAAAAAGCATGGCCATCTTATTTGTTTGTCGATCTACTAAAGGTTAAGTAAAATCGTAGTTATCTTGATTAGAAAGATAAAAATGTATTTCGGCTCATAGTCCAGTAATTTTAGATTTCCACTGCAGAAAAATTCCCAGTTAGCTGATTTTTTTTTCTTTACCTTCGTTATGGTGTTTTAAAAAACGTGTAAAAAGTCCCCATCGATATCGTGCCGGCGTTGCCAGATATTCGAGGTTCAAGTTCACGATAGACGGTTTTTTGCGAATTTCTCGGTTCCGTTCCATTTTTTGTAAAAAATGGTTATTACCAATCTTGTAGAGGACGACATTATCTATAACTTTTGTATAAACATTTTTTGTCTACGATTTATAGTTTGTCTTATTTAAGTACCCGCGGCTTCCTCCCCCTCGATTTTACATAACGGGATTATGCTGCTTCCCGAGGGCCTAACATAATGATTTGTACCATTATTTTAAGTTGAACTTAAAGCTAACGATCAATTATAATTTTATCGAAATTAATGCAGTAGTTCTCTACTTATAAGCAACCAAACATACAAATCGACAGCGCTCAAACAGACAGACAGACCGACAATTTTTTTCGAAAATACGATATTTATACTTGACATCAATTATAAAGACCATTCGTAAAGTAATTTCGTAAAAAAAATTTACAAGGGTTGAGAGAGTGCGGATAAAGTACGAGTATGCATTTGCATACCGTATAACGCACTCTACTAAGAATAGCTCGGAGTAACCAAATTTTTATTTTTATTTTCAAAATTCCTTTACGAATACTCCTTATAATTGTTATAAAGACTATTCGTAAAGAAATTTTGTAAAAAAAATTAAAAATGTGGCTATTATTACTAGAGTGCGTTATACGGTATGCAAATGCATACTCCTCCTTTATCCGCACTCTCTCAACCCTTGTAAGTTTTTTTTACGAAATTACTTTATGAATGGTCTTTATAATTGATGTCAAATATAAATATCGTATTTTCGAAAAAAATTGTCGGTCTGTCTGTCTGTTTGAGCGCTGTCGATTTGTATGTTTGGTTGCTTATAAGTAGAGAACTATTGCATTAATTTCGATAAAATTATAATTAATCGTTAGCTTTAAGTTCAACTTAAAATAATAGTACAAATCATTATGTTAGGCCCTCGGGAAGCAGCATAATCCCGTTATGTAAAATCGAGGGGGAGGAAGCCGCGGGTACTTTAATAAGACAAACTATAAATCGTAGACAAAAAATGTTTATACAAAAGTTGTAGATAATGTCGTCCTCTACAAGATTGATAATAACCATTTTTTACAAAAAATAAAACGGAACCAAGAAATTCGCAAAAAACCGTCTATCGTGAACTTGAACCTCGAATATCTGGCAACGCCGGCACGATATCGATGGGGACTTTTTACACGTTTTTTAAAACACCATAACGAAGGTAAATAAAAAAAAAATCAGCTAACTGGGAATTTTTCTGCAGGTGGGTGATTTTAATATCTAAAATTACCGGAGTATCATTTTTTGGAAACATTCTTACTTCCCACCTCTACTATGGTAGGGAAGTAATGGATTAAGTCCGAAAATGATATTTCGAGATTTTAACAGATCTTCGCGTTCTGAGACCCTAGCAATTGTTTAAGATCATTTTCTGACTGTTGCCTGTATGTGTGTGTGTATGTAGTCAATTTTTCGCCTTCGATATCGTAAAAACGGAACAACATACGACCATGCCGATTGTTCTATTGTGTTTATCAGCCTTTAACTTAGATCTGATTAGATTTTGAGTCAAATCGGTTCAGTGAATCCTGAGATATTAAAAAAAACGTTCTCAATGTCACGTATTAACATAGGTAAAAAAAATGTAAATGAATTCTAGATGTTATAATATGAAAAAAATGTAAATATTTTTTTCTCTAAATTGTATTATAGTTTTCGAGAAAAAAAATATTTTACTACAAAAAGAAAATTGTACGTAAATCAAGGTAACCATGATTTTTGCTATATTACTACTTACTAGTCATCAGTAGATCTCTAAACTAAAAATTCGACTGATGATCAGTCCTATACTTCCCACCTAGTAAATATTTGCAAAAAATAAACACTCTTTTTTTTTATTCTTTGACTAGGCCCAAATAACCTTAGCTCTTGGTGGTCTTTAAAACACAATTTAATTTTTATTCTTTGAAAAAAGCATGGCCCTCTTTTTTGTTTGGTGATCTACTGATGGCTAGCTTAATATTACAAAAATCATGGTTACCTTGATTTACGTACAATTTTTATTTTTTTTTAGTAAAATATTTTTTTTCTCGAAAACTATACATTTTAGAGAAAAAAAATATTTACATTTTTTTCATATTATAACATCTAGAATTCATTTATATTTTTTTTTACCTATGTTAATACGTGACATTGAGAACGTTTTTTTGAATATCTCAGGATCCACTGAACCGATTTGACTCAAAATCTAATCAGATCTAAGTTAAAGGCTGATAAACACAATAGAACAATCGGCATGCTCGTATGTTGTTCCGTTCTTAAGATATCGAAGGCGAAAAATTGACCACACACACACACTACACACACACATACACACACACACATCACACACACACACACACACACACACACACACACACACACACACACACACACACACACACACACACATACAGACATCAGTCAGAAAATGATCTTAAACGATTGCTAGGGTCTCAAAACGTGAAGATCTGTTAAAATCTCGAAATATTTTTTTCGGACTAAATCCATTACTTCCCTACCATAGTAGAGGTGGGAAGTAAAAAGATGGCCATGCTTTTTTTCAAAGAATAAAAAAGAGTGTTTATTTTTTGCAAATATTTACTAGGTGGGAAGTATAGGACTGGCCATCAGTCGAATTTTTTTTCTTGAAATCTGTACATTTAAAAAAAAACTCTTAAAACTTTATTCATAATTTATTATAACATCTAGCATGAATTTATATTTTTTGAGCTATGTTAATATGTGACATTATGAACATTTTTGTGAATATCTCAAGATCCCTAAGCCAACTTTGCTCGAAATCTAACCAGATCTAAGTTAATTGCTTACAAATACAACAAAATAAACAGCATGATCCTATGTCGTTTCGTTTTTAAAATATCGAAAGCGAAAAATTTCATCACATACACACACAGCATAAATCAGAAAATTGTCTGAAACGATTCCTAGGGTGTCAAAACGTAAAGATCAATTAATATAAAAAAAAAATCGGACTGAATCCAATACTTCCCTACTATAGAAGAGGTGAGAAGTAAAAATAGACGATGTCTGTGTCAGGCCCGTAATTAATATTATCGCAACATATTTGAAACCTGAAACCATTATATTACTTAAATTAATAGATTTATACGGCTGAATTGCAATTGAAAATTTTTCGTTGGAAAGCAGCCAATTATATAATTGATTCGAAACATTGGTAAAAATCATTTTACCAACCATAGTCACAGTCAGGACTCTAACCTGAACCTTTCCACTTTCGCGGCGGAATGAGCTTACATTTACTCAACCGTGACAAGGTTACTAATCTAACATTCCCCTTATATACTTCGGAATCAATATTATGTAGTAATACCATTCTATGGTTATTTATAGCATTGATATATCTAGGTACTTATGTATTTTAAGGGTTTTTGAAATAATTTTCACTTTCAAGATGAGCTCTCGCTAGAACGAAGATTCACACCTACTACCTAGCTATAATGGATTAACTCTCGAATGTAGTGAAAATCAATTGATTCCGAAGCATATAAGAGGAATTTTGGTAAAATGATTTTTTTCCAATATGTTTCGAATCAATTATATAATTGGCTGCTTTCCAACGAAAAATTTTTATTATATTACATTTTGTGCATATTATATATTTCTACTTAAAGAATTTTGATCGTATTCTGACATATAATATATTGTCAAATATTAGAATAATTATAATATTATGTTGATAATTTTTGAACCTATAATAATTGGTAAAATATAGTTATGTGGAACTTCATAATATATAGGTTTGGTGAGCTACAGTTTAATATAACTTTTACCCACAGGCTAAACGCGCTCTAGCATCACGTTTTCATAAAACTAGTTTATCAGTCCCTTATGAGATCAGATTGCTTTAACCAGTTGCATCAGAGATCTCTCTAAGGACCACCATTAAATGAGAGAACTTTTATTGTTGGCTGTACTCCTTTTATGACCATAGTTAGGCGTAGTCGATAATTTTAAAAGATTATTTTTGCCATTACTATTTATTTTATATTAACAAGCTTTTTTTTTCTTTTTCAGAGCAAATTAGTTGTAGATGTAAAATAAGTTCAAAAATAAATTTGAAATATTTACATATTTATGTAAGCCCAGCCCGATAACAAAAGTTTTTCTCATGACGTCACAAGTCCAGTGAATTTGTTTTATTACTAAATACTAAACAGATCACATAATAATGTCATAGTTACCTATACATATTTTCTCAATATGACCTGTGACATCACACAATGTTTGTGATCACATAATTTCTTTTAAAATTTATTCATATTTTAAAGCTGTTTCTTTGCTTACAGATAATAAATTTCACAACTGATATCAATTTGTATTATCTCTCAAAATACGTAATGCACATTTCGGGTGATTTAAAATTTATGAAACCTTCCCATTCCGTTCTTGTTTCAGGTAGGTACTCACTGGAAATTCATAGGTTTTCTGTAAACGTCAAATCTGAAATTGAAAATTAAACAGTTTTTCTTTAATTATATGACAATTAACGGAAGATCTAAAAAGACTAAAAACAAGATTAAAGATATGAAGACATTGTTTCTTACCTGAAATGTGCCACTTTATCTAAAAAAAATGGGTATAATTATCTTTCTAATCACGCGGCAGTCGAAAGAATTGATATACATAGTATTGACAACAATTGTTATACTTGGTTGATTATTATATTATTTTGTCCCTAGGGACTGTCTGCAGTGTAAGAACTAAATTATTGAGAAATTTTACACGTTGACATAACCGACAATCTCATTGTCTCATACATGTCTTTTTTCAATAAACTTTCAACGTCAATACAACCGTTATGACCATGAAATAACGACTTTCATATACCTACGATACGTACTTCTATGCTGCTACCTTTCCATATAAGAAGATAATAAAAAGGAGCTAAAATAAACATTTAGATAAAGAATACTTGTATCATGATACCTACATACACACGTTGTCATAAAAATTGATGCGAATGAGAAACCTATCATATATACGAGAATATACGCAGTCTAAAAACAGATATTATGTAGGTACACACATTTCTATTTTTTATAAAGAAAAATGGCTTAAGTCAAATTTTTTTTAAATTGATTTACACACACTTCATTCGAGTTTGCTTTAAAAAAAATTAACTGTTACTGCCGGGGCTCAAACCTGAATCCTCTTGTTGACATTTTTAAGGTTACGTATCCAAACGGCAAGCGAAATCCTATTGTTCTCACCATTGTGTCTATCTGTAACAACTTTCCAGCGTCTAAACTATAATTAATGAAATTGACATTTTATATCATGTAAGTCGATGGTCTAAAATCAGACAAATGCTAATTTTTATTAGACTTATATTTAAGGGGCTCCGATGCATCGAAAAGGGAAAAAATAAAGTTTCCAAAAACACTGATCCGATTGGCACCAATTAATCAATAGGCTTAATATCTACTTATGACATTTGTTGTTAAGCCTCTATTATCTACATTGCTATTGCAGTCCTTACTAAAATATATTTTATAGTACGAGTATATAGTAATATGTAATACATAATTTATTAATCAATAAACCTTATCTCGGACATGATTTTTCGAACCTGTCACCATACTTATGATCATTTTCTTAAGGGACACGGATGTAAAATTTTTTGACATAACTGTTTTGGTCTTATGGTAACACATTTATTTAAGAACATTACCATATACAGAAACTGAAGCTGATCCCTTTATGGTGTGTAATATTGTGTATGCATCAATAAATTTATCGAAATAAACTTCTTTCAACACTATGCAATTCTTTAATACAAAATGTAACAGAAAAGGCTATTAGGAATATTGGATTCTATAATCAGTTACTTACAAAATTTAGTTTCGTTTCAAGTTTGAACCGAGGCGTCTATGTAATTAGTAATGTATTAGTTGATTGTAGGTATACAGGGTGTATCACAGGATTGGGAACATAGAAAATAAATGAGTGCAACAAGGAAGACATAAACAAACTGGATAGGGTGACAAAGAAAGAATACACATGGCTATCTCAACTAAATTAGTTATCATGGTTTTAAGCATGAAAAAGGGCACTGTAATCACTGATCCTAAGTAATTTGCACAATGGAGTTTTCCCTATGTTCGGTTTTCTGTGGTACACCCTGTATATCTAGTAGCGTAATGAAGTATATTACCTACTGAAGATTAGTGACAGTATATGTTAAAACGAGTGATAACGAGTTTTGTCACACGAGTCATAATATCATTGAACATGAGATATATATTATGGTATTTTTTGCCATACCCACTATAAAATAGTTGCTTTTCACTTCATTTTCAGTATTTTCAAAACATTTTGACAGTTCATTTTGTGTCGCCAACTTCACATTTATAGTAGGTCGAGAGTAGCTGTCAGTATAGGTAATAGCGGATGGATCAGGCGAATAAACATAAATCACTATGGAAATGGCTTGCTTTTCCACACTAGTGTGGAAAAGATACGTTTCCGTACACCGGCCTGTCAAAAGTCACTTGACATTCATATTGTAGCATTTTTATCATAATATTTTACCACAATACCTATATTCTTTTTTTACCATTTTTACCTGCAGATTAGATAGAGGTAAGTACCTATGAAAAGAATATGTCTCAGAATTAACTCCGGAAGTTTTGAGAAATATTCCTTTTGAAATTTCGAATCGAAAAGCCTTGTATTTTCGAAGTGTAACTACCAAGTAAACAAATTATTAATTGTTAAAATAAAAAAAATATTTGTATCATAATATCACATTCTAATAGTAGTTGTTATTTATTTATTTAAATAAATAATAGCAAAAAATATATTCTCATCTAAAAAAAATTACTTCAGCTTCGGCCTCGTCGACGCCAATTTGGTCATTTCAACAGGACGCCTACTTAAATTACATTGTCTTGCTCGAATGACAAAATTGCGTCCGACGAGAGTGTTAATGAGGATGAAGACGAGGCGAATTATTTTTAAGATAAAAAGATATTTATAAAAATTGAACCACAGTTGTATTAGAATCTAGTGTAATAGTTATGCAGGTTTTTTTAAACAATAACAATTAATAACTTATACGCTTTGGAAACAAGAACGGTAAAGGGTTTTTTGATTCGTTTTGACGCGGTGAAGGGCTTTTCAATTCTGAATTTCAAAAATAATATTGCCTCAAAAACATCGGTATTACTTCTAGGACGGCACAAACACATATTACAAGCAATGGATAAATTCAAAGAATGAGCTGGACTGATGTACTGTCACGGGCATATTTATAGGCGGGTTTAGAGGACTATAGCCCAGGGTGGCAAGTTCGTAAGGGCGGCAAAAAAAGAAGAAAGTAGGTAGTGTTTTATTTACTATATTTGTAATAGGAAATGGAAGTCGAGGTTTGGAAGAGGAATGGGGGAAGAAATTGGGGACTGGGGAGGGTAAGATAGAATGGGTGAGAAAAATTTAAAAAAATGGGCAGCAAATAACGGGTTAGCCCAAGGGCGGCAAAAATCTAAATCCGTTCCTGCGAATGTATATAGTAAATATCCTACCTATATTATTTATAGTTTCTTCGGTAAAATAATGATGGTAATGTCGTGCCTAGCGAACGGAGTCTTAAATTGAATTGTGAATTATAGACGCTCGACAACAGAGGTCATTAGCGTCTGCCGGAGTCTTAAAAATACCAAATACGAAACATGAACTTTGTTTTTGTTTGTAGAAAAAAAAATTGCCGAAACTGCAACGTATAATGATAAAGGACATCAAATTTTTTGCGTGAACTGGAGAGCTGTTCAACTTGTCATGACATAAAATTCTTATCAGTTGTGACGGAAACAATGAAAATCACCCTTCTACTATTCCTTCTCTTTCATCGAGCAAAGAACGTAATTCATTTTTGTCACGATACACAATTGTGACACAGTTATAAATAAACCAGGATTTTATAGTGCCGCTCATACGGTCGACTCTAGTGAAACTAAATAAATCACTAGATTAACGCGAAATTTGCAATAAACTGAGTACAGTCCCTATACAGGGTGAGTTCGACCACCCGTATCAGTCGTTTTTTTCGAAAACGGCTAGTCGTAGAGAGTTGTGTCAAAAATTTGTACTATAAAAGCCCTAATAAAGAATCGAATGGTGATAATTCTTTTTTCCGGGAAGGTCGGCTTCCCTATTAGTTTGCTCCAGAATGTCCAGAACTCCGGAATTATAAATGTAACGATAAGTCGAAAGTGGTATTGTTGAAAAGATCTTTAAAAAATAAGCAAGTTTTGTAGGAAATTTTTTTTTATTACTGCCACTCCTGTAAATTTCTATAAGTATAAATATAAATTATTATATGTTCATAACTCCGGAATTTTAGAAAGCACGATAGGTTGAAAGTGGTGCTGTTGTAAAGCTCTTTAAAAAATAGGCAAGTTTTGTAGAAAAAATTATTTAATTACTGCCACCCCTGTTAAGTAACAATCGTTTGAAATTATTAAATCAAAATTTCATAATAACGATCGAAGTCGGCATTAAAATCTAGCAACCTTAGACATTGTCACAAGTGTTCAAACTGTCTTCCAGTTACTCTTTAATACAGACTACTGAGCTCTTCTGGTTATACTGTGAGTGTACTTCTTCAGTGTTTAATGATCGATAGATAGGTAACTAGATTTTAAATGCGGACTTTTAAAAAGTTCGTTATTATGACATTTTAATTTAGTAATTTCAAACAAATATTACTTAACAGGGGTGGCAGTAATAAAAAAAAAATCCGTACAAAACTTGCTAATTTTTTAAAGATCTTTTCAACAATACCACTTTCGACCTATCGTTATATTTATAATTCCGGAGTTCTGGACATTCTGGAGCAAACTAATAGCGAAGCCGACCTTCCCGAAAAAAAAATTATCACCATTCGATTCTTTATTAGGACTTTTATAATACAAATTTTTGACACAACTCTCTACGACTAACCGTTTTCGAAAAAAACGACTGATACGGGTGGTCGAACTCACCCTGTATAATATTCTTAGTAACGCTATCAACCACAATTTGATGCGTAAACGGTTTTCTAAGATGTTTTGGGAACCCGCCTGCTGGAATTTGCAATTATGTTTTACAACCTGCTAGACTAGCAGGTTGTAAAACATAACTGTGTCTTAAATTGATCATGTCATCGAAGTGTCGGAAACGGATTTATCCTAATTACTAGCAGTGCTAGTAATTAGGATAAATCCGTTTCCGACACTTCGATGACATGATCAATTTAAGACACAGTTATGGGGTTGCATCTTCACTCGTTCCGCGGAAAACTAAGTATTTGAAACCTTATTGGTCATCTCCTATAATAGTTTTCGAGTTTGTAATAGTCTAATTAAAGTTTTCATATCATTTTAAAATTTCTAAAAGTTTCTAGAACATTCCTAAAATTTATTATACTTCTAATTCAGAAATAGGGACCGACAGAAGTTGAAGACTGAAAGGAAAATGTAGAAGCGTGTGATCATTTAAAAAAAAAATTGATTTTCAAAAAGTGACAATTTTTTTACTCACTATATTAGATACTCAATGTAAAAAAATCATGAAAATCTATCCACTATAACTGAGTTCTCAGGTTTTTGATTTTTTAATTCTCATTGAACTCCACTAAATTTACTTTTCGTAGATAAGGGTAGGTTCTATAGCCTTAGTATTGCTTTCATTCGATTCAGCATCCAAAAAACATCGATAACGACACCCCACTTGGCAAAATGAAGCAAATTTGGTTTGGTTTCTTCCCTCCCCCTCCAAAAATTTTTCCTCACATTGAATTTTTATGGACTCTTCGGATTCTTGATTCTTATGCCAAAGAGGACTTATAACCAAAATTTCATGAAAGGAGGAATTTTTTACTATTAAGGTGATTTTTTACTTTATTTTACCTGCACTATTAGGTATCAATAACTCTAAGTGAAAATGATCTTAAATGTTTTGATAGAAGAGGCCAGATAAGTGATTCAAGAGGAGTAAATTGGTAGTTTGAATGGTATCAATTTATTTAGACATACTCTGATCAGATGCCACCATTATAATTCACTCAATCTTTAGTTATTATTCTTGAGAAGTTACTGATTAATTTAAAATTTAGAAAAATAATAAAACCCACAGAATCAGGTCTCAATTATTTTATAACAATTGATAATAAATGATATTTTATAATTTGAATATGTATTTTTTTCCTATTCATTCGATAATTTTATACAATGTAAAATGTTTATGCCGATCGACACATCGTCCAATTTTAGAGATAATAATATGTTAATTAAGTCATATAATAACCTAGAAGCTTACGTTCTTACGAACTCTGTTATCGAGCTTCTATAATTATTAATTTACAAAATCAGTTAAATGTCGCCCACGACAGTTATGTTCCGTCGAGACGGCACTAAGCTGTCGCAGCGACGCAAACGATCGACTGTGTCGCAACGCGCGAATTTTTGCATGCGACTGCAGCGACCTGATTGAATGTCAATTTCGTGATCGCTTTTGTTTTAGATTTTAGAATTTTTCCTCCTACTACATTTTTTGGGGTGCCGAGGCGACATGTGGTTCCTTCAGTTTAATTTAATAAACGCAATAAAATTATTATTGTTTTCAATTTATAGTACCTATACTTATCTGTGTCTTAGACTCTAAGAAAATTCATGTGTGGAAAATAATTGTGTGCTTGGGGCAGGCGGTGAAAATACGGAGCCGGGGCCCTAGGATAAGAGGAATAAATGGGTACTCTTTCTGTAGAATGACACATTAATATTTTCAAAATTATTTGTGTTCTTTTCGAGAAATCTGTACAACTGTTTTGCTTATGTGTACAGATTTCCTAGCAAACGCAGAACCTGGGCCTCCGAGACCCGTGAATATTTCATTTACTATATAGACTTCGCTGCAGAATACATCCAAATAAAATAGGTATTTGTTTTAATAGTCTAAAAAATTAATAAAACTTGCATAAGCTTCAAATCGTGTTTAGTTTAGTATAAACAAAGTTTTAGAGCTCAATATAATGTTTGGGTTTCTACATCGCAGGGTCAAAAGCACTGCCGTATTTAGGAGTCCTGGCGCCCCTCACAAAGGGAGGACTTAGCGCCCCTGGTGAAATGAGGACTTGACGTCCTCTCATCTCATAAAATTCACACAAGGTAGAACTGGGACTAGAACTATATTTAAAAAAAGTCAAAACAGCGTAATTTTGACAAACGGCTTTGAAGTGCTTAAGCGCTGTTTAAAATTTCCAATAATATTTGCTTCGGGTGCCCCTGGCGTGGGCCTACATCAATAGATACGGCGCTCGTCAAAAGATTACAACTAATTTGGATTAAATACTTTATGGACACTTGATTAATTCATGTTCAGAGCCCAATGCGAGACTGACAAAAGCGCGGTTGACGGAAAACTGTGACACTATAGTAAACGTGCAACACGTGTTTCGACCGGCGCCGTAACGTACTTTGCTCTGCTCTCTCTCTTTCTCTGTTATACATACACGTATATTATGTTTATACAGAAGCAAGAATTGCATGTTTCCACACAGCTCGTGGAAATTGCGTCTAGTCATTCACAGAGCGCACTGCATCCTAAATCCGCACACTACACTGTAAATTAATACATTGAATGTATTTTTACTTTCGAGTGACCATAGTCGTAAACAAAGTCTTTTGCCATCGTGAAAAAAAATCGAATTTGAGATTTCGACAGATTTAAACGTTTAATGGTCCCTATTCATACAGAAAAAACGATTTCTGGATGTCCGTCCGTCCGTATGTGGAGAGGCCTAGCTGCAGGCACATCGCTTAACGAATCGAAACTAAATTTTAAACTTAAGATTCTTAGGGAATTACTCAGATGGTTTTTACTTATTTTACAAGGGCTTTTTCGGCAGCCTTTTCTAAATTTTCAAAAATATAATGAAGAATGTCGGTGAACAAAAAAAAATGCTCAAATTACGCCCATGATTATATTATTACATGCGCTCCATTTATTCCACCTGTAATAATAACCTACTTTATAATAAATATTAAACACGATGTGCACATAATTTTAAATACTTCGCTTATTAATTTAAAACCTATTTTGTAGGCATGCAAAACTTATAGGCTATTGCATTTCATAAAAAAATTTCGAAATAGAGAACCATACAAGGCCATACCTAATATGACTTCCATGTACCAAAATCAATTTTTCAAAATAATGTTTTATATGAAAAATCTCACAGAAATTTTGCAGAAACTCATTATACGTTAGACGATTTTGTTATAGACACAAAATATACATCATATATACACAAAATAAAATGTATTTTCAAAACTGCTTATCCAATTAACACCAAAATCAATAGGCGTGGAATCCTTACCGAAACAAACATTTTCTTAAAAAAGTCATGAGGTGTCGTGGGACACCCGACAGAAACTAAGCTTCTTACGCACTGTAAGTATATGAAATCGAATTTATCAAAGCTATAAAAAATATAAGTAGGTAATTGAAAAGTTATTATTTGGCCGCCATTTTGAATTGACGCCATTTTATTTTTTTGTGTCCTATAAAACTCTCAAATATCAATTTTTAAAAGTATCGGATAATTTTTACAAAAGTACATATGGCCACCATTCTGAAATCTGACGCAATTTATTTTTTTGTCCTATAAAACTCAAAATCAATTTTCAAAAAGATCAGATAATTTTTACAAAAGTACTACATATGGCTGCCATTTTATTTTTTTGTGTCTTATATCAATGGGCCATTTTCCTTAGAGTAGTTCTTTCAATTATCCACGAGAGACAGCACTTGTGGTAGGTACAAACATTATTTATTCCCCATTAGTGTCGTGTCATTTTAGTGGTACAACTTAATTATTTAATTAATTTAATAACAATAATAATAATTTAATAATTAAGTTATACCACTAAAATGACACGACTCAATGGGAATAAATAATGTTTGTACTTACCACAAGTGCTGTCTCTCGTGGATAATTGAAAAAACTATTCTCATGAAAATGGGTCATTGAAGACCAGGATGGACTAATTAGTAAATTACAACCAGAATTTGACATTGTTTCGGACAGTAAACACTATTTTTCGACCATATCACCGTCATTCAATTTCCTTACAGAACATAATACATATTATGAAAGTACAGCACTTCGAAAAGTTAAAAAAATATACTTCAAACAACGTATTTTCGAATTAATTATAGTTATTATAAGTTAAGCCGGGCGCATACACATACAATTGTTTCCACGACTAAACAGTTTAGTTAGTTGTGTACGTGTCGCGATTTCAACATAACTAAACTGTTTAGTTGTTAGAGGTGTGCATAAAATCAATCAGTTGTGCCATAATTTCACTATTAAACTAATGGATCGCCGAACAGCTATTTAGTCAAGTGTATGCTAGCAATACACAACTACGGACATGGCCGACGATAGTTGTTCAACAGAAAAGTCAAAGGACAATCGACACCTAGAAAAACTCTTCGACCACGTCTGACGCACCACTGAAAATGCTTGCCGCAGCAGCAAGCGAAACGTCTGGAAATAGAATTCGCTCCAGTAGACCACGGCTCAGAAACCCGGAACAAATCATCTCTATAGATTATAGAAGCCGGCCGTGAAAGCTTACCCAATTTTTATATTAGTCTAACATTAATTAATTGTACAATGTACAGTCTAATAATAAGTATAGAATAATCAGTCGAATCTGTACTATAATTGTCATACCAAATTATTATTTACAAACCTGACCTAGTTTAGAAGAATTTATTGATAAAGACCGCGCGCATCATTTACTAAAATATGTGTCAAGTATCTTTACAACTAGCGTTGCTAATCGTAGGAAAATTTCAAACAATTAAAAGGAATAAATCAATTGGTATATTGTGATATTTTAATAACACTGAAATTTGCCGAAAAAATATAAATACATACCTGTCTTTAAAATTTTAATTTTCCAATTATTTTCCAAGATCATAAGATGAAAAGCTCGTGAAGTTAATTTATAGAATTTTTAATAACGCACAAAAACTTATTCCACGAATGACGATCCTTCACTGTGAAAAAATATTTTTGTCAAACATCTCTCAAGTTCTTAAATTATGAGGAGAGAACCGTCAATTATGGATTTTCTGTTGATTATAAAAAATACTTTTTATAATGTATTGGTTTTAATATTCCAATTAATTATACACGTATCAGAATTACTCGAGCATCAACAAAAAAAACGAACAATAATTTGTTTCTTTTTATATATTAGATTCTGTATAAAACTTAAGTCTAAACGGGGGGCCCTTCTCTTTATTTATTCTTATTCCAAACCAAACATAACTGTGAGATCTACCACGGTCTCAAGGCGTGCAGGAGTGGGGACCTAGTAACGGCTGAAAATAGTAAGGCTAACTTAACGAGAAGCTACTATAATTAAATTAACTAACAAAAAATTAAATTAAAAAATAATTTTCAATTCGAAACGCACCCGCATACTTAATAATTTTGAATTCCACTTGCTAAGGCTTTTTTATAAATACCCATGAAATGATATTGCAGAGGTTGAGACGGAAGACTGAAGAGTAAGAGTTAGAAAGGCGCCTAGGAGGGGTCCAAATTTAATAGAATGTTGAATTGTTATCAAACTTATTTATGCATTTCAACAAAAGCGGGTTGATAAAAACTTTTTAACAAAAAGAAAACCTCCTTCAAAAAAGCCACAAAAAAGAGGAAAATAATACATTTTTGAGATCGGCGCCAATTTAATAAAATATGAAGTCGGTTAAAAAGTACAGTATAGTAATTAATATCTACTTTTTAACCGACTTCATATTTTGTTGAATTGGCGCCGATCTCAAAATTTTATTATTATTTTCCTCTTTTTAATGGCTTTACAAAACGTAGTTTGCACGTTATTAACCCATTTCCGTCTTGATATTAATTGACATTTACTTTAACAATGTTACATTCCGTTACTCACTTTTTTTTAAAATCAGTCGAACTACTCAACTGAATTAAGTAAAATGTATATGGGACCACCCCAGAAGTATGCCCTATTAAATAAAACAATAATCATCAAAATCGGTTCACAAGTCCAGGAGAAATCACGTAACATATATACAAAAAAAAAAAAAAAATACAGTCAAACTGAGAACATCCTCCTTTTATTGAAGTCGGTTAAAAAGTTGATACCAAGACAGATAGTATTATGAGATGTAAAAAGTAACAATATTTTACAACGAAGGGATTTTAAATCAAACTGAAAAAATATAAAGCAGATACAGCCTAGTTTCGACACTTCTGATTTCCGACCAACCTTTTGTATGCCCAGATATGTGTATCCGACATACTAACAAGGCTGCGAGGAGTACTATCTCAGTATTGTCACATTGTCAACTCGATATTCAATAGATGTAAGGGATGTGTACTGTTTTAGCCTATCTTATCACGAAGTTTGTTTTTTTAAGCACGTGGTACGCACAGTTACACCAACAGATTTGAAGCCGATTTCGAGTAATATAATATTATACCTATTGGCAACTGAATCGAACTGTAGGTGGCAGCATATGAGCAATGTTATAAGCGGGACGACCTCCTTATTGCCCGACTGCCGAAGAAGGGTAATGTTTTTCGGGTGTATGTATGTATCTTTGCATTTTGGTCGGCGCCTTAGTAGCCTAAACGTCCTCACGGATTTTGAAAAATGAGGTGTCTATGGATTCGTCATATCTCAACTCTCAAGAGTGCTACTGGGTCAGTGGGTATATCACGTCACGAAAAATTCAATATGGCGGACACCAGACACAATTTTGTAAAATTCTAAAGTAATTTTCCTTCTAAATACATCGATATAGGTATCTAAAGAAAGGTTTCGTTAAGAAGATTACAAATAAGGTATACGACGTCACAGAAAATTCAATATGGCGGACGCTAGACGCCATTTTGTCAATACGCAAAAAATAGGAAAAACCTTTTGTGTGGGGTATCAAATGAAATGGCTTGATGAGTAGATTTAACTAAAAGGAAGAATTTAAAAATAAATTATTTTAAGAAAACAAAAAACCCGACTGCGTAAAAAGCGAACTTAAAAGATGGAAACAAGATCAAATGATAACATGCAGTCGAAGGCATACGTGTAGTAACAAGTTGAACAGAAATACCTGCAGATGTCTCCGACTGAATATTGTTATCGTTTCATCTTGTTTCCATCTTTTAATTTCGCTTTTTACCCAGTCGGGTTTTTTGTTTTTTTAAAATAATTCATTTTTTTAATAACTCAATGGATTTCTCCACCTATTCTGACCTTTGACGATACAACTATGGATTGGCAACGTTATAATTTCACTCTGGCTCCACGTTTTAAGAGAACTAGTGTTGTAAAATTTCCGGAAACATAGGTACAAATATTTCATAGCAACCAGGAACTGCACAATTACAATTTTTCAAAAAATGATTTTCTTTGCTACTCACGTCTCATCACGATATTTTGTTATATTTTATCCACCTCATAATAGTTATTAATATAATTATGTTTTACTCAATTTTATTTCAAATTATCAGCGATACACACCTGGTTGCTGCAGCTTATTTGCCTCAATTATTTTCATTAGCTATACGTAGGAAAATTAAAAAAATTTTTTTTGCCATACCGAAATAGCTATTTTCGAAGTATGTATAGTGGCCTTTAATGAATCATTTAACAGGCAGGTGTGCAGAAAGTGTTTTACTTACCGCGCTAAAGCGGTACGTAAACTGTTGCCATTGCAACAACCGTTTATTCGCTCTATACGCCTGCCATTACCTACGAACTTCACGGCATACTGTAGAAGTAAAGATGGCGACGCAAATGAACTGTCAACATTTTTTGAAAATTAAGTGAAAAGTAGGTAGTTATTTTGTAGTGGATATGGCAAAAAATACCATATATATCTCGTGCGTATTGGTATTATGACTCGTGTGACTGTAAAAACTAGCTATCGCTCGTTTTTACATACTGTCATCACTCGTCGTAATATTGTCCATTACACATCTAGATATACAATCTACTAAAACATTAATATAAATCTGATTACATTATGAGAAAACATGATAAATATTGTTTCCATAGTATTTGATAATATATATGTCAACACTTTTTTAGTACGCAAGGTGGGCGCTGCGCGAGTGTTACTTCATGCCAATTTTAGGCCAGAGTTGCACGTATTTAAAATTCTATAGTATTTGATATAATGTAGTAGACAAGATTTAAGCATGATAATGTAAAAACTGCTTTATATTATGAAAAGAAAATATAACTCTGGGCCCTGACAAAATTTTTATTATGTATATCCTTTTTCTCTAAAATTTGGTTTTTGATGTTATAACTCTATATTTTGTTTTAGTTTTAACTCTACTGGTGAATGGTTATAATAACCTGAATAAATTCAGCGCGCGGCTAGCTCACGTGGCGCTGGGACGTGAGTCCACGGTTCACCAGTATTGAATTGATGTTATTATAAAAATGCCCCAGATTGGGCTTAAAAATCCGACCACTCAATACCAAAATATTTTTCCGTAACAGAAACTTTTTAATAATTTGTCTTAAAATCCGACCACCTCCACTTGACACGTAAACAAACACAAAAAAATTACGAAAATTGAAAGATAAACGTACTCTAGAAGCACGAGCCGTTAATTTCGATAAACCTACAATTCAAAACGGTAACTCAAAGACCATACGAGGAAATACACTAAAATATACTAAAATCACTTGGAGACAATTGTCAGTATCCAGAATTAAACCGACTAAAAAGTTGAAAAGGGCGCCAGGACAACTGGACACACACGTACTCACAGGTCGTCCGAACCTGTGGAGATCAGCAATAAAATATCCAAAAGGCCTAAAAGCCGTTGACTACTGGGACTAGTAATAAAGGAAGATTTCTTTCCGATATCCTGGGAGTAAACCCAGCCAGAACCAGCAGTCCAAAATTACCCAAGAAAACATACACAATAAAAACATACAACGCATATCGATCACGGAACGCTAAAACGAAAACACAGGCGGCAATACGAAAAATCAATACGTTCGCTCCAGGGAACGGAATTACCAAAAAAAAAAGCAAAAAACACTAAAATCGGGACGACATTTCTATACAGTCGACAATCGCAACAGAACGTAATGCGACATCGCAATTAATAAAAGATTAATAAAAAAAAAGTTTGAGAATGGGCGATCTCGTATCAACAGTTTCACAAATCGAAACCCAAAATAGGCAATCTTTAATTATTTTTGTTGACACCACTAAATCGATACGTTAAATTTTCGGTAAGTTAAACAATAAATCGGTACGTTAAATATCAATACGTTAAACAATAGATCGGTACATTAATTTTCGGGACATTGAATACTAAATCGATACGTTAAATTTCGAAACGGTAAACGCTAAATCGATACGTTAATTTTCGGGGCGTTAAACGATAAAGCGTTACAGAAAATTTATATTTACATTAGATCGCAATTCGGGAACGTAAACTTGTTAGTTGTGGACGTAACATTGTCATTTAAAATCGTAGCGACGGCAGTATAAACGCAACTCTATTGAAATCAACAGTCACTTGGCGAAACGATAAATTACGTAATAATCCGTAATTAATCCATGAAACAATCCATCCTACACTAATCAGCTAGCGAAGTACTTAACAAATCCACAGCAACGATCCAAGAGTCCAGGAGAGCATCGGTTTATAATAGGGAATTTTGGTTAGACAGGGTAGGGTATTATTTCCACTGTACAGTAAAAACTGTATGTTATTCGACAACTTGTCAATCCCTAACGCACATCCAGAAAAATTCACTACACAGTCAGTAATAGTAATTGATAGTTATTATTCAAAGTTCGCCAAAATGCATAGTTAGTTGAAATCAAAAAAATCGTTCGTCAAACAGCTCTGTTCAGTAGGCCGGCATCTCCAGTTCTGTCTCGTAACCTCACAGCAACCTTTGGCCTACCTCGTCACTCGACGACCAAAGTGCAGCTGTAGTCTTATCTCACTCGTACGCATTCAATTCTGCATAGTCTATCGCGCTTGGCGACTCACTAGCCGACGTACCAATATTACGTCACGTTGACAGTAGTTGTCGATCTCATTCTAACACACGGCATTTGAAACTTAAAACTTCTCTCTCCGACACATGGAGTGTTTTTTTTTTGTATCGTTTTATAAAAATCTTTTATTCAAAAATATTTGCTACTAGCGGTACCCGCGTATAATGTAGTACTTTTTAACGTTAGTGTTTAACCTGTTATAATGTATAAATAAATAATGACAAAGATTAGTATCATGAGGAACCTTAAAGTTTGATCTGGTTTTAACTTTTTTAACGATTAAATAAAAACTATTGCAAAACCGTAATTAGATTGGAAGGTAAAAATTTATAAATAGCAATTGACTGAGGACCTGTGGTGCCTTGTAATTGTTTAATTACTTCCATACTCACATTTGTTTTTCTTATTTTTACCTCAGCCCTGTTAAAATATGACAGCCTAAACTGCATATGAATATAAATAGATATTGAATTAGCTCACAACAGTGAGTAAGGGACGCCATGTTTAAAAGAGACAAAATCGATTCCTGTGTATGGTTTATAACCCATTATCTACAATTTTGTGACCAAAATAAATATTACAAAATTTATGTGTAGCTCCTAAAAATGCAAATGTGTCAATCTATAAGGCAGAGAATAAGTTTATTTTTTTAATTAATCGGCCATCCATTGTACATCCTTTTAGGTAACATTTAATATTTTAGATGTATGCATGTACGTATGTATTGAAATGTAATACAATATTACCTACAAAAGAAACATAATATCGTATAAATGCAGGTGTTAATTAATGTAACAATCTGAAATCTCTTTATAAAACACGCAGCTATGTACATTTTGGACGGCTATGATAGGTAAACACTCTAAAAAAAGACAAAATACGTCTATCCTATTATTATTTATACAATAAATATCGGAAATTTTAAAAGCGTATAATACTGACTAAAATAAATAACAAATCCAATCAACCAACCTCTTCAGAGATACCTATAGGTATTGTCTGCTTCGCTATGTTGAATGAATTATTACACTTCGCATCGAGTTTACCGTGAAAACCATTAAAATTTGTTGTCAGACTGACAACTACAGTGGATAGTACGAGGTACTGTCTCCCAAGTCAATATAACGTCCATATACGTTTCTACTATTACAAATTACAATAAGTACCTACTATACTGGATAATATTAAAAAGGCAATAATATATAGGATTATAAAAATTGATCTTATAGAATGGAACATTTGAAATTTCCATTTTGAACCGAGCGAGTGGTAAGAGATTAAGCGAGCGCATTAGGGTTGATATTCAGAAGGTACGAATCTCAGCGTGGGTAGATGTGGCTAGGACTTTTTCTTGTTGTCTCTCTACCAGAAGCGATCATTCCTGTACATGTATATATATATGCTTTCATATAGTCACAGTCAGGATTCTAACCTGAACCTTTCCACTTTCGCGGCGGAATGAGCTCACGGTTGAGTAAATGTAAGCTCATTCCGCCGCGAAAGTGGAAAGATTCAGGTTAGAATCCTGACTGTGACTATGGTTGGTAAAATGATTTTTTCCAGTATCTTTGGAATCAATTATATAATTGGCTGCTTTCCAACGAAAAATTTTCAATGATTCTTTATGCAAGACTATGACCAATTACCTGCCAAACTCCTATGTTTACAAACTTATCCTAAGTTATCCTAATTTTCTATAATTTCCCCCCTCGCGTATAATGTTATTGTTGCGTCTGTTATGACCTAATGTAAAAAGCGGACGTTAAACGCGTAATTATTATTATTATTATGAATTGCCATACTGTCTGTAAATATCTATATCACTTTTTAGGAAGAGTATGGTTCGGAAAAGGCTGTAGAAAATAATATTCAAAAGTGTTCAAATATGTTTAATAGCCGACGTTTCGAAAAATCTTCAGGGTTTTTAAACCAATGTTTGAACTTGAATATGAGTGTTAATAATAGTTGACATCTTATTATAATTTATATACAAAAGTAATATCAACACAAAATATTGTTAAAAGTTAAGAATATGAGATCAATTAGTATCGGACACCAAAGAACTAATTAACTTTTAACAATATTTTGTGTTGATATTACTTCTGTATATAAATTATAACAAGATGTCAACTATTATTACTGAAGAAGGAAATACATTTTTCGAAACGTCGGCTATTAAACATATATTTGTACATCTTTGAATTATTTTCTACAGCCTTTTCCGAACCATATTTTTAACTTCCCATTGGAAGTTATTGTAATGGGTCCGAAAATCGAAATCAAAAAGGAAAAAAAATTTTTATGTTTCAAGGTCACTACACTATTTTTACACTACTTTTAGAAAGATGTCTGGTGTGTGTGTGTGTGTGTGTGTGTACGTACGACGTACGTACGTACGTACGTATGTATGTGTCCATTTCTTTCTAAGACGAAATCTCGAGAATGAAAAATGATATCGACTACGTTGGGGTGCCAATCGACGCTTATTAACGTAAATATGATCTGAAAGAAATTTTTTCAAAATCGGTTCAGCCGTTCTTTTTTCTTAACCAAATAACCTCCAAAAAAGTAGATTTTATACAATATCTCGCGAATAAAAAATTATATCGACTTCGTAAGGGTGTCAATCGAGGCGTGTTAACGTCATTTTGATCCGACATAAATTTTATAAAAATCGGTTCAGCCGTTTTTTTTTTTTTTTTTTTTTTTAATTACTGTTAAAAACAAATAATAATTATGTTTTAATGATTAAAATGATTACTTTTCTGTGTAATACCTAATTTAATTATTATTATTAAATATTTATCAAACTGGGAAGTTCGTCGTGTGGACCTCAAGGGTCGCACTTTAGTCCTAATAAACGACCCACCTCACGGCTTGTTCCTAAATTCACTAGGCTGAACTATTACATATATTATAGTACCTATATCACTTTGTATAACCCGATTTCAATTTTAACATTTTAATAATATTTGACAGGATAATTGTACCTCAGCGATGTAAAAGATTAAATCTTGAACGTATATAGGTCGAAATGCTGATTGTATCAGTCATACAATAGACTATTAAATGATCGCCGTACAACGAGTATCAACTCTGTACACGACTGTCGTTGAAGTATCGTTTAGATTACATAATGGAAAATAATACAATGTGTCAAGCGAATACGGCACAGATATTTAAGTTTTATCGTCCAACGTTTGTAATACAAACTTTAGTAAAGGACATACAATTTATACAAAACAAGCCCTGTATATACCTATATAACTAGGTATTCTACCTCGTATACTATGTACAAATACCTACATTAATATCAGAGACTCACGATCATTTTATAATATTATATTATTTGTGGCTGGAGAAAAGCGTCAGAAATAATGTCTCAGGCTGGGTTGCAGAAATCATTGTCAAAAAAACTGATTTGACAATGACCTCAAATTTAAGTTTTTATACATACAGGAGCAGTCTAATGTCGTCAAACTCTCTGTCATGTAGAAGTAGAAGTGTTAGAACATTAGGTAATCACACAAAAACAAATGATCTACAAAAAAAAGATCGCATCCTAGCTAATTCGTTAAAAAATTAACATGTCTGCTGTACCAAGATTTCACCTAAACGCATTTTATTTCATTATTTCCAAATCTTCTAGGATTGCCTAAAACACTCCAGTCAAAACCCTAAACACAAAATAATTTCAGGTTTACACCAAAACGCGTCATTGTTCCGCACATTTCCCAGACAATGTTCAGAGTGGTTCTGTTGAATTTAATAATTTGTAAAACAGAAATTTGATATAATATGATTCATGAGTCATATATCAAATTTCATTGAGTCATAAGTATATCAAATTATCATATATCAAATTTGTGAAACAGAAATTTGATTTTTATTTATTGTAGATTATAGACGCGTCGACAACTTGGTCATTAGCATCTTAAATTGCATTAAATAACAACTAATTTAAAACTAAATAACATCACAAAACATTTTGAATAATAATAAAACACGAAGTTTTTTAAATGTACACTATATCTTTATTTTATGACAATTGTCATAAAATAAAGATATAGTGTAAATTTAAAAAACTTCGTGTTTTATTATTATTCAAAATGTTTAATATTAATTTACGTCAAGTAAGCACCCACTCTATAATATATAAAACATCACAAAACATCCATGAGTGCAGGTGGGATTCGACCCCACGACAGTCTAGTCTAGACGCTGATACCAAGTACGCTATCCACTAAGCTACACTGGCCTCCAATAGAAATTTGATATGACTCGTGAGTCATATAACACATTTCTGTTTTACAAATTATTAAATTCACCAGAACCACTCTAAATCATTATAATCAACTCACTCCAAGAACGAGAGATTGAAATTGAATCGTTTTCTAAGTCAAAAAATTGTCCTACACTGAATCAAAAAGGTCGTTATATCTACTTATATGAAATAGTATATTGCATTACAAGGGATGAAACTCGGCGTTTGCAACCAGTGTGCTGTTTGCTGCCTTCGTACCTCGGGCAGCAATCACACGTGTTGCAAACGCCAAGTTTCGTTCCAAGTAATTGCATATTATTTTTCACAACAACTCTATTGACAATTTGATTTAAGGTAGGTACCTACCTACAATTTAGGCGCGCAAAAGTCTCAAAAATATTAGATCTGTTAGATTTATGTGAGGTTACGTCTGTCATTTTAACGTTTTCGAATATTATATGCGGATTAAATCGCTCTATCTCCCTTTTAACAACGACAAAAACAGAGAAAACCGACAATTGAAAATTGTAATCCCTATAGAGATGAAAACGCTCAGTTTCAACCCTCTAAACAGTTACTGAAAATCGAATTTTCAATAGCGGCGTTGTAAAAATGCTCTTTTTAACCGACTTCAAAAAAAGAAGATTCTCAAGTGATGCGAGTGAATGTTTATTGTAGTATGTATGTTACCTCATATTTCCTGCATTTGTGAACCGATTTTTAAATGATTTTTTTTATTTAATAGGGCATACTTGCAGGGTGCTCCCACATAAATTGGATGTAAATCGGTTCAGTAGTTTTTTTTAAGTTTAGTAATTAAATATCGAGAAAGAAGTCGAATAACGTGCAAACTACGTACTGCAAAGCCATTAAAAAGTGAAAAAAAACTTTCTATAAAAAAAACCTCCTTTAAAAAAACCGACTAAAAAGAGGAAATTGCGGGAAAATGATAAAATTTTGAGGTCAAAATAAATAAATAAATAAGTATATAAAAAGTTTTAGTTCCTAATTAAAATTACGCTGACATCAAAATATTATAGTTTTCCTCTGTTTAGTGACTTTTTGAAGAAGTTTTTTTTTATAAAAAGTTTTTATCAGTCAAAACCGTTAGAAGTTTTCTTGCTCTCAACGAATTTTAACACAAACATTTCAACACAAAGCGTCAATTAGTGAACTTCCATTGAACGTTCATTTCTTTCAGGGTATACAGAGATCTCACTTATAAACAAATCAGCAGTGCTTATAGGTATTTGCACACATATTAGGAAAATAATGATATGTCAGTCCTTATATAGACAAAGAATTAAGAGGAAAATTGTTCCTAGGCTCTTAGGCTCAATTGATTGTAGTACAGTAGACTACTATTTATAGATTATAGACGCTTGGCAACTGAACGGTCTATAATCTATAATCTCTCTACATGTAGACTACCTAGTGCGCGATTTCGAAGCTGTAGGGGAAATAAAGGTTGACTAAATGGTTTCTCCACTTAAGATTACAGTCTTCCAATCTAGATATATATAGACGCATTTGAACTGCTTGCTAGGTTACTAGTTACTACTTACTATACATAAGTTCAATCTGGTTGAGCGGCCATTGTGCGGGCTATAAAGACGTTGTGATTGACTAACAATTTTAATTCATGCAGGACATTTAACTATACTGGGAAGTTGAAGTTGACTGACATTTCTAAGACATTTCTAAGTTAACCCAAAGCTCCTCTCTTCTTTATACGTCCTGTTGCTACGAAAAGGCTCCAGGGACATACGAGTAATCTAACTAATATTATAAATGTGAAAGTTTGGATGTAAAGATGTATGGATGTTTGTTACTCAATCACGCCAGAACGGCTGAACGGATCTGGGTGAAATTTGGCACAGAGATAGATTATAGTCTGGAATAGCACATAGGCTACTTTTTATCCCGGAAAAATGTACGGTTCCCGTGGGATAGTTTTGTTTTTGTTTTTCACAGAGCAAGGGATTGACATGATTATTTGTATAGTGGTAGTTTAGGGGTCAGAGAATGTTATAGACAACTTTTTATCCCTGAAAAATTTGCGGTTCCCGTGGGATAGATTTGTTTTTGTTTTATCTCTGGAACTACTAAACCGATTCTAAGAATTCTTTCACTAATAGAAAGCTACGCAGGGGGGGAGATTCTCGCGGGGGATAACAATTTAGGGGGGAAGATTCTCGCGGGGGGATAACAAATTAAGGGGGAAGATTCTCGCGGGGGGATAACAAATTAGGAGGGAGGATTCTTGCGGGGGGATAACAAATTAGGGGGGAAGATTCTCGCGGGGGGATAACAAATTAGGGGGGAAGATTCTCGCGGGGTGATAACAAATTAGGGGGAAGATTCTCGCGGGGGGATAACAAATTAGGTGGGAAGATTCTCGCGGAGGAATAACAAATAAGGGGGGAAGAGTCTCGCGGAGGGATAACAAATTAGGGGGGAAGATTCTCGCGGGGGGATAACAAATTAGGGGGGATATTCTCGCGAAGGGGTAACAAATTAGGGGGGAAGATTCTCGCGGAGGAATAACAAATTAGGGGGGAAACTTCTCGCGGGGGGTAACAAATTAGGGAGGAAGATTCTCGCGGAGAGATAACAAATTAGGGGGAATATTCTCGCGGGGGTAAACAAATTAGGGGGGGAGATTCTCCCGGGGTGATAACAAATTAGGGGGATATTCTCGCGGTGGGATAACAAATTAGGGGGGAAGCTTCTCGCGGGGGGATAATAAATTAAGGGTGGAGCTTTTCGCGGGGAGATAACAAATTAGGGGAAGAGATTCTCGCGGGGGGATAACAAATTAGGGGGGATATTCTCGTGGGAAGATAACAATTTAGGGGGGGGAGATTCTCGCGGTGGGATAACAAATAAGGAGGGAAGATTCTCGCCGGGGGATAACAAATTTTACACAGGAGTTCCTTATATAGGATCGTAGATGAGCAATAATCTATAAAAAATATTCGAGCGAACGAGCGAAGCGAGTGAGTAATGTATTATTAATATTCGAGCGAAGCGAGTGAGTAATATATAAATAACATTCAAGCGAACGAGCGAAGCGAGTGATTAATGTATTAATAACATTTAGCGAACGAGCGAAGCGAGTGAGTAATATATTACTGATATGCAAGCGAACGAGCGAAGCGAGTGAGTAATGTATTATTAATATTCGAGCGAACGAGCGAAGCGAGTGATGAATGTATTTATAAAATTCGAGCGAACGAGCGAAGCGAGTGAGTAATGTATTAATAATATTCAAGCGAACGAGAGAGGCGAGTGAGTAATATATTAATAATACTCAAGCGAACGAGCGATGCGAGTGAGTAATGTATTAATAAAATCCGAGCGAACGAGCGCAGCGAGTGAGTTATGTATTATAAAATTCGAGCGAATAAACACTACCAGCCCGGCTTCGTTTCGCAGGAGAATAATTTCTGGTAAAATACGTGGGCGAAGCCACGGGTAACGGCTAGTTAATAATAAAAGAATTAAGTTAATTAAGATGAATCGCTTTCATTAGAATACCTATGTGCAGTAATAATCTATAGTATAATTTACTAATAAGAAGTTTCACTACTCACTAATTGTTCTATCTTTAATAAGTCAACTGCCAGAAGTACTAGTGGGCAGTGGCAATATTCTGCTGTAGCGCTGGGGTCGTGCGGGACCCTTAAATTTTTTATTTATAATTATTGAGTCCAACAGTTTCTACCAAGAGTCGTTTATTGTTGAATTTTTATTACAAAATAAAATGTCGTATTTAGTTTAATTGTTATATTATGTAATTTAATAATGGAAGAAAACGGCTTTAAAGTGGTTTAAGGATCCAAATAAGAAGCAAATACTATTATTATTGCATTTAGTAGCTAACGTTTCGAAAATTATATTTTCATCGTCAGAGCTCAAATGCCGTCAAATGTAACAGTAAAATTGTCGACATTTGACGGCATTTGAGCTCTGATGATGAAAATATAATTTTCGAAACGTTAGCTAATAAATGCAATAATAACAGTATTTGCTTCTTATTTGGATCCTTAAGCCACTCTAAAGCCGTTTTCTTCCATTATCATCAGGATCACCACTTTTCTGTTTTTAATCAAAACAGATTCTTCACATCTAATATAATAATTTTTTTTTTTCCAGTAATCTTAAGATGATATACTGACGCAAATTTTCATCGAAATACATATTATTTCAACTGGGAGGTTACATAAGATTAAACTAAAAGAATTTTACCATTAATTATTATAATAATATTATTATCTCGATTATTATTCAGTGTAAAGTAGATCTCACAGTGCAGTGGCAACTTCACTTCGCCAGTGACACTGCTGGTGCATTCTGCACTTATAAAGGCAATTCTAAATATCTGTCTTTTATGTCTACTCATATGATTGCTTACTATCAACAATTCATATGTTAGAAATCCATGCTCGTGACACGTGAGAGGGGAAAATGTGACAGTCGAAAACAATATAATGTAGGACGGGATGCATTAACATATTATAAAATATTATGAAGCATCGACTTAAAGAGATACTGTATTTTATAATTTATAATTTCAATATTCTGAAGACGATAAATATTACACGCCTCGCCAGTGCATGCTATTACTATAATGTATGTATGAATGTATGTATGAATGTATGTATGTATGTATGTATGTATGTATGTATGTATGCATGTATGTCTGTATGTATGTATGCACGTTCACAGACACCGTACCTACACCAAGTTGAGTAGTTGATGTTCTAGTTTTCCCGTACATTGTTACATTTCCACAGTTGATAAGTACTCCTATATCACATACTATTATGAACACGTTACTATCTACAATGGAAGTCGATCGTTGTTATACGAAACAAACGATATCAAATATAAACCACACTCTTCCATTTCAGAGGATTATATCAACTGATTTTACGGGCATTTAATTTCCAACTTTCGTATTTCATAGCATATCGCGTGAAAATATTATAGATCGGCATTTAAAAAATATATTATAATGCAGAGCCACCGGTTCTCGATCGCATAACACATTCATTGACTACTTTTAAAAATTGGCCGACTACATTCATGTGGTTGGAAACCGGTACTTTTACCCTATACAAATAGATATTATATTATTGACATTTTGATTCATAAAAATCATTTGAGATAAATGATTTGAGATTAAATCCTATCGAAGTCCAAAAAACCGTCGTATTTGTGGCAAAATAAGATTAATGATAATCCCCCAGCTACTGATCCAGTTCTCCACTTTTAGCTGCGAACAAAAGAGACAATAACGCCGATCACATTTCTCAGGGCCTGAGTAGGCTTGCAAAATAAAGTTTCAAAGGCGTAATGAGCATGGAATGTTTCTTTTGTTGAGTGGACGTCATGTTTCCGAGAAACTAAAATTTCGTTATTCGTCAGTAACGATTTATTGTACACCTTGTATAGTTGTATGATGCTATCTTAACTTTCGCAGTTAAAAATCTGGATCATACTTTAATGATATAAGTTAGAATAAACAAGTTTAACTTTAGCAGTGCACAAAATGAATTCTGGAACAGCGTGCAGTCAATCGATGCAACAGTCGGTGGTTGTGATAATGACTGAACTGAACTATTATGCAGTACGGTGCAATGGTTTGTTCTACTTTTTCACAATCTAGTTGCACCGATTATTGTTTCTACGTTCGCCTTCCTGCTGCTACGAACATTCATTACAAAACACCATCTCGCGCTAACCACAGGCTATGTTATTTCTGCTGTCAGTTGTTTCAGACAGACGTAATAATTATAATATTTATTCTATAGTTGCTGTTTTAATATAATGTTAGTAAGTATATTAATATGTATTGTGAAAAAACCTATAGCGACTAAAAAAGATTGTTAACTAAACGAGATTCGCCGATACAGTTTTTTTTTATTTAAGCAGCAGTTACATTTATTATTCTAGCAACTCCACATACTTGGTCATAATTGTCATATATTATATACAGGGAGGTGAACTGCTCAGGTGTATAATATGTATGGATTTAACATGTGAAATCATAAATATGCAGTTTCCTCTCCTGATTTTTTTGGAGCAAAAATTCATTGCATTAAAAATGATCACTGTTAAAATATCTATATGATAGGTTCCTAATTACATAGTTATAACGAAAATAATTTTTATACAGCGTGGTTACAAAAAATGCATATTTTTGGCCTTTTGATTATTATTAATTTGTCAGAAAAAATTATTCTTGATAGAAGTTTGTTTGTGCTCTAAAACCTAAAACGAGATAATTAGAATCGATATAGCTCTTCTCGTGTACGGGGAGGATCTAAAAGAGGCCTAGCTGACACATCTTTAAACGGATCGAACCCAAATTTTAAACTTAAGGTTTTTAGAGGATTGCTCATGCAAATTTTTCTTATTTCCTCCCTACTCCCCTAAACAAGGGTAGTTTATTGATGAACAAAAATAGAAAATGGCGATATTCTCCCATTCTGAATTTTTACGAAACAAATGAATGGCCGGCGAGGCGTATTGTATAGGGTTATTAATGACATACCGATTTATGAAATATGATGGAAATCATTTGAGCCGTTTTCGAAAATATCGCAATTTCTTATTTTTGTTAATCAATAAACTACCCTTACTTAGGGGAATAAGAAAAATCTGTTTGAGGAATCCCCCAAAAACCTTAATTTTAAAATTTGGTTTCTATCCGTTTAAAGGTGTGTCAGCTAGGCCTCTTTATACTTGGACCAAATCAAATTTTTAGATTCTCCCCGTACACGAGAAGAGCTATATCTATTCTAATTATCTCTTTTTAAGTTTCAGAGCATAAAAAAACTTCTATCAAGAATAATTTTTTCTAACAAATTAATAATAAAAACTCGGGTCGCAGTGCCAAAACCCTGCCGACAATATAGTGTATTTGCTAATACTGGCATTGTGGCTTTATTATGTGAACTTAAGTTTGTTTTTGAACAAAATATAAAATTTAACCCCTTAATACATCCCTTAAAATAATATTTTTTTTCTTAATTTCAATATTTTTATCAACGCAACCTCGGTACCAAATTAAAAACACCCTTCAGTAAGTAAAGCACTATCCGCAAACTAGTGTTTTCATAAAATTTGTAAGTCCGGTCCTGTCGGGCCGATTTTATTAAAATTTTGGAAGCACATTTTAATCGTTACTAAAAGGTTAAATTTCAATTTTGAAACGATTCTGAGAATTTTTTCGGCATTTTCGGGCCCAAAAACATTTTTCAACCCCTAAAAACCACCCTTAAAATGGTCCGATTGGGCCCATTTTAAATAGGCTTCGTGCGGTGATGGATTTCAACGTGCTTACCAAATTTCGTCAAAATCAATTAACTCTTTCGAAAGTTATTGCCCGCACGTATATATATATATAAATATATATATACATATATAAATAGACATTTCCAAAAATGGTGCCAAAATGTTCAGGAGGCTATGAAACGTCGAGAAATTTTGGTCCGACCCCTAGGTCCCGCCATCCGACCGACGCCAATAGTGTATGTGCCATATGGCAAATACACTAATAATCCAAAGGTCAAAAAATATGAATTTTTTGTAACCACGCTGTATAAAAATTATTTTCGTTATAACTAAGTGATCTATCATATAGATAATTTAACAGTGATCATTTTTAAGCCAATGAATTTTTGCTCTAAAAAAATCAGGAGAACAAGAAACTGTATATTTATGATTTTACATGCTAAATCTCTATATTATACCACCCTGTATAGCTATTAAATGATTATAAAAAATAATATCAACTATTTTAATGCACGTTCATTGATTTATAGTCATGATACCATAAATAAGCTTAACCTATGCCTGCTATTACACAGATATACCAAGATCATGTAAGGACCAAATTATTATGGTATAAAGTTTCTTTAATACAATACCAAATGAAATTAGTGATTTAGACAGTAAAAATTAAAAAAAAAAATGTAAATAAAATTTTGATAGTAAAAATTATTCACAATGATGACAAGAGTTCTTTGACTATACGAATTTTGTAAGGAAATGAGTTACGGGCAATGATAGACATACTGTGAATTCACTGGAAACGGATTGTTTAAGAAGATGCACCATGAAATCTAGGAGGAAAATTTTCAGAAACGAGGATACTATGACGAAAATATATGCGAGAATAAAACGTGTAACGAAAAGAAGTCTGAGGTGGTGTATGGTCACGAAATGATGTCGGTACACAGCAGGAATCTTAAATGGACTCCAGAAAGAAAGAAAGAAAGAAAAAGAAAATAAGATCAAGTCGCTCATTGAAGCTCAATGAAGGAAGAACAGACGCCATGAAAAGTAAAGAATTAGTAGAAGAAGACATTTTTAAGAGAAAATGATGTTATATATTTTAATAAATTGCAACATTGAAATTTTTGCTTGTATACATAGGATCGGTTCAGGAATTGATTCGAAGAAAATATTTTCACAACCAATCGATTTTCGGTGAATTTTCAGTGACTGCAATTAGACGCTCGACAGCTGAGGCCAGGTCACAGTAGATAGTATTATAATTTATGTGTATAACGGCTGCAAACATAAGAAAAAGTAAAGCAGATATTTATTTTTTGACGTAAGTACGTCTTAGTCTAAGGCTCCGTATCAGACCAGACCAGCCCACACAAGACCAAGTCAGACACTTCAGACTTAGTGGCTACATTGGGACTTGGGAGTGGATAATATCCGACGAGTTTAAAATTAGTTAAAATGAGTTCTTCAAATTCTGATGAATGGGATGAATATGTCATGGAAAGTATTACAATGAAATACAAAAAAATAACCGACTTTATTGGATGCATACGTTGTTGGAAACACACGAAGAAGGAGAATATACTAAAACTTGTTTAAAACTTCGAAATCATCCCGAAAAGTTCGGAGAATATTTCAGAATGGTATCTTTTATCTCTTTGGTCCTAAATAGGTGGTCGATTAAAAGTGATTTGTCCATTCTAATACAATTGATATTCAAACACGACATAGGTAAAATGTTTAAGAACATCTGGTAATAATGAGTAGCATAAATTTAGGATACACAACCACTGTTTATTGAAAACTGTTAAATGTACAACAGTAGTCTGACAAAATATCATACATGTACTTTGGAAGGTAAACTTGGCTATAGTCGGGTGAGATGGGCAAATTTGCCCCCGTATGGATGGTGCTCATTATTTTGCTTCAATTGTAATCAATATCACTTATCGTCTACCGCCGGTACGTGTCTGTTGTAAATTGCAATCTGACATGGTCTACCCACAAATAATTTCGTTTAATTTTAACTATAACAACCCTTAAAAGATTACCGATGTCTTATTACAGCCATATAATATGGTATTTTTAGAAAAAAAATATTTATTGAAAATTTTTTTTTGGTTGGAGGTACCTAAAACGAAATTATTTGTGGGTAAAACATTGGCATTTCGATTGCGACGTTTTACCCCCTAGCCCGATAAATTTTGCCGGACTTGTGAAATTTGCCCGGAAATAAAATGTTTGTTTAAAAAAAAATAGAGGTAGCAAAACGAAATCAATTGGGGGGAAAATGTGGTCTAGCAATGGACAATTGATTGAGCAATTTTCCCCCAGCTCGGATTTTTTCCGGACTAACTTCACACACCTAAAAATTCAATCTGCTTTTTCAATGAGTTTCAACTTTATACTAAGTGTAAATAAATAAAAACATTTTATTTTTTTTAGGTACCGCGTATCCATTTGATCGTTTTGAAAAAATTATGTGTGGTAAAAAGTCATCCCAAGATTCTACAAAAAAATTTTCGTAGTTGTACCAGAACTTTAAAAGGGTTAAAAAAATCCAGAAATATTCATGAATTTTTTTCATGTTCCCGTGATCAGATTATTTTTTTTTTTTGCAAATACCTTCTAATATTATCTATAACTAGAATGAATTTTATTCGAATTGGTTCAACCATTCAAAAGATAAAAAAAAATTCGAAAAAAAATATTTAATATTACGGGCTGAAATTTGTGGAAATTATAAGTGATATTGATTACAATTGAAGCAAAAAATTGAGCGGCAAATTTGCCCATCTTACCCGACTATAGCCAATTTTACCTTCCAAAGTGCATGTATATTTAAAGTCTGTTAAATTTAATATGAGAACGATAGTGACGATGATGTTCTGTCGGTTGGAGTTCCGGAGACAGAGATCTAATTAGGTATTTTACAAGCTTAACGACCGGGCTCATACAAAATATATCCTAATTAATATATTAAATAATTAGTATGCATTGGCGATACTCTTGTCTTTCGTCAAATGCTTCAGGTTTCGTTGAAAATAATTTTGAGCTCATAACACAATGAAAATTGGCAAGATTTAAAATTTATTTTTAACAAAACTCAAGGGGTGAACCGTGAAGGGTATATACAGATTTTCAGATTTGGTTGTTGAAAAGTCAACCTTTTCTGTTAGTCCTGTAAACTCAATGTGTGTTTCAATATGCATTTTTGATATTATTTAATTTTATTATGTATTTATCACACTACTGATTTGTATTTAGGTATATTTGTCTATCGACGCTATTTATGCAGTGTTGCCTGATATCTCTATCTCTATATAGTATAAAATGAAGTCGCTTTCCGCATCTGTCTGTCTGTATAACCGCTAATTTCTCCTAAACCACGCAACGGATTTTGATGCGGTTTTCACCATCAGTTATAATTTTTCACGGAAGGTTTATGTATATAGCGAACGAGCAAAGCGAGTGTGTAATGTAATTATAATATTCAAGCGAACGAGCGAAGCAAGTGACAATTGTGTGTGTGTTTTAAAGACCACCAACAGCTAAGGTTATTTGGGCCTAGCACCAATTCATATTTTCAATTCATTATTTTTTTATTTTTTTTTTTAATATTAAATTAAAAATCCAATTGACACATTTACCAGCTCTCGGGCTAGAACCCGAGAACTGGGGACTTGTAATAGAGGAACCATAGCAACGCCATGTAAACAACAGCGCCGCTACACTCTCGGCTATTCTCAAGCCCGCGAAGCAAGTGAGTAGTGTATTGCAGCAGAGCTTTCTTAGCACCCGGGCGAAGCCGGACAGGGCCGCTAGTGATGAATAAAGCAATTATGTATGTATACAAATTAATATACCTATACGATATTTCTAAATTTCCGCTTTCGAATGTGAAGTTTAATGTAAGTAAAAAAACTCGAAATTCAACTTTAGTATTTTATATACGAGAAATATTTTAATAATTTAATAAGGCCGGGCGCACACAATAGGTCGATTTTGCTTGAGCCGAGCTAGAACGTTCGGTTATAATGCAACCGATGAGCATCCGTGGATGCACCCAGTTGCATGCTTATTCCTTTTTTAACACGCTTATATTAACTTAACTTTTATGTATGTATATACCTATGTATGTTGTATGCAAAAAAAATTTTGCAACTTAATTTTCACCCTCTTTCAAATGTCCAATTGACGTGAAACTTTGCAATCGTATGTAGTTTTAATGTCAATACAATATTCTGATATTTTGGCTATAATAATATTTATATAACAAGTTCAAAATAGAAATAAAAAACAAGTGGTGGGAGTGACGGTATTGATGGTGGGAAACGTGTCGAGAGCCGTTTAAATTTTAAAATAGTATACAGGGTGTCCGAATTTCAAATGTAGGTCTATATAGGACATTTACATGGGAAAATGGTTTTTCTCAATTTCCTGCTTTCCTATACATTTTACAGAAAAAACATACTTGGCAAAAATGAAAGGAATTCATGTGTAGAATAAGATAGTATTTTTTTTTTAATTTTTATTTTGTTGTTTGTTTTTTTTTTTGAAAATTTGTATTTTCACTCTACCATCGTAATTAATACCTTGAATATCCTGACTAATACTCATAATAACTTTTTTGTCAATTTTATTAATAGATTACGTTGATAAAAACAGAATACAGATTTATTTATAGACGGCAAACGTATTATACCTATTCAGAATCTTGCAATAAAGATACTACCTATTTTATTCTATTTGCATAATTTATGTGTCTGTGCTGTTAATATCACTCGAAAACACGTGAACCGATTTTGATGAAACCTGGTACACTACCAACTTGCATCCAAACTTAAAGTACTTTTTATTCGACTATGCTTGAGTTAAAATTAAAGTTTCTGTCAAAACCGTTATTAACGTGAGCAAATCCGCGGGTAATGGCTAGTTCTAATATAAATAAATGTAAAAATATACAAGCAGCAGTATAAACTACAATAAAACATAAAGGCTCAAATGTGTACGGCAAGCAACTAATGCAGATAACAGATAAAGTTAAGATATAGAGCACGATTCAGTATTATAGGTGTGTACAATAGATGATCATTCTTAATTTACTCAGAAAGACCAAGAAATAAAGAAGCAGTCAACAGTCAGAACTAAAATATGATAACCAATATGTATAATACGTGTTCGCCTTTTTAAATGTTTTGAACCATGGCGTAGATGAGAATCGTCTCTCAACAGCTCTCCTGCAGTTGCAGTGTATAGGCGTATTTACTGATTTTGATAATTTCCGGCATTTCGATATTTATTACAGGTAAACTATCGTGTACCCGCGGCTTCGTTCGCATTAATTTCAGTTTTGACGGGTATCTTATAGAGTAACTTCTATAGGTACCTATCTTACAAAAACCGCACTTAAATCTGTACTGTATAGCGGATGCAATTCTATTTGCACCCGGGCAAAGCCGAAACAGAGAGCCACTATAAATTTAAATCTTTCTCAAGAAACGAACTATCGAATAGTAAAAACCGCATTCAAATCCGTTTAGTGGTTCTTAAGATTAGCCACGGACTTTTTTGTAGGAAATTTTATACTCTACAAAATTATTAGAATGCAATTTTGTCCTATCTAGCGTGGTTCTCACTCAAATTTGAGTGAGAGTTGAAAAAACACATTTTTAACGATTTTTTTCACTTTGAGAACGCTATTTGGGGAGGTTCCGCCGCAGTTATTTTGAGTAATTTTGGTCCAAAGTATCCTCACCTGATACACTTTCGAAAATTTTGCGAAAGAACGAGTTATCTCGAAGTTGCCAGTTAAACCAAAAAATAGGGTTGAGTTGCAGGCCTATTTAGCGCGTTCTCGAGCGAGAGCCGTTCATCGAACCTACACTCTTAAAGATATTAATTTGTAAGGAATTGAGTGACAAAAAACTTTCCCATTTAAATGTACCACCTAATTTGCCGCGAAAATGGGTAAAAAATCGAAAAAGCTCTTTTCAACCCCTTGCCTTGGGTCTTTTTTGCGATATTTTTGCACTAAATAACTGTTTTACAATAATGCAAAAGCAACGTATAATATAAGAAATATTATGCTCTACAACTTCCCTTTTGGGAGTTTTGCCGTCAACTTAAAAATACGGGAGGTATTCAATAAAAACCAACACACCCATAAAAATCGCGGGGGTGGAAAACGTACAAACAAATATTTTGGAAATATGTGTGTTTTTAGGTTTAATACATTAAAAAGAAAATAACTGCGGCAAAAAATGTAAGGTCGGAATTTTTGTAGGAGACATGTACAGATTTACTGGGCTAAATGTTCAATCAAACTTATAAATAACACGAATTCTTAAAATTAGTATAATGGGTTTTAGGTTTATACTAATTACCTACTTTTAATTTATTTATAAGTTTGACTGAACATTGTATAGGTCAGTAGTGCTTGAAAAGGGTCTCTTATAACAGACCGAAACGCTTGTATTTAAAAATAAAGTGAACAGCTCATAGCGCAGTTTTGTGTGTTTTATTAATAAAACACACAAAACTCGCTAGAGCTGTTCGCTTTATTTTATTCAAGTAAGCTTTAAAAAAACTTTAGTAAATATTTTTACCTAGTGTTTTTTAATTGTTCCTTTGGAAACTGTACTCAAAAATCTAGTTGGGGGTGGTTTTTCTTGAAAAAAGGGAGACGCTGTAACCCTCGGTTGTGACTACAGATCTCAAAACAATAGTTAGGGTCTCAACACTCTCAACTAACGGTATACTAAGTGGCATCTTTTCATTATAAAATGCAAGTTACTTTCAATGAACATTCGTACTAGGCTATATTTAAGATAAAAGAAGAAATTTGGTAAACACTGAAAATTTAGCAGATATACGATTCTAACAAAAATATGTATTGAACCTTTTTTGTAGTGAATTAAGTTAACTTTAATTTTGTGTAGAACTTTTTTTGTCGTAGAGTGAAGAAAAAGTTGTGAACCGGGTAAAACCTGATTTTCGTTCCTTCCCAACACCCCAGGGGAGTAGCACACTTCGGTAGAGGGGGGAACTTCATGATTTATTGAGGACATCCTAAGGGACCAACATGTAAAAAAAATGTTTTGTATGAATTTTTTCCACTCCAAAATACTTGGCGCCTGGTCTAACTATCAAAACGTAAAAAAAGTGGTTTTCAGAATTTGACCTTATGTTGGACACGATTTTTGACCATATCTTCATAGTTTAATTTCCTTATTGAACATTGGAGTAAAAATATTACTTTCCAGGCGTTACTTTACTGCCTCACTGTAAAATGCTTCAGTCGTTTTTGTCTAGTATGTAGAACTGCACAAACCTTTGTGACTAACGAAATTTATTGCTAACAAACGTCGAACAATGTGTGTTTTTAAACTCCTTTATCACGTTCATCATGCTACATATAAAATAATTTTTTTGTTGATATTGTGTACCCTAAATACCGCCTTTGTATTTTCCAGAAACGTATGTGTTTATTTAAAAAATCAATGCAATAATTATTTTTTAGTTATTCATATAATATGATAGCTAAATGTAAACAAAGTAGTTGACCAACATATTTTTAACTCCTATAATAGAAAAGTTTATATTAAAGTATCTCACATCAGTATTTCAAGTTTCAAAAAGTTCATGTTATACTCCACTACTGTATTTGTATATAATAGGAGAAATTTTCAAAATATGCTTTTACAGTTGGTACTTCAAAGTAATGTTTAGAAATGATTGTGGAACTTATTTTACTGAGTAACAACTCGGAATATAGACGTTCTCGGAACTTTTAGAAGTGAAATGGTTCAGCTCTGCCATTATACAATGCTTAAAATTATTATTTTCCAATGAAAACATGACACGTTAGAAACAAATGCCAAAAAAACTGCATTAAGAGGTTCATATACAAAATAACGAGGACAGCATTCTGGCGTCTGATACAGGTTCTAGAGATCCGCAGTTCGATATTATTGATGTTGCCAAGAAAAATTATGAACCAAATATTTTTTTCACGCCTGCAAACTTTAGTAATATCTATAGGTTCAATACATATTTCTGTAGCAGAAACTTTGAAACATGGCATTTGGAGGATACATTTCTTTTATAACGTAGGCACGCACTATAAGAAAGGGCTTTTGAAAATTTCAACCCTAAGGGGGTGAAAAGGGGTTACTGTGTTTTTACAAGTATAATGGCCTTTGAAACATAACATTTGGAGGATACATTCCTTTTATAACATACTTAAAGGGGTTTTTCAAAATTCCATCTATAAGGCGATTAAAAGGAATAAACGTGTTTTTATCCAGGTGTGCAAGCTTTCACGGCCGGCATTGTTCCAATGACCAATCGTACAAGGACGGAATACGACCGAGTAGAGAACACAATTGACCAATTCGGAGATACGGACTACGACCGAACAGAGAACACACTGGTACTGAGCATAAAAGAAGGGAGGACACCAGTCACTGACACACTGACCTGTGAGCCGCCAAGGAGAACACTTCGACCGCTGCCACATCGCCTTTGAGAATGACTACCGCAGTTGTAGACGAAACGTCAGGTAGAAATACCACCGGACCACGGCCTACAAGCCCGGAAACCATGAAGATTTGAAATGTGTTTTTGCAGATTTATTCATTCGGTCCATGCTATTGGTATTTGAGACATGTCATTTGGAGGATACATTCCTATTTATAACGTACCCCTTAGTGGTAGAATTAAAAAAAAATCCTTTTTTAATATTATTAGTGGGTGCCTAGGTTATAAAAGGAATATATCAAACCGAAATAACTCAATTTTGGTATACCTTACTTTTACATCAAGCAGAATTATCCTCAATTGCCATTCCGAAATTCGAAAATGTTTTGTTCATTACACCTTTTGTTATACAATACCTATCCTGGGACAAACTGTATATGTATATACATGTCGAATTAATAAACTACGCTCTTTTAAGTTTGTTGTGAATTAAGTTATAAATTATATATTGTACAAATTAAAAACCTTAATTTTATAGGGAGGTATGTAATAAAAATATCTTTTCGTTTATTTTGCGCTCTGGCACGATAAACCCTAGTAAAACAGTCGAAATCAAAAGAACAGCTGGTTAACGTTACATTGCACAAACATGAAAAATGCTTTTGCATAGCTCTGCAATTTCTACAGAATAATGGATGCGTAGATAAAATATAAGAAAATTCAAATGTCCATATCTCTGGAAGGTAAAAGGTGCACTCGTATGTACGTGAGAAGGTAAGGTGTGAGTCTGAAAACATATTTCAAATTAATATTTATATGTGCAAGAAAGAGAAAAAAACAAGTGGGCACGTGCCACGTAACACAGAATCGCGCATGGCACGAGGGACAAAATATGCGCTTCTTTATAAAAGAACATGTCATTGTCATGCATGAATTATGACTGGCCAACGACGCGCATTTAAAAAAGTCAAATCTACAAAATTCTACATTACAGTTGCTCATAAATAACCTGCTGCATTTTAACAGACAGAAAATATGACTTAGTCGAATTATTTGTTTTGTGAATTTTGCTTCCTGAATTTCTAAATGATTTCTCTAGAGACTAGAGTTATATTAAATACTTATAAGTATTTTTAAATTAAATATTCGAAATGTTCCTAATTATTACCTAGTGGTCGATACTGTTGATTTTTTGTTTGCTTGCAAATTTCTGATACAAAGTTTCATTCAACGATTTCTAATATCGGTAAACATATTTAGATTTAAAAAAAGACATGTTTCTTCTTCATGCAGTATTTTTGTTTTCTCCATATCGGAGCTAGTTCCGGAGTCCCGGGATATCGAAACCATTTCCGGAATTGAGGATGATTTGATCTTAGAGGCCCTAAGCTCGTGCTTAAAGTTCCACCTCAAAAAGGTACCTACTGCACAAGTCGGTTGCACACATTGGTCACCATTCACAGTACATATTACAGAACAGACGCTAATGACCCTTGTTTTCGAGCGTCTATAATTCACAATTCATTCATTCACAGTACATATTATAATAGAAACCAGTGAATTACACACAAAAACAAGTCAATCTCATTTATACGACAGTCACATGGTATAACCAGAATTCAAAAACAGTACGTTTCGAAACAAGCGACTAGGCCCTGCAGTCAGGGTCCATTCTGATGATTGGTCTGATACCCCATCTTGATGTCGTTTGACACACACATACACACCTAAACGAACGTAACAACTAACTAGTGAACTATGTATGCTAATATGGATAGTTGATAGCGATTAAAAATGGGTTTTGTATGCGGAGAATGTTCAAATACATATTCTTCAAGACATGCATTAATGTTCACAAAATTAGAATGAAAACTTCAGGTAAAGCTTGTAATCTAATTCTTTCTATAAAAGTCGACCAATTTTTTGACATTTCAAAATAAAACCTAATTTAATATTATTATTTGAGATATTAGGATGGCCAAAATTTATACAATAACAGTATACTTGAGAAATTGGAAAAGAAAGATAAATTTTTAATAATAAAGTTTTATTTTGAAATGTCAGAAAATCGATCGACTTTTATAGAAAGAATTAGATGACAAGCTTTACCTGAAGTTTTCATTTTAATTTTGTGAACATTAATACCTGTCTTGAAGAATATGTATTTGAACATTCTCCACATACAAAACCCATTTTTTAATCGCTATCAACTATCCATATTAGTATACAGAGTTCACTAGTTAGTTGTTACGTTCGTTTAGGTGTGTATATTATGTGTGTCAAACGATATCAAGATGGGGTATCTGACCAATCAGAATGGACCCTGCAGGGCCTAGTCGCTTGTCGTTTCGAATTAGTGATGAGACAAACTGCTACTTTTCAATCACAACGTGATTCGTGATTGCTACTTTTAAATATCAGTGATTTTAAACGGTGACTGTGATCACAGTTTGTGTTTGGAATCTGATTCATATCATGATATTTTCATATCATGTTATTGACGGGCGAATTTATTTTAACGAACTGTGATTACATCCATGCACGCATTATATTTTTACTTGTAATTGGACATTTATGTCTGTTGGTGAATAAATAAATAAATTAATAGAATAGAATAATAACTTTATTCAGTATACTGTCACAATGAGAAAGAATGCCCTTTTCTCATTTTATATTAATTTATGTAATTATTGATTTTTACGAATTCATTCTCCTATAAATATTTATTGAACGTTCAATTAAAATTAAAGGTATACAAAAATTAACAAAATAAAAAAAAATAAAATTAAGAAAAAAACGTAATTAAAATAATCGAAAAATAAGCATCTATACAGAATAAAAAGAATGCAGGAATCAATAAAAGTTCATTTTTAAATTTCATGAATAATCTTTGAAATGGCGCCCCTTTTGACACGGCATTATATGGCATACACCCAGTTGTGGCGGACCGTAATCACACTAACAAATTGATATTTCAAGAATTGATCGATATTTCAAGAATTGATCAATATCAGTTCTTGAAATATCAATTTGTCAACGTTTTCTAAAATATCAATTTGTCAGCGTTTTCTTGAAATATCAATTTGTCAACGTTTTCTAAAATATCAATTTGTCAGCGTTTTCTTGAAATATCAATTTGTCAACGTTGTGACTGTGTGTTCAGATTAGTAGAGTAGCAATCACTGATATTTGTCACAATGAGTAGCAGTAGCAACCTGTGATTTTCGAATATCAGTGATTGAATCACAGGTACGTGAAATATCACCCATCACTATTTCGAATGCGATTATTCGAGTCTATTATATTACAGTACTTGTACCAGAACGCTACTCAGTTGGTACCTAAATTTGTTTTTATAATTTTTTATGTTCTTCAACATAAAAATATCCCGTCAAGTTCGTCCACTTTTTAATATTTAAACATTCCAAATGGCACTAAAAACAGATTGTATTCAAAAATGTATGTACAGTAGAATAATTCACGAACTGTGACGACGATACAGGTAAATTCCATTGTGTTGAGGGCAAATTTCCGCTATTAAAATTACAATACCTACCTGTACATAAACGTAACCATATTACAGTGTCAGCTATTATGTTAATGGTCACGGAGCCATATCAATAACACTGCGGTCACGAGTAAATAAGTACTTCACCTGTGTTATAGTCGTCAGAAATCAGCAATACGTAGATTTGAAGTCATGCATATTGCATCATTTTAATTTTATTTAAACTAGCTGTATCCATTCGATTAATTTAATTAATTAACTATATTAACATAGAGACAGTCTAAGGTGCCCTGTTCAAATGTTTTATTAGATACTATATTAATATACCCCGTGTCCGGTCTCAAAGGTGAGCATAGGGATTGAACATGGTGTTGTTCATTTTTGCTGATTCGTGTTCGCCAATTCAACGTACAAGAAAGGTAATGGTACCTATAAAATTATTGCGCATCAAATGGTTATAAAAATAAGATCAAAAATGAAATTTTTACTTTAAAATACCAATTTGAAATTTACTGATTTTGCAGTAATTATTTTAAATTAAGTAGGCGAAAAACAAAACACTGAAAGAAGTGTGCTGTAATAAAACTGTCAAAAAACTTAATATTTATTATAATTTTATTTTCTTTATTAAGTATTACTTTTCGTTGTTTAGTAATAAAAACTTTTTAACAAAAAAAAACCTCCTTCAAAAAACCACTAAAAAGAGGAAAATAATGAAATTTTGAGGTCTGTGCCAATTTAATAAAATATGAAGTCGGTTAAAAAGTATAGTACCTATAGTGATTAATATCTTCTTTTTAACCAACTTCATATTTTCTTAAATTGGCACTGACCTCAAAATTTCATTATTTTCCTGGCTTTGTTAGTGGTTTCTTTTAAGGAGATTTTTTTTTTGTTAAAAAGTTTTTTATTTTTTACTTTTTAGTGTCAAAAAGTGACATTTACCTTAAAGAGAATCACACGGCGCGTTGATTCACGTGTTTATTAAACCGACTTTCTTACGCTGTCTGATATGTCAAAAAGTGACATTTACCTGTAAAGAATCACACGCCGCTACTCACTTTTATTAAAATCAGCCGAACTACTGAACCGATTTTGATGAAATTTCTATGGGACCGAATCGGTGAAAGTATATCCTTTCGAAATAAAGAAAAAGATATTTCAAGAATCGGGTTTGATAAATGACTGAGGTTATGAGGTAACAACCACCTCCTTTTTTTGAAGTCGGTTAAAAAACCAATAAAATTCTTCATTACTTAGATAGGTACCGGTTTGTTTTCTTATTATAGTCTATACGAGTAGAAGTAAAAGCCAAAATACTTAAAAATGGCACACAGCGTTATTTCCCTTATATGTTCGACTTTGAGACCGGACACCCGGTATAGATATAATATGGCTTTTGCCCGCGATTTATTTAAATAAGTTCTATTGCGGGATTCGTTCGTTAAATCGACTTAATACGTTACTCACTCATTCGCTCGAATTGATATATAGTAGAGATTATTTAGAAAGACCTGAAGGGCTATAAAACGTGCAACAAAGAAAGCTACAGCTTTTAATTATCTTTGTTCGTTCGAAACAAATCATAAGAAAGAAATCCGAAAATACCCATCTTCTTTTAGTCAAAAAAAAGGTGGGTACTTTCGAATTTCTTGCCTTTGATTTGTTTAGAACGAAGAAAGATGATTAAAAGCTGTAGCTTTCTTTGATGCACGTTTTATTAATAATAAAAAATGGTGGAACCTTTGGTGTAAAGATACGAAATGTTACAATCACCACAAAACACCAAACCATAATGGTTTGGTGTTTTGTGGTGATTGTAACATTTCGCACGTTTTATTGCCATCATGTCTTTTTAAATAATTGCTACTATAATTATAATTAATACATTATGAACTCGCTTCGCTCGTTCGCTCGATTTTATGATTTATTAATACATTACTCATTCGCCTCGCTCGCTCGCTCTCTAACTTGGAATCAATCCTACTTGCACTCGGACGAAGCCGGCCGGGTCTATAAATCTAAAGCTTCTTCAACAAATAAGCTATCGAATGGTAAAAACCTCATTCAAATCTATTCAGTATAGCGGATTTTATCCGATTCGCAGCCGTGCGAAGCCGGCCCAGATAGTTATTAATAGCCTTTGTCAATTAACCATGGACGTAGTATAGTTTTTTTCACACTTCTATAACAAGAGTGTTAAGTTTTTTACGCGCATGTGGTCTGTACATGCATTCTTAATTATTTTCCAGAAAAGTTTAAAAACTAGGAAATTTTCTCGAAAATGGTTCAAAGAAATCAGTGGTACGCCATTTTTTATTGAAAATCTTAAGAAGACTACCCACATATACGCCCATGGTTGAATTAAAAATAATTTAATATCTACTTGCAAAGTGTATGTACTCTCTAACTATCTATTAGTGTGTGCAAAGTTTTAATTAAGTTGTAACTGACACTATAAAAGTTATTTTTGATACGTATGCGTGAAGTGAGGTATTCCAGTAGGCTTAAATTGAGGCACGAGTTAAGGGACTGACGCATACACAACGAGATCTCGTTGTGTATGCGTCAGTCCCTTTAGCGAGTGCCTCAATTTAAGTCTAACTAGATACCTCACTTTAAGCGTACGTCTCGAACATAATTTTTTATAACGACTGCTTCTAAAGTTTAATAGAGAGAAAAAATTAATACACTGGTTCTCATGACTGGTCATTTCGTTTGCGCAGGCGCTAGAATTCTCGCCAGCGGGCGCGTTAGTTTAAATGTGTGGTAGAAATAAACACACATTCTTCGATTTATATACATTTCTTATAGTCAATTTTTTTACGCACGGTGACTGTACCTACTTTTACGCACGCTTTGAACTTTCACGCACGGTGACTGTACTTTTACGCACGCTTTGGACTTTCACGCACGGTAACTACTTTTACGCACGCTTACTATAGTTCGTTAAACTACTATAAAAATACGCCTCTTCACGCCCGCCTCACAGCGCTCGAATATTGAACTTTAGAAGCGGGAGTTATAAAAAAAAATTAAAAAAACCTAAATTTTTTTTTCAAATTTTAACACCCTATATCTGGAAAACAGAGCCGTTGCTGGACCCATACTTATATATGAAGGTTTTGTCTTAAAATTAATCATAGATTAATTCCTTCAAGTTTGTGCACATACTTAATTAACAGCCTGTATATACGATAATTTAGACAATATGACGGTTCAATCAATAAAATTAGTTATTTTTTAACAAGATCGATTTAAAGTCCTAAAACGTTTCTCTTTCATGACGGAATATATTATAATATAGTCACAATCTTGCGGACATTGTTAATTTTCTGATAGGTATGTAACGCAACCCATGAACTAGATAAATTTTTAAGTGATCTTTTTTTCAACGCTTCAAATTTTTGGATATTATAGTTAAATTTTGATGTGTTTCAAACATCTAAATGAGCCCTCAGACAACATAATACATACCTATTACATTATTGTCAATACTTCAAAAATGCTGTTGCAGGTCTGCGGAAAAAAGTACTATGTTGAAGGATTAGGTAAACAATGAAGGTTTGGCAATTTACCGATATTGAAAATAAATTTAACATTGATCGTCTGCAGAGAGCTCCGTGGTTTAAAAGTTTGAGCGCAAAACAAATATACGAGCTCCGTTCTCTGTTTGAAAAATATATTTTTAAATCTTATATTTGGTTCTTTAAGATTTTCTTTTAAAGAAAAATAGACATTTTTTTAAATTTATTTATCATTTTATTTACTAAATACACTTCTATTTTAAATTTTGAAACATAGAACTTATATTTATTTATTAAAACCGATAGTAAAAGTCCAACATCAAAATAGGTTTCTCTAATAACGTCTTATCACTTTTACCTAATTGATGTCATATTCAATTCATATACTATACCTATAATATATTGTACCTAATCAATATTATACCTAGTTGCTTTCCAATTTTCAAGAAAAATGCTTAATGCAACTCGAATCGCTAAAGAAGAATAATATTGTTTACATGAGTAACCTTGAGTAAAGGCCAGTTTAAGAACCTCTTTGAGCACACATGTGCCACACAATAAAAAAGCCGGAAGCCTTACGCGTGCCAATGTAGTAGTAGTTAAGCCCCTCCCTTCGATTATGTAACAAAGGCTTGTAAGTTGTAGTTCAGTGTGCAAAACGTGAACTGCAACCCCGTTGTGCTAAACAATAATATTTTTAGTATATTATGAATCAAAGTTTATGTTGAAGAGGGGGCCCAGTCACCCCACAGAGCCAGACAGACAGGGGGAAGGGAAATCATTGAGCGGCGGTCGTTATATTTCAGTCACATGCAAACACCGTATCGTAGTGCCTATATAATAGTGGCCTTACATACGAACAGCTGACATACAAACACACACACCTACTGTGTATTTGTGTGTTTGTACTATTATAACATAACCTCACTCTCGACTACCAACTCGATCTTAAACACTAGCTTACCACCTTGTTTCCGTACAGGCATGATGACTGGTGACTTGATGCTCGTCGCGTCACAATTCCTCACCACTTGTCAGTTTACGTTCAACTAAATTCAAAAAAACACCTTTGCAACAAAACACGAAACAACAATAATACTGTCTTGTCAGTCCAAGTTGCGAACCACCACACGTACAGGTTGTGTATGCTGTATTAGTGTTATCACCCCCGCACCACGTACTGAACGACCGACACAATTGTTGAGCAATTAAACAAGTGCACTATGATCGAGTCAGTTGAGATCGGTGACAAACGCGACGCACGTAAATAAATACCGCGAAATGTACATATACGTCAATATGGCGCAAACACGAAGTTTAGCGGCCGGGATTCCGAATAAGACTAGTCTGATTGGTCGATGTTACGATCTGACGTCACGGGGTGGCTAGAGTACTCTCACGATGCCAATGTTCGCGACGTCGTCTAATCGCGGACGACGCACGCAAACACTGTATACGCGATGCTGTCATCTATCGACCGATATGCGGTACTAAAAAACGACGCCGGCATGTCGCGACGTATATGAAACTGGTTCACGAGCGTGACCCCGTCACGGCGTACCCTGCTGTCATCTGTCTCGGAATAGGCGGTTGTTTTTTTTTGTCTTTGTTTTACTCATTTAAGCTACACTGTTAAATATAATGCTAAATCTTTGACGCCTCAAGGCAAAATCTCTTATGCCGAATCTTTAAAAAGATTTTTTAACTATTTTCTTTAACATTGCATATGAGCGTAAATTAAAAATTCTACATTTAAACTCAAATTTAGAATTCATTCATGAAGAGTGATGGAACCTTTGGTGTGAAGATACAAAATGTTAGAAATAACCACAAAACACCAAACCATATTTTAAAAAATTTTCGACGTCGTTTCGCCAATCAAGATAATTAAATCACAGCATCTCGTGATGATGCCAACTTGGTTGGCGAAATGTACGTTGAGAATTTTTTAAATGATTTGGTGTTTTGTGGTTATTTTTAACTGATTGAAATTAGGAGAGGAAATCTCAGTGGCAAAGGATCAAATAAATTGCAATACTGATGAATTAAAATTGCATTGTTAGCTTACGTTTCGGTGCTCTTTAAACCATCTTCAGAGCATCAATACAATTTTAATTCATCAGTATTGCAATTTATTTGATCCTTTGCCACTGAGATTTCCTCTCCTAATTTCAATCATCATCTACGGATCACCATTTCTCTATAGTCTATATCATAGAGTTTTTTTAACGTTATTTTTAACATTTTGTTAAAATTCATTCTCTAGAATTGATTTATTTATAGTGTTGCTATTGATAATACGCGTAATAACAGTTCCGTTACATTCCCAGCAATTTTGTCCTCAAATCGGCAGCAGCCCAAAGCGTTGATAGCAAGAAACTTCCGGTCAGTTTTAAAAAAAAATGAAAGGAGACAGTGTAAGGAAAACGAAATCTCGTTTAATTTTAATCAAATCCTGACACGATTATAATTAATGACTTAAGTAGTGGTCATTAATTAGCACCTCGCGTTTGTCACAAACATCCGGATAAAATTTACAGAATTTGTAGAAGAATACCATTGCCAGCCTTGCCGCATCCTGACCGAAGTGCCCGGCAGTCCTCTTTTCAGGGGGGGGGGGGTCAGTATCTCTCCTTCGTTATCGAATTTTCCACGTACCTATTTCATGCCATTTCGCCCACGCTCCAGTAGACGTAGAGAGTGGGCGAAATGCCATTTCGCCCACGCTCATTACGGGGAACGTTTACGCAAGTGTTGATAGTTTCGTCAATCAATCAGGTCACCCATTATTTCGCCCACGCTCAGCAGAGCCACGAAATGACATATTTCTTGCGGTAGTTGAACAAAATATTGTGTGCGACTATTGGTCGAAAGAGGAGATTCCACTCGTGTGTTTTACCGCACTCGCTACGCTCGTGCGGAAAAATCCACACTCGAGGAATCTCCTCTTTCTCCCACTAGTCGCACAATATACTATAGTTGTCGGTCGTCGGTAATATATAGCATATCTAACTCTTTATGATCATCATATTGATTAATCGGTTTTTGTTCTTTTATACAAACACATTTAATATGAAAATCCACAAGATTCTAATTTATTATATTATTTCATTAATATGTAAATTACGTTATATTGTTTTCGGAACTTTCACTGCTTTGTCTTTGTTGTTCAGTAACTCGATGCACATTTCCTCGACCTAAAAATTGAAAGATACGGCACGGATTTAAAACCATATAATATTATAAACGTTATTGTACAAGGAAGCGTGTACAATTTGATTGCTTTAAAATGGTGCAGGATCCTTCACCTATACCACAGCATAAATATGATGTGCCTGCATCATAATAATATATTATACTGTATTGATTGGCAGTTGTCGGGCGTCTATAATTTACTGTATTGATTGTAAATGTAACTGTAAACAAGGAACTTGAAACAAACACATTTTCAGCAATCTTTGCTGGGTAACAAAATGTTAAATTGTCCACAATTTATTAATTTTTTTCCTTGTTTCAAGGCACGTACTAATCTCACAGGAAATTATGTTTTCCTGAGCAACTACAATTCTTTAAATATAAAATAATAATTTGATCGAAAAAATGACCCCTGGTGGAATTGGTGAAAAATTTAAATTTAACATACTTACCACGTTCCACTAATAGTTTCTCGATATTTATAATTGGTGATTCAAAAATTAATGTCAAAATGACAGAAAACATTGATGTCAACAGGTAATCAGCACAAAATCTGTAGAACTGAAAGTAAAACCAATATTTTGAAATCTATAAAGTTAATATGATCACCGTTTTTGTTAAAACTTTAATGCTATGTCGCAGAATGCCTTGTCAAAAATCGGATTTGACAATAATTTAGATTATGACCAAATAGGTACAGAGTGAGCAAAGTTAAGTCGGCACCATTGCTAACTTTGTTAATATTGGAGTTACGACTTCGATTAAATGGGCATTTCTAGTTCAGTCAACGCAGATCCGAAATTGGCAAATAAATACAATAAATCGTGTAGTCTGGATTATTATTTTAAGTGGTAGGGGTGACCCCCAGGTATAACATACTAAAAGTCCCCAGCCGGGGGATGCGAGCTTTGAGCGGGAGAGGGTGAAAAGGTCCCATTTTTTGGTTTTTCGTAAATATCTCGAAAACTAAGCGCCCTAGAAAAAGAAACTTTTCATAAATAATGAAGCTGATTAAATTTCCTACAAAATGGTATATTAATTTTTTTTAGGAGCAATACAAAGGGAGAGGCGGGGCGTGGAAAAGTGAAAAATAATGTTTATTGTCCATTTTACCTATAGTAGGGAAACTAAGGGGTCCAACCTTGCACTTTTTCCTGCTGGGATGAAACTTGGCACGATTCAAGCACATACCTATAGGTAACATTTGAGAAGTGGTGCCCCCGGCCAGACGTGCAGGGGCCGGTTGCCTACTGTTCAGGGGCAAATTATTGCAACAGTCTATATCTCTGGAAGAAATCGTTCGAGAACAAAAATGACGACACCGTTGGACTCGGCAGACACAGGGCAACCTTTTTGGACCAGACTTCTTTTTCTATTCCCACTCCTGGACTCAGGACGCGTACGTAGGTCGGTATATTCAGAGAAAAAAACCACTGAAGATAGAAACGTGAGATTTGGACAAGAGGTTTCATTTTTGACAAAAATAGCCACTAAGAAAGGATTTTTCAAAATTCAACTTCTGAGGGTGTCAAAAGGAAGCGTAGGGTTATTTGGCAAAATGTTCATATCTCACGTCTCGTTAAGGTGAGAGGTATTTGTATCGCTCCTAAAAAAAATAATATACCATTTTGTAGGAAATTTAATCAGCTTCTTTATTTATGAAAAGTTTTTTTTCTAGGACGCTTAGTTTTCGAGATATTTACGAAAAACCAAAAAATGGGGCCTTTACACCCCCCTCTCGCCCAAAGCTCGCATGCCGCGACTGGGGACTTTTAGTATGTTATACCTGAGGGTCACCCCTACCACTTAAAGTAATAACCCAGACTACACGATTTATTGCATTTATTTTTGCTTCGTTGACTGAGCTATTTAGTGATATTTTTTTACGTAGATTACGATGGTGCAAACAAAAAACAATTGATTTTCAGATTTTTGAGATATTCGCAAAAATAATTTTTTTTTAATGGAACGCCCTGTATATTTTTGTGTACGTATATACGTACGCCTTAGCTCTACATAACGCAATTTTTGACGGATCGATTTGGCTTATTTTATAAATATTAGTGTATAATTATTGTTAAAATTTCCAAAGTTAAATAATTTCAATCGTTTCTGTGAAAAATGACTATTAAGACTTAGGTACCATATCAAAATTATCATAATGTATTGGAACTCTCATGGCGGCACCATATTGCATTGTTTGTAGACTCAAATGAATCAAATACATAGCGTATGATATTCGAGACAGCGGCTGCCAAACACCCCACGAAAGAAACCAGTTTATTGGATCTGAAAAAATAGAAATTTAAAAACTCGGGTCGCAGTGCCAAAACCCTGCCGACAATATAGTGTATTTGATAATACAGGCCTTGTGGCTTTATTATGTGAACTTAAGTCTGTTTTTGGACAAAATGAAAAATTTAACCCTTTAATACATCCCTTAAAATAATATTTTTTTTCCTAATTTCAATAGTATTATCAATGCAACCTCCGTACCAAATTAAATACACCCGTCAGCAAATAAATCACTATCCGTAAACTATAGTGTTTTCATAAAATTTGTAAGTCCGGTCCTGTCGTGCCGATTTTGTTAAAATTTTAGCAACACACTTTAATCTCTACTAAAGGGTTAAATTCCAATTTTTAAACAATTCTGAGATTTTTTTCGGTATTTTTGGGCCCAAAAACTTTTTTCAACCCCTAAAAACTACCCTCAAAATGGTTCGATTGGGCCCATTTTAAATAGGTTCCGTGCGGTGATGGATTCCAACGTGTGTACCAAATTTAGTTCAAATCAATTAAGTCTTTCGAGAGTTATGCCGCGAACACATATATATATATATAAATATATATATACATATATATATACATATATATATAAACATTTCCAAAAATGGTGCCAAATTGTTCAGGAGGCTATGAAACGTCGAGAAGTTTTAGTCCGACCCCTAGGTCCCGCCATCCGACCGACGCCAATAGTGTATGTGCCATATGGCAAATACACTAATAAGTAAACAAAATATGCCAGCAGTCAGAAAGATTTCCAACCACGACCTTTTATAAATTTCCAGAATCTTTCTTATTTTAAATGCAACACTCTTACGTTTTTAAGGATTCCGTAGCCAAATGGCAAAAACGAAACCCTTATAATTTCATCCTGTCCGTCTGTCCGTCCGTCCGTATGTCACAGCCATTTAACTCGGAGACTATTGGCACTATATAGATGAAATTTGGAAGGTAGGTGTCTTCTATGAACCGCTGTACAATGGTGTAGTGAAATTACGAAAAAAAAAAAATTAGGTGTGGCACTCCATACATTTAACTGAGGGATGAAAAAAAATTCCAGTGCACATAAGCGTGTAGGGTATCTTGTTGCTAGATAGGTCTTGAAAAATGGTATAGAAGTTTCAAAATGACTTTTTTATTTAAGTCAATAGTTCGTGAGATATACGCTTCTAATAAGTCGAAAAAAGTGTGTCGCCCCCTCTATCTTTTCAACTGTGGGGTGGAAAATTTTGAAAAAATTTAGGGTAATAGAACTTATAAAATACTTTCAACGAAAAGTGGTTTCAATGAGACATGTTGACTAGTTTTTGAAATATGGGATATTTTCGGTTACACGAGTAGTATATTTATGAGAGTTCTACAACCTCCGTACTCCGGTCGTGAGTACGGAGATTGTAGAACTCTCATAAATATACCTACTACTTACACACTACTTAAAAGACTATAAATAATTATTAAACTTATTATTAACTTTGAATTTGAATAACTGTAAACGTTCATCCCGACTACGGAACCCTTCACTGTACGTGGTTCGACACGCACTTGGCCGCTTTTTTAATAATACACGACATTTTAGCCTATAGTTATATATATATCAGATCATAATGTGGCTAAAATTTAAACTAAAAACTAAAAATAAAGATTAGACTAAAAATAAACATTTGCCCATTGGTATATGTGTACAAGACATATAATTTGGGTACAAACCTTGCGTAGAGTTCAAAAATGTAATAAAGTGTACAATGCTGCATGTAAAATAAGAAGGTTTTTCTCAATTTAATTTTTTTAATTATGTATAGACATTATTGCAGATGTGTAAACATCTTTAATACTTCCCCTCCCCAAACTTTCTGTGGCTCTGTAAAATGTTAATGAAAGTTAATGGAAGTGTGTTGTGGCAGTGACCTAACGCTTCAGTGTAAGGTATATTCTACCCTTCTTGGTCGGATGTCAAAATTTTGAGGTTATAAATGAATCGTATTGAATATTTACATATGTCTTAAGACTTTAAGATTCTACGAGCATTAAAGCAAATAACGATAACGTGCTGAATTAATTAAATACATATCTGTAATTTAATTTTTTGAGTAAGATCTGACGTGTGGTTTTTGCGGGTTTTTGCGTAATTAATTTTTTAAAACTGAATATTCATGTAGACAATAGACAATCTCATTTAAAACGCAGATTTTTCATATAATTCAACCACAACTGCTCAATATTAAAATCTAGAAAACTGAAGTTTATATTAATCATTTTTCGTAGATTATGTAAAAATTGTAAAAAATGTATTCTACCTTGTAAGTTTGAGATATTTTAATTAAAATAATCGAAAATTGACTAAATTATTTGTCACTTGGAAGCCATCTTAGAGTAATTTCGTTTTTACGCCCAGATCGACCCGAGCGCTCTAATGCGTTCGAATTTACATTATTTTAACATTGCTATCTATCTTTCTCTATCCAACGCTCGGATCTATCTGATCGCATAACCGAAATTATCCTTGACAATAAATTCAAATCAGATTTATTTTTATTATTAATAAATAATTATTTAAGTAAATCCGATTATGAGTGGTCGTAAGTAACATCTAAAATTAAGTTATTAATTTACAGGTTAACATTTTTTTTAATTTTAGTACAAAAAATTTAGATTTTATTTCGACTCACAGCCTAGTGCTCGTATAATCTTAATAATTGCTATATAAACTGTTCAAAAAAAGAATTTATTAGCAGACATACTTTTCTGTCCAAAAACTCCATCAAAAATGATCCAGCAAACGGCTAGAGCCCAACTGAAACGACTGAAAGATAGGTATAGAGAATCCTGGACTTTGTTGTAGTTGTAATCAGGTTGGATAAGGTTATGCATTCCAAATATCACTGCACCCATTAATGCAAATGCTATTATCCATCCCAAAAATAAGAACTTCTGCAATGAAAGGTTTGATTTTTGATAGATTATCAACTTTATCTAATTTTTTCATACACAGATTTTTGTGTTTTGTTTGTGTTACATTACGTCATTATGTAAAACCATTTCATAGAATTTATAATGTAAATTGCATGGCTAATCAACTCTCTGGAGTCTAGTGGATGTGCGGATCAATCAGTCAGTAACATAGCCATAAATCTATTTTTCACTGCAAAGAAAACATTACATGCTTCAATTTACCTTCTTAGTAGTCAAGCGTTGCGAACTAGTCGAATGAAATTCATTAACCAACGTAGATTTTAAGTCTAAATAAATCTGAAGCAGTGAAGCCCTCTTGAAGGTCTTATAAATTATACTTCCGTCATTTTTTTATAGAAATATCAATAGTAGGTATTAATATTGCAACGATATTAATAAACTAATTTGCAATGCTAAGATAATGCACATTTTCTCCAACTATCTAATTTATCTCTTATTTTAAAAATGTCGAAGTTCTCGAAAAACACCAAGGTATAATCGTAAGACGCAGTCTGTTCACCCCTACCTTTAAACGTGTTCGAATATGATTACACGTACCTTATTCGGTTTTAGAGCGACTCCTTTCATGCTATAAATGAAATAGCCCATCGCGACCCCTATTAACCACGGGGTTGCTCGCATATGTGTCGGCAGGTAATATTCTCTTTGCCATTTATTGACATCCTCTTGTCTGAATAAAAAAACATTAAACGTTTTCGGAATTTCATTTGATATTAGAAGATATGCATTTATTGGACATATTCAGTAAAATGTAAATTGGTAATACTTTTTTCGATTGCAAATAAAAAAACTCGGGTCGCAGTGCCAAAACCCTGCCGACAATATAGTGTATTTGCTAATACAGGCATTGTGGCATTATTATGTAAACTTAAGTTTGTTTTTTGACAAAATAAAAAATTTAACCCCTTAATACAGCCCTTAAAATAATTAAATTTTTCTAAATTTCAATATTAGACATGGATTTCATCAATACACCCAATTAAATACACCCTTCCATATCTAAGTAAATCCGTATCAACAAACTAGTGTTTTCATAAAATTTGAAAGTCCGGTCCTGTCGGGCCGATTTTATTAAAATTTTAGCAGCACATTTTAATCTTTACTAAAGAGTTAAATTTCAATTTTGAAACGATTCTGACAAATTTTTCGGTATTTTTGGGCCCAAAAACTTTTTGGAACCCCTAAATACAACCCTGAAAATGGTCCGATCGGGCCCATTTTAAATAGGCTTCTTGCGGTGATGGGTTCCAATGTGTGTACCAAATTTCGTTTCAATCGATTAAGTCTGTCGAGAGTTATCGTGTACACACATATATATATAAATATATAAATATATAAATATATAAATATATAAATATATATATATATATATATATATACATACATATATATATAAACATTTTTAAAAATGGTGCCAAAGTGTTCAGGAGGCTATGAAACGTCGAGAAATTTTGGTCCGACCCCTAGGTCCCACCATCCGACCGACGCCAATAGTGTATGTGCCATATGGCAAATACACTAAAAACAACATAATAGATGTCATGGTCATGATACTAGAAATAAAGAAGACGTACATGGTGTAACAGAATATTATTCCCAAGCTTCTAAGGTCTCATATTAATCATATTATAATAATTCGTTCGTTATCCATATACTTATATAATTTTACGTAAATATGATTATTTGAACACTAATATCATGGTGGATTGAGAGAAAGGAAATAAATCTCCCTGCATTCGGCCGTTGTCCAAAAAGTGAGGAAAGTAAACGTTCCTATTCCAGCGGTAGAGGCGCTAAAACTATAAGACCCCTAATAGAGTCGGGAACCGGACGATTAAATATCGCATTTTTATTACAAAATAGAATTAAACTGAATTAATAATCAATCAGATCATCCATTAATATATTGTTCTTAAATATTAGTTGATTTCACCTTTTTACCCGACTACGGAAATAGGAGGGTTATAATTTTAGCAGTCTATGTATGACGTATGTATATGTTGCAGTCAAAACTCTTAACCAGTCAAAAGTACTATTGACTAGCAAAATCAGTCAAAAGTACTTTTGACCGTATGCTTTAGTCAATAATACTTTTGACTAAAACAACAGTTAAAAGTACTTTTGCCCAATGGAGCTGGTTAAAAGTACTTTTGACTAAGTGATTCCGTCAAAAGTGGTTTTGACTGGTAGTATCAATCAAAATTCTTAAAAAGTTAAGGTGGTCGATAAAAATAACGACAAACGCACATATAAACTTTTATATTACTCATTATTAGTGGAGAACGTGCTGATATTAGAACAAAAATGAGTGACTACGAAAAGAAAGAACGCTTTTTGCAAAGAATTTTAGCGATAGAAGATATGAAAGATAGTCATTTCAATGTGATGACAAAAGAAAAATTTGAAAAGTTTGCAATGGATGTGGATGTGTATTGATTGTAATGCCAAATTTTTCGTAATTCACATTTAATAAATATCTTTTTTATTCACATCTAACGAGTTGATAGTGCTTTTGACTGATGCTTTATTGCAGTTAAAACTACTTTTGACGAAGAGCGTCAGTCAAAAGTACTTTTAACCGCAAATTTGCAGTCAAAAGTACTAATAACCAATAATTTTCAGTAAAAACCACTTTTGACCAACCTGTTCAGTCAAAAGTACTTTTGACTGATTTTGCTAGTCAATAGTACTTTTGACTGGTTAAGAGTTTTGACTGCAACATATATACCTAATATGTATGTATATAATATGTATTGTAGTTTGTTACCTGGTAGGGCCAAATCTATTGGACCGATTTTCATAATCAAGGTGTCATTCTATTTGCCTTAATCATAATAGTGTCGTAGGCTATAAAATATTTTTATAAATTCAAAATGGCGGCTGTGACGTGGAAAAAAAGCTGGTTCTAAAATTTTTTTCCGACCAAATCGATCTAGTGGGGTATCAAATGAAAGAGAATTTTGTGACTATTCCAAAAATATATACTTTCTATGATGTATAATAAATAGGTTATATAAAAAACTAAAAAAAGACAGAAAACAGTGTGTGCGTTTGTTACCACGTAGGGCCAAATGTACTGGACCGATTTTCAAAATTGAGGTGTCATTTGATTTGTCTTAATCACATGAATGTTATAGGTAATAATTTTTGTGTGTATACCTAAATTTAATATGGCGGTCGTATGGTGGCAAAAATCTTGGTTAAAATTTTTTCCCCGGCAAAATCGATCATCGAGTAGGCCGTAGGGTATCAAATGAAAGAAAATTTTGTGGAGATTCCAAAAATGGATACTTTTTATGATATATAATAAATAGGTTACATAAAAAATTAAAAAAGGCTGAAATAAAATAAAAGTTAAAAAAACTAAAACCCGACTACGTAAAAGAAGTAAACGAGTTTCCAATGAAAGTTATTGCACATTATAAACGTACGATAACTAAGGTCATAACCGTCTATAGCCGAGTATGAAAAGTAGTCGGGCAAAAAGATATTATCTACCTGAAGTTTAAGTATGCGAGAAATGAAATGACTCTAAACAAATATCTTTTTGTCCTTTTCATAATAGATTAAACGCTAACGACCATAATTTTCAAACGTCTATAATGTACAATAGCTAACTAACTAACTCTCATATTGGAAGCTTGTTTACTTCTTTTACATAGTCGGGTTTTAGTTTTTTTTAACTTTTAAATATCAAATTTAATAGAATTAATGCAAATGTGCACGTTGTAAACACAGATCTGACAACATAGATAAAGATACTACGTTGCCGTAGATTCGTTCATTGAGGACTCGGGACCTTATATAGCTATAGCTTCGCGCGTAAAGCTTTCACGAACCCTTACCGTTATCGATTTTTGGGACACGTGCTTCACATTGCGACCTACCGAGATCAGTCCCCTTTGTCTCTATTCTCCATGGATAAGCTGATGAAAAAAGTAATACTAATGAAAGACAAAACCCAATAATTTTTGAGAACTGAATTTCACAGCAAACGACATTTAAATTTCTGTTGCCGGATCATTTTTAAATAGGCCCCACCTATTAAAGATTTATATAAAAAATACTTACGTGCCATTAATATTACTGACATGTACTTTATTCAAAAATACAATCAAGAAGATTAAAACTTGAAATGCACAGATTAGTAAAAGTAAAATAAATTTTCCAAATTTAGGATATTTCCACAATGGCAATAGAAGCAGAGGGGACAAGCAATATAGTTGCATGTCAACAGATAAATACCACGAATGGCCAATACACTGAAACAATGAAAAATAATCAAAATACAAAATTTAATTATTTTTATTGTAATTACTTTTTGTTGTGATATCGAACAAAAATGGTAATTTTATTGGCAAAGTATGGCAAAGCCTTGTATCTTTTTGGCAATTTCTAATGAATTCATATTTACGTCGAAACTGGTTGTTAAATATTGATTTTGGGTGAAGATAGAAAAGAAGTTTAAATACAAAAGTTGTTTAAATTTTAATGTTGTATAATCTAAAAATATTTTCAATTATACAGCCTGTCCAATTTAGGCGTGGCAGATCAAAGTTATGTTTTTTTAAGTTTTGATTGAAGTTAGGTAAAAGAAGTACATTATTTTGAACACCCTGTATAATAAATTCAGGGCAGATATTGATTTGTCCGTCTACTATCTAGTGATCCTCAAAATTTCAGTCTGATGAAGGTTTCTGTTTTGGCTGTGTTGAATTTTAGGTAAAGGTCTGCACGTGTCAAAAATTTCTAAAAAACTTCAATAACTCAAAAATTCCTGAATTTTCGAGCATGGCTTCCCTTACAATTTCTATTCACATTTAGGTGTAGAATTGAAAAAAATAAATAAAAACAGGGTGCTAGGTTAAAAAAACATAACTTTGATTTGCGACGCTTAAATGGGACAGGCTGTATAATTGAAAATATTTTTAGGTTATACACCATTAAAATTTATTGTTTAAACTTTTTTCTATCTTCACCCAAAATCAATATATCGGCCGACAACGCAAGTCTTGGACACCTGTATATTTCTACCTTGTGCAAGATAGAGGTTTTTTCATAATTTGCCTGTCTTACCACTCAGCATAGGAAAATGGAAGTTTTTTTTGTGTAATTTTTTTACTTAGAATGCATACTCACAATTTTGTTTGGGTTAACGTAATTTTGAATGTAGAGTAAGGCTGACCACCAGTATTTATGACACTGGGACACTGTTGCGTCATAAACAGTGTTCCACAATGGGCCAGAACCCATTTCAGGCAATAGAGTTACATGCAACACTATGATTACGGCGAAAGCAACAGTAACCCTGAAAAACATACGAAATTCACAATAGAAATTTATAATCAGAAGCTAGCCGTTTTTGATCAACTTTTTACGTGATATTAGTCAAAAGAAATCTTTTCATCGTATGATATAACCAGCTGTATCTATAATTTTGGAAATACAAGAAATTCTTAATGCAGGGTATAAATTCTAAACGTAACTTTACATACAAAACATCGCTGTTGTCAGTAATTACCATATTGCCGTTTCAAATATTATTCAATACTAGCGGTTGCCCGTGGCTCCGCTCACGTATATTTAGTATATTGTTAATTTATTATCCCCCCCACGAGAAAATCTCCTCCTGCGAACCGACGTATAATTTATTATCCCCCCTGCGAGAATCTCTCACCCTGTGAGGCGAAGTCGGGCTTAAAATCACTTGGAAATAGTTTGCATTAACGGAGTCACAAAAATTAACAGTCAACCCAACCTATTTATAAGTTTAACCCTACGTTTTGACATTTGCATTAACTGTGTCACAAAGCGCGAGACGCACTTTAAAATTAACATATCTTTTTTATTTGTCAACCGATTTAAATGACACAAACACTAAATGTTATAGCCCAGGCTTATCTCAATACATCACTGAAAACCACATCCAAATTGGTTCAGCCATTGTGGAGATTAGCGTGCATAAACATACAGATAAACAGACAAAAAGAACGTTAATGATTTTATTATATTATATGTAGGTATAGATAATATAGTTAACGGGCCTTCCATAAACCACGTGGCCCTATTTTGTCTCTCCTGCAGCCCTCCTGTAGTTTTACGTGGCTTTATCCTAGATTCCCCCTCTCCCAGTGATGAAAAGTAGTATTTTTTCGATATTGTTAGTCTAAATACGTTCCACTCAAAACAGGCATTTTACTTGTAAGGTAATAAAATACGTAAAATAATAATTTGAATTGAACACCTATGATATCATGTAATATATTGACCTGTCGGATGTTGGTAGCTACAGCGTGTAAGTTAAATTTATCTTTGAGTACGAGACATATTTTGTGGGTGATAGAATATTACAAGTGCACAGAAGTTTTACCTTGTATAACGATGTAAGTAAAACTGAATCCAATTAATTTTTCTATATTTGTTCTTTTCGAGATATTTAAAGAACGAAATACACGTCAAAAAACCGCTAAGTACCAAAAATGTATCAACCGTAACTGTACTTCCTGTTACGATCATTCCTTCAAAGCTTAGTAACCACTATAAAAACAGAAATTGTAAGAAAATTGTATACAAAAACATTTTTATACATATCTCCATTCAGACTTTAACTTATATAGTTTTTAGAAATTTGCATTTGTACAGTTTCTATTCATTAAGAATCATTTGCTGATCAATACACAGTACACACTAATGATGGAACTGTATCAATCATTTAGTAACTGTTATCGGAAAGCAACCAATTTGAAAAAGATCTGGTCCCAATAGTTATTAAATATCTGTTACTAAATATTGGACATAGGTATTATTAAATAACCGGTTATTTAAAACCCGTTATAATTTAACAGGTTATTGAAGCATGTTATTATAATTAACCGGTTATTTAAGATATGTTATAAAATAACTGTTGGTATTAAGAACCTGTTATTTTATTAAATTAACTGGAAGAGTGAGGCGTACACGTATTTGCCCTTAGAACAAAGGGTGTTATTAACTAGTAACAGATTGTTGTTTTTTGAGTTTTCAAAAAATAATAATATCGCAAACACATGTTATCAAAAATACCAATTTTACCCATCACTAATTAAGATATACGATAGAAGACACGTATTGTACTATAAAAAAGTGTAATACAGTTGCTTTCTCTCCTCTCTCTTTCACTCACTTTCATTTTCTCTATGGACATTCTTTTTGTGACCGTCATGATTTTCTCACTGAGCTTTTTTCCTTCACAAGATCCTGCAAGTAGGGATTGATTCACACTCTCACTATGTGATCATAGTACAACTTTGTAATATGACTCACATACCAAAAAAGTATGAATAAAACTTAGCGTAGTAAATGTGTATGAAGATTTTCGAAACTATTCTCTTCGCATACACTATAAGCTATACCAGAACTTATAGAAACATGACGTATGTATAGTATTAAGCATACCTAAGTTTGTAGTAGAAGTGCCTATACTTACTTCGATTATGTCCACTTTATTTATCAGTGCAAATGAACTAGTCATAAGATATCGGTGACTAAATATTATCCAGGCAATACTGAGAGAACGTATTCCATTTAAACTTGGTATATTCCGTGGGTTTGATTTATTTATTTTGAATAGCTTTGAACCGTTCGAATATACAGAAAATGCTATAAACCATGCAAATCTTTTCCCTGTAAAGAGATCATCTAATGATACAACTTTCCAAATTTAAAATTTTTTAGGTTTTGTCTATACTGTATTTCCTACTAATATTGCAATTTAGAAAGTCGCTGTTTTCTTTAAATCGGAAATCGTTACTCTTAGATGAGTACTAATATGCCTCTAAATTCGTGGTCCTTCTTTTTAACAATTATTTTTACCGAGTGCTCCAAATCAACCAAAATCAAACATATGTACCATTATAAAATTATCTCCTTTATTAGATGTCAAACTTTGGTCACTATGTGTGTATTACAGCTTAGAAAATACACTAACTTTCTAATGAGTATTATTTCATACAATTATTATTTAGTTTCATGGATACGGTGAAAACCCACAGTAGGTACTATGAATATGAAATTTTTGATAGATTTTAAATTCAGATAAATTTGATTTTGCAGATATTTTCTAATTGTTCGTTTATTAATTTACATTAAATTTATTAATTGTACTTACTATCAGTAGCATCGTCAATATAAATGTCGAATCCTGTAGAAATACAAATGAAAGTGCAATACACTACCAAAATTGTACTAAAATAAAAAAAACAAATAATCAATGTGTGCAAGTCATTCAAGAAACAAAATTAATAATTTAAATTATTAATAATAAATAACAAAAAAAATTATTTCGGTAACAATACAATAAGCAGGTACAATGAATTTTTTTAGAAATATTTTCCTCCTTACTAGGGCCAAGGCTCAAGACCCCGTACCGAGGACAAACAATTTGCTCTAAACGTGCCGAACTTGTAAGCTGATTTTTATTTATTTATTTTATTTTAAATTGATTACCTATATCTCATTTTTAACTAAATTAGGCCATTATGAACTTTTTAACCAAAAATGATTCAAGTTTTCAACCCATATTCTGTTTTGCTGCATCAAATTATTTTAAGAATATGCATTTTTAAAGCAGTTCGATTTACCTATATATGATATTTGGTAATATCAAGCATTGGGTCTTATGTTGAGTGTTCACTAATTTTATTATATTATTATAGTTCCAATAAGAATGCTGTTTGTGAACAATTCATTCTATAGGTAAATAGCTAAGTATCCCTGATATAATCAGAGCTGCAAAAGATACTTGAAAAAAGTATCTAGATACAAGATACCAACCAGACAATAACCCAAAAAGCAAAAGACACAACATATTGTTTTCTTTAATCTCCGGTCCCCAATTAAACATAATTTGTATGTACTTATACGCAAAATTGAACCCCGACTTACGCGAATTCAAATTAACGGTTATCGCTCGGTTCCATCTATCGCGTAAGTTCGGGGTATTACTGTATTTAAATAAAAGATACCTACAAGATATTTTTATGAAAGTATCTCAAAAAACCGATATTTGCTCTGTAGTAAATTAAGATTATATGTACATATATTTAAGTACCTTAAAAGTTACTTTTAAAAGTATCTTCATTTTCCGGATACAGATACTTACACTAAAAAAGTCAATCTCCATGAGGTGTCGTGGTATATTATATTTTTTTGCCATACCCACTACAAAATAGCTACTTTCGATGTATGTATAGCGGCCTTTAAGAATCATTGCACAGGCAGGTGTGCAGAAAATGTTTTATTTTTCGCACTAGCGCAGAAAATAACGGTTGCTATAGCAACTTCTGTTTATTCGCTCTATACGCCTGCATACGCTTGCGTGCGCCTGTCATTACTTACTTGCACGAACTTCGCGACACACTGTGGAAGGAAAGATGGCGACGCAAATGAACTGTAAGAATTTTTTTAAAATGACGTGAAAAGTAGGTATTTTGTAGTGGGTATGACAAAAAATACCATATATGTCTCGTACGTAATGGTATTACGGCTCATGTGACTGTAAAAACTCGCTATCGCTCGTTTTCACATACTGTTATCACTCGCCGTAATATGCCCCATCACGTATCTAGACATAGGTACAATCTACTATTTTGTTTTCTTATTATAAATATTATAACATAAACATTATTTTTCTAGCAATATCGTTCGTGCGTTGCATCGTTTCGTAACATTTCACTTTTTATGTGTTAGGTCCCCATCTCAAACATGCGTTAAGAAAGATAGCTTCAAAAATATCTAAGATACAATTAGTATCTATACAAAAATATATACCTATACAAAAAGTATCTTAAATACAAAACAGTATCAGATATAAAATGATCTCCAGCTTTATACATAAAGTATAATTAAAAAATACTCACATCACAATAAAATTCCAAGCTCTTTGCGACATTTTTTCCGAATCTATTGTTGAGCACATCTTCTCGTTAATGTAAACCTTGAATCGGCCATCGGTGAAGTTTTCAATCATATTTGATAAATATTCACCACGACAAGTTAAAGGCACGCAAACCGCCAATGTTAAATTAATGCCGATATATATGTTTGCTTTTGCTAACTTGTCGATCGTGTTCAGTGGAGATTGCTCAAAAAATTTGACCGGTAAACGCATTGTAGCAAAACAATATTTTGCCGTTAAACTTCTTGGCGGTTCATGCAAACGTGGAGGACGCGACAAATCAAGGCATTCGTCGTAATTACCAAAATCCATCAAATTTCCACGTAAAATTCCAGATGGAAGTTTTGACGATGCATCGAACACTTCAAAGATTTCAAAATAGTAAAAACATGTTTATATACATTTGTAAAAAGATATATATTATATTATATAACAATGTGTTGCCTAATATTTGGGAATTAGCATACCTATATCAACAATCATCTGCAAAAATTAACTCTTCCGTGAACGTAAGTATATAATTTTAGCGCATAAAATACTAAAGAAATATTTGTTTCCAAATAGCCATTGACAAATACACTGTGTATCGAACGAAAATAATTTATGAAACCTGAAATCGGGATGTTTTTAAACAATGAATAAATGTGTCGACTTTTTTAACGTTTTATATTACATACTTATTTTGAAAAAAAAAACTATTATGAAATTCTAAAACGTAAATACAGTGCTAAATGCCTGTTAATATTCTGAACAAAGTATTACTTTGCCGTTTTGTTCTAAAATATGAGAGCCAATATTTGCAAATGTGTTTAATTTACATGTTAATTCCCTATGTCCCAAATATTAAGCACACACAGTATATATTTAAGAGGGCGTCATCCCATTCTATAGAAAGGAATTACAGTGTATTCATCTAATAACTATTAATACGAGAAATATTTTATCTACTTTAGTTTTATATCAGTACCTATATTTGATAAAAAGACATACAGTCAAGAATCTTTTAATTTTTGATAGAATAATTTAATTTATCCCTAAGTACTTTTTAAGGATTGTATTCGCAAAGATTAGAGGTAACGGTTGTTAAATTAAATTTCTTAATTATTAATGTACAATATTAATACAAAATTAAGAGTGGTCTAGCCTTCTCTTCCCGTCTATAACTTTATTATACGCTCCCGGTCGTATTTTTTTTTCGAGAATAGATTTTTTGCGTTGAATAGAAGCTAATTGTCCCTCCTTGTATCTCTACAGGTCAATTTAAAAAAAATGAATTCAGGCCATACAATGCCATTCTAAATAATAACATAATGTTTTTTCATCAGCTTTACTGAAACAATTTACAAAATTTTTGAAAAAGTGCCTGTAGCGCGCACAGTTGCATCCTTTATCTTTAATTTATAATCAAAGTGGACCCTCAAAGTTAAAAAATAAAGTCGAGAGTGTAAATAGTGAACGTCTGTTTTTCACTTTTTTGCGTTAGGTACATGTATAAATTATGTTTGGTTCTTGTAGGCTGTATTTAAACCACCGTAATGTATATTTCATAAGAGCCATTTTATAATCGATATTTTGTATGTAATGTTAATAGAGAGGATAAATATTGGTCATCAGTGAACTAGCCGTCTTAATAAGCAATCGAAAATCAGTTGTTATAAGACTGTTAAAACGTCACAGAAGTGTTGATTTCTAAAGCATATTGAGTTTTGAGAATATAGTTGAAAAGAAAAATTGTTAACAAATAACATTTAATTTATTTCTACCTCAAATGTATATATAACATTAGTTTGATTTTATTAACAATCTATTGTAAATTAGGACTACCAACATACCATTAATACTTGTTAACAGATCTTTGAAGAAAACTTAATATGATGTCGAAACGTCGATCATTTTAAATATAGTAAATATATTTTATTAATATCAAACCCTGAAAAGCGTACTTATTTATTTCATAACATCGTTTATTTAATTTTTGTAAAACTTACTTTGCCAAGCCCAAGCTTTATTCGCTTGTAAACCGCAAAAATAGTCCATAAGATGCTTTGTACACATTGAATTGTCGTTACGCAAATCGTTATTATTCAAATATTGTTTGAAAATATCGTTAACAGTAAATGTTTTCCAGTCAAAATCTGAGTCTAATTGAAAGGGCTCAATTTGAGGACAGTTTAGATGATAGCAGTCAACAATTCGGAATGATAAAAACGATACAAATATCGTTATAATAAACAACATTTTGCTCTGTAAAAAAACAAAATAATTTTAATAATTAAATTAGAATTTAATTTGCGCTTCGAATTTCGAGCTACTTTCGACCCCCCTATAACTAAAAAAATATTAAACCTACACACATGCAATTTCGCATGTCTAATAAGGCCCTCTTGAACACCTAGAACATGGAGGGTCTAGAATTCCAAAGTTCATGAATAAACGTATTATAGTTCTTAAGTTATAATTAAAGTCTGAAAAGTGCCATTTGTATATCACTCATTCACTCACTCATTCACTGACTGACTGACTCACTCACTCATCAAAAACCTAGACCACTGCTAGGTGACTTAGAAACTTGAAATTTGGCATCAAGATAGATCATTAGGCGTATACAAAGGAAAAAATCTGAAAACTACAAATTATCAACCGCAAAGGGGGTAAAACGGGGGTGTAGGATTTTTTGACTATTGACTATCTATACTAATATTATAAACTGTAGGCAAGTATGCGAAGCGAGAACAACGACAGGCGACTTTGCGTCGCAGGGGGGAGTATTTCTTGCGGGTGGATAATAAATCATAAATTCTTATCTCTGGACTACTGAACCAATTCAAAAAATTCTTTCACTAATAGAAAGCCACACTATCCCTGAGTGATATAGATATTTTTTTTTTGATAAATTTCGCACGGGGGGATAATAATTCCTGAGGGATAATAACAAAACGTAACTCTGAAATTCTTTTGCATTTTAGCGTATATGCGGAATCCTACTAATATTATAATCACCACTAGCCCGACTTCGCTTCGCAGGAGGGAGAATTTCTAGTGCGGGGGGTAATATTCTTATCTTTGGAACTACTGAACCGATTCTAAAAATTCTTTCACTAATAGAAAGCTACACTAACCCTGAGTGATATATAGGCTATATTTTATTTTAATAAATTTCTTACGGGGGATATTTCCTGTGTGGGATAGTAACAAAACGTACATCTGAAATTATTTTGCATTTTGGCATATAGAGGGTATCCTACTAATATTATGAACACCGCCCTACTTCGCTTCGCAGGGGGGAAGTGTGATGAATAACTATGTATGTATCTAGATAATATTTAAGTAGAGTGTAACTTTACAAAAAGTATTGATCTACCACCAAAATATTAAATGTGAAAAAGGAGCCAAGTTCGGTACAAAGAACAGCCTCGCCGAAAATAGAATTGGGTTTTTAAATGAATTTTTTTTTTTACTTAAATGGAAGGACCACATACAAGTTTTATAGCAAAACTGTTTTTTTTTAATTTTTTTGCTTACTAATTAAAAAGTTATATTTAAATAAAAATTAATTTTTAAACTCAGTTTCGATAACGCGCCGAAAGAATCCGAACGCGTGTGACGTCATTATGTTATCTATGGTCTTTGTATCCATGGTTACCAAGTTAAAAATTTATTATTTTTGATAGTATGTGTAATACATATACACAAATACCAACAAATGCAGACACATTTTAACATAACTACGTCACAAACATTCCTGGCGCGTTTTGAAGTCACGTGATATTTTTTAAATTTTTATACATTTTAATTAATTTTTAGTAATTTATCTATAGCTTTAAAAAAATGTTTCTTTTTCGATTTTCAATATTATTTATGTTAAATTATTAGAAAAAATTAAAAAATTAATAATTTTTTTTAAACTTAAATACCTAATTGAGATCGAAGTGGGTAGTAAGTTTTCACTTGGCAAGTTTTCATGTGTGTGTGAAAACTTGGGACCCATTTAGATCTCAATTCTTTTTTCGGCGAAGCTGTTCTTTGTATCGAACTTGGCCCCTTTTCCACATTTATGTTTTTGGTGGGATAGATTATACATAGCCATTTCCAAAAATTATGCTAAATAAACATTGTGAAATATCAAGATTTTATGGTCCTACCAAATTCTTAGACATCCGAGTCCGACCTACATTATGTTTTATCTACCTATACCTATTATTACTCTAAATATAAAAGTTGAATTCATCATATTAAGAGTTTTAATAAAATTACACGTTTTTTCGATACGCGTTGTGATTATTCTGTCGACTAGACTAAGAGCACATTTAATAAAACCATTATTTAAATAGAAAATTAATTTTAAAAATACTCACAGAACATTAATTACTTTTCCATTCACGATATTATAACATTGAATTGATACACAAACAAACAAATTGAATTTTCATCTGATTTTTACGTTTTCTCAATGCCATTTTTGAACAATGGAAAAAATTATTTCTGATAAACTGAGTTTATTGAACTTAATTTTAAAAAATACAGATGTTTTTCGTGATTGTTGCAATTACGGCAAATGAACTAATTATTAGAATTATCATTTCTACGATAGTTGTACAAAATGATACAATGCATAAATCAAGATAAAAGTTAGATAATTATTTATCAATTGATATTTTTAATTTCATTTTGCTAATGAAAAAACAATACCAGCTATAAAATCTTTACTTTAGAATTATTACGAAATGTTTGTAAAATGGTATTGTGAACCATAAATGACTTTCATGTTCCAAAATAATTTTTAGTATAAAAAATGTCAATGGAATTTGCCAGTTGGATTTACATGATACTTCAGACGGATATTATTATAGGTAAAAAATATATACAAAATTGCGTTAGGTATATATTTCCAAAACCAGTGATCCAATTGGCACCAAAATCAATGAACCGGGAATCTTTACTTTTTAGCCCAACATAAAAAAGCCGATGTGTTGTGGTCATACTCTGTAGAAGTGAAATTATTTATAAAGACATATAGGTACAGTGTCCACTGTTAATCAATATTTTTTTTAGTAAAATTGCCAAAATACATACCTACTATCATATTTCACTTTTATATCAACAGAGAATTGAATACGCTAGTTTTTATTTTTAAATAATAAGCATTTTTATTAATTATAATTTTATATTTTTATAATATTTTATCCTAATTCTATAAATTGTTATCAAAAATATTCTTATTATTCGGGATTTGAACCTGGGTTTGACAATAATTTGCAATAGTCAGTAAGCTGCCGCGCTATATAACGACTGAGCTAACAAATGCTCTTAATTTTAATTTAAGACTGCTATTAATAACCCCAGATTCGCTTGCGTTAAGTCAGTTTAGATCAGAGATTTCCAAACTTATTTGGTCTACATGCCCCATTTTCAGAAAAAAATTACTCAACGCTCTCCTAGAAGTAAATGTTTTCCAGCCAAAATCTAAGTCTAATTGAAAGGGCACAATTTGAGGGCAATTTAAACGAACAAACAGAAAGATGATGCGACACGTTCTTTTTTATCCATATTTCTACCTACGGAACATGTTACTATAAAGAAGATTTTTTTTTTATTTAAATCAAAAGACAAAACAAAAGAAAACAAAAATTGTGCATCAACTCGAAAGAAGATTGTTATTGTAAATAGGACGCTTTGACGCTTAAATTATGAAATCATATTTATTAAAAGACTGGTTCTAACTTGCATTTTGTGTGTTTATTTGAAAAATAAAGTAATCACTACTTTAACTGTATTTTTTGCTACACCTACTATAAAATAGCCACTTTACATGCATGTATGTATGCATGTAGAGTCACTTTTGACAGGTCGATGTGCGGGAACGTATTTTTCTCACACTAGTGTGGGAAAGCAAACAATTCACCATAGTGATTTATGCTTATTCGCCCTGCGATCCGGCCGCTATTAACTACTGACAGTTATTCTCATCTTACTAAAAAAGTGAAGTTGGCGACACAAATGAACTGTCAAAATTTTTTGAATATACTGAAAATGAAGGGAAAAGCAACTATTTTATAGTGGGTATGGCAAAAAATACCATATATATCTTGTGCGTAATGTTATTATGACTCGTGTAACTGTTAAAACTCGCTATCGCTAGTTTTAACATTACTATCACTACTCGTCAGTAACATAGGTACCTCATTACGCCGTCGGCACTAGATATACAGTCTACTATTACACAACAGATAAAACATGTCTGAACATTTCTTCTTCTTTCTTTATGGTTCCACCGCCCTCTTATTTTTATTCAACGTCCCCCCCCCCCAATTGCTTCCCAGAATACTACCGCCCTTATGGATCAATCCAAAGCCCCCAGAGAAACACTAGTTTAGATAAAACCTTATTCTAGCCCGAGTGTACGCACGGAAAAATAGTTTCTTAATCCTTATAGGTTCTTTAAGTTTGGGTCCACCCGTTTTCGAGTAATGACAATATAAACAAACAGACAAAATAATTTTGAAAATCGTTCCCCTCGTCTAGGCCTCATACAATATAATATGCGAGAACCCTGAAAAATCCATAAAAATAAAAATTAAGAACATTTCAATATAATTTTGTACAAAAAATTAGTATTTATTAATTAGGTAAATTAAGGACGCAGTGCGTTTGTAACTTTTGTTTCTAAACTTTTTGAGGTATTTAATTAAATTGAAATGAAGACAAATAAAAAAGTGGAAGTTCTATTTATAAAACACAAATATAAATTATGCGAGACATTAAAGAAAAAATTTGAATAGTAAACAACGTATAATAAGTTTATTTGCATACAAAAGTTACCCCAAACACCACGAATTTTTTACGCTGTCCGACGTATAATAAAAATTTCGATTCTGTATAAGAAAAAAGAATGATTTATATTTTTACAAAAAAAAATGGATTTATATAAAAATAACATAATTACTACCTATATTAAGCTACTTTTAATTAATTTACATCAGTATAAAAAAATAAATACTACACTTATTATAATATACAATAATCAGTATCTTATCACATTATATTTTACAGGTTTCATTATCTGTTATGATTGTAAATTTTGATCACAGACGTGAAAAATATTTTTCTTCGCGATTATTATCGGCAAGTACCACTACAGTCGGCGCTTTTTCTTCACGAGGAGGCCGTGGTTTTCGCCCTATAAATAAAAAGTTAATGTAAACACATTCTTTCTTGACTTTTAGTCATAACATGAAACCGTATTATAGTAGGTATTAGTCCTAGAATGTAATAATATTTTACAAAAAAAATACAAGGGGCACAGTAATTACGACTGTGCCGCAATCGAAGACGTAGAACTAGTTCTATAGTTTTATAATGACGTCACATCTATCAAAAAATATTAACATGATAGATATACATGATACGAAACACAAACAAACTATGGCTTAACTATGGTAATTCGCGTCACACATTCCTTTTGTAACACTTTTTTGTAACGCATCATTTTACTCTTTATACAGGTGTCCCAAAATTGCTGGGACACAGAGCTACCACGTGTAGTAGAGGTCAAAATAAGTCGATTGGACCCAATTTATTTATATACCAAAATGTACCGTTTGTCCGTGAGAAGAGTTCAAAGTTTACATAAAATTTTGTATATAAAATTTTGTATTACAATTTTATTAAACTTGTACTAGGAATATCTGTGTGCATTATTTAAGAAAACATTTTTTTGCTTCGGAGCTATGCGGAATACGAAATTTTTACAAGAGTAACAAAATAAAGATAATTAATCAGTCTTCTCGCTAAAAAAATTTGAGAAGCGTATTACCAGCCCTAAGAAAGTTCTGAATAAAATGTCAGGGGGTGAGGGTGGTTTTAACCCTTATACAATTTCTTTTGGGTTTCTTTGATTACCGAAAGGAGAGTAATCCTCTAATATGCACTTTTGTCAAATTTCATTCAATTTGTTTCACTCATTTCTGAACAGCGTACAAAAATGTGCTTTTTTATGTAAACTTTGAACTCTTCTCACGGGCAAACGGTACATTTTGGTATATAAATAAGTTGGGTCCAATCGACTTATTTTGACCTCTACTACACGTGGTAGCTCTGTGTCCCAGCAATTTTGGGACACCCTGTATACCGCCTGGAAAGATGAAGTTCTACGTCAAAAGAAATAATCCAATAACATCGTGTTATACTTCTTCGTACTAATAGTACCTATGGCAATTTAAAAATGTTAATAATTAAAACTCAATGAAAAATTACAAAGTATTAAAATAAGCATTTTGTTAATTAAAAAAATAAAGGATTGTTGTGATGATGTTGTCTGTAACATTCCAATGATTAATCTCTTAATAAACCCCAGTCCCCAGCTAATCCATTACTGTTAATAATAAAAAGTGTTAGAAATACCTTGTATTTTTGGTGCCCGTCTTGTGATTTCATGTGTTGTTAACACGGTTACACGACGCGTGTCAGCAAGAGCTAAGCACTTGTCTATTATGTTGTGGACACAACATAATAGATAAGTGCTTAGCATCATAACATTATAACGTGTTACGAATACTCAATGTGCGTTTTATAATATAAAAAATTAACCACACCTGAAGATGGCAACTCGTTGCTGAAACGCGTCGTGTTAACAACACATGAAGTCACAAGACGGACACCAAAAATACAAAGTATTTCTAATACTTCTTATTATTCATATAGTGACTTGGAGACCTGACTCTCTAAAAATGTATCATTACTGTTAGGAACATCCATCGAATGATGTAACGTTACAGTGCAGCACTAGAAAAAATCATTTTAAACTTATGTGATGCAACACTAGAAAAATCATTTTAAACCTATGTCACCGTTGGGACTCAAACCTTAATCTTCCACTATCGCGGCGGTTGAGTTATCATTTACCGTTGAGTAAATGATAACTCTGCCGCCGCGATAGTGGAAGATTCGGGTTTGAGTCCCGACGGTGACAGATTTAAAATGAATTACTTTAGTGGCCTTCAAAAACTAAATAAAAACTAAATCTCAAATTACTTTCTCGAGTTATGGAACTTCCGTTTAGCTAAACCGTATTTCATTTGGCTTAATTTAGTTGAAATCCTAAATCCAGTGAAAATGTTTTTTTGCGTTACTGAGAAAAGAGTTAAACTAGAATGGTAATCAAATACATATTCCTTTTACTTACCAAATATAATTTTTTCAATAGTGATCATAGGCGATTCAAATGTTAAAGTCAATGCTATAGCCAATATTAGTGATATACTAAAATCACCCCAAAACTTGTAAAACTAAAAAAAAAGAAAAATAAATACTAATTATTGACTTGGAAACGGGTTTAGAATGAACCAGCTTAGCATGGTTTGATAAACTTAATAAAAAATTTAATAAAATGCAGCTTCCTGCCCCCGTTGGAGTTTTTTGTAGACTAAAAAATTCTTCCTCGAACTTACGTTAATAATATTTTACTGAACATTATAAACCTTGAAATTGCTTTATTATTTAAAAAAAAGGCAAGTGTCGCTATTTTTTTGTGTCGGGGTCATTTCGATTCACTGGTCTCGCTAAAGAAGTTTCACTTCAAAAATGAATGCAAAATTTAAATCTAAACGAGATTCACAGCTGCTTAAATGTGTACCTAGTTATCAAAATCAATATAACAACTGTTTCGAAACAAGGAACATAGAGAACGATTTTTTTGCAATTTTACATACCATTTCGAAATCAGAAAAATAATTGTTTATTCTAGTTGTTGCACCGTATAATGTCTGGAAGCACAAATGTATTAAATAGATGCAGTATGACAAACGGCAAAGTGGTATCCACAGACTTAGCGACAAGAACCAATTAACTATTCCTATAGAGAAAAATAAAATAAATAATAATAATAGTTTTTTTATACGGCTGAAATGCAATTGAAAGATTTTTTCGTTGGAGAGCAGCCAATTATATAATTGTTTCGAAACATATAGGAAAAAATCATTTTACCAACCAGTGGTCACAATCAGGATTCTAACCTGAACCTTTTCACTTTGAATTGACGCTCGCATGTAGTGAAAATCTATTGATTCTGAAGCATATATGGAGAATATTAGTTTAGCAATCTTGTCACGATTGAGTATTGTAAGCTCATTCCGCCGCGAAAGTGGAAAGGTTCAGGTTAGAATCCTGATTGTGACCACTGGTTGGTAAAATGATTTTTTCCTATATGAAAGAAGACAGCTTTGAAATGGCTTAAGGATCCAAAAATAATAAGCAAATACTGTTAATATTGCTTATTATTTTTGGATCCTTAAGCCATTTCAAAGCTGTCTTCTTTCATTATCATCAGGATCACCACTTTTCTGTTTTTAATTAAACAGTTCTTCACATCTATAATATTTGGCTAATTTTTCCTATATGTTTCGAAACAATTATATAATTGGCTGCTCTCCAACGAAAAAATCTTTCAAAATAAATAATTATTATAAAAATTTAAATTAATAATCGCAAATTTATATTTCGGATTTTCGTTTATATAATATATTTTTTTAAAAAGTTTATATTTGAAATTTTTGTTTATATAAGTAGGTATATTTTTTATAAAAAATGTTAAATTTATTGTAAGAGAAGAAAAAGACTACTGACCCCCTTTGTTCATTGGGAAAAAGATTTAGACAGTTATATAATTAATATCTAAACTATTGATTTTTAACTTCCCACTGGAAGTTATTGTAATGGGTCCGAAAATCGAAATCAAAAAGGAAAAAAAATTTTTGTTTCAAGGTCACTACACTATTTTTACACTACTTTTAGAAAGATGTCTGTGTGTGTGTGTGTGTGTGTGTGGGGGACGTACGTACGTACGTACGTACGTATGTGTACATTTCTTTCAAAGACGAAATCTCGAGAACGAAAAATGATATCGACTACGTTAGGGTGCCAATCGACGCGTATTAACGTAAATATGATCTAAAAGAAATTTTTTCAAAATCGGTTCAGCCGTTCTTTTTTCTTAACCAAATAACCTCCAAAAAAGTAGATTTTACACAATATCTCGCGAATAAAAAATTATATCGACTTCGTAAGGGTGTCAATCGAGGCGTGTTAACGTCATTTTGATCCGACATAAATTTTATAAAAATCGGTTCAGCCGTTTTTTTTTTTTTTTTTTTTTTAAATTATTGATGTTTTAATGATTGAAAGGATTACTTTTCTATGTAATATCTAATTTAATTATTATTATTAAATATTTATCAAACTGGGAAGTTCGTCGTGTGGACCTCAAGGGTCGCACTTTAGTCCTAATAAACGACCCACCTCACGGCTTGTTTTAATTTATTTTTGATTTTTATTTCAATTTTTATAATATATTGGTTTAAAAATATAGACGATTTTATAGGTGAAACAATAGTAAAATTTTAAAAATGAGAAGATTTGTACTATATTTTACACAAAAAAGAACCATTTTATAAAAATTCATAATATTATAGGTTCCTTTATTTTGCAAATAGCGTCTATCCGAAACCGCTATATTATAGAATATTATAAAGTGTGAATGCAAATCTTAAAACATAGGTACTCTTTTAACATAATCTTTTTTAACTTTATCTGAAAGCATTTTCTATACTTTTCTAATATGTTTTCGTGACGACAAGCGCACATCTAATATATTTTTGTATTTAAATTTTATACTATGTACCTCCGTAACCCTGCGTGCACGCAAATATTATCCAACACAGTGCTAAAGCCCACGCCATTCGACTAAATGTTAAGTAAATAGGATCACTCGCATCATACTTATGGTCCGACTGCATTAAGTTGTACATGCCTAGAATCACAGCAAGCATTGTCGCTCCTGATGCAATCCACAGAACACCGGACACAAACTGTAAGAATAATACGAGTTCAGCAGGTACCAACAAATTGTATCTTATTGGCCAAGATAATAGATTTAATTTGTAAGAAGTAAAAGGTCACTACATCTAAGCTACATGGTTAAGGATGGTATGATATGACTAATATTTTGAAATTTGTGACCACCAAACAGAAACTTTAAACTCACCTTATTAATGCGGACTTTTTTCATGTCCCTTCTCTTATGTAAAATGTAACCTAAGCCAAGACCCATTAACCATGGCGTGGCTCTCGTGTGCGTCGGCACATAGTATTTTTCTGTACGTTCGAGAATTTGTTTTCCTCTGGAATTAAATGAACCGTTAGAAAAATAGAAATTCTCCTTAATGATAGCGTTAGAGGAATCAAAGCATAAATGAAGAGCAAAATAGAAACACAGTAGCCTTTTGTTAACTTTTTGCTTGTTACGTCAGCGCATGTAGTCCTTCTCCTCCTATTCTTTACATTTTTCAAGCGTTATGAGTCCTGCAAGACGCGACTTTATGAGACTGTGATAAGTCTCACAGTGCATGTTTGGCTTCGACAAGAGGAAATTATGTCAAGGGACTTCCGTTAAGTCAGTGTTTTCTTGCCTAACAGCTCCGTAGGCGCTTACTTGGCGAAAGTCCACTGTACAGTAGAGTCCCGATTGTTCGAGATAAACGTGACCGACAGGTGGTCGGATAATAAGGAAATGACGGATGAGCAAAGAAATACAAATTGAATTAGAATTGAAAATGCATTCAAATTTTGAAGCTTCACATTGTAATAATTTTTAAAATAAGTTCGCTATTTGTGGGCTTTTTCTCTTTTTCTCAGAGTTTAAAATATTTTAGAATGTTAAAATTTGTAAAGGTGTCAATGTGTCGTATCGTTTGTCATAATTGGATAGTTTTCGGGTTGGCGTTTATTACCGTTAAATAAGTTATTGCCCAAAAATTGAGTACGTATATAATGTTACAGAAGCAAAATAAATTTAAGTTCTGAGAAATGCCACTTTGTTCTACATGGTCAAAAGAAATGGTAATTTGAGATGTGTGTAAATATGGCTAACCGTTGCAAAGTGGTAGCTCTTGATTGGTCAGCTTAGAATATTTATGCGATCATTATTAGAATAGCTGTTAATTTGTAAAGATAGTTTAGTAGTCAGTCTAGTTTTGGAAGTTGAAAGTTAACGTGGGGCGTTAACGCGGAGTAATCAGTTTTAAGTTAGGAATAGTGGAAGTTTAACGTGGGGCGTTGAATGTTGAAGTTATGTAACTTTTGTAAATTGTTGTCTAAGATTTATATATATTGTAAATAAAAGATTGTACAAAGGCGAGATCCGAGATCGTGTAATTCTTAATTTAATCGTCCTGACACATGAACTAAATAGCAGAGAAGAAAATGGCGATATAGTAGTGAATTTAGTAAATACCGTTGCAATTATCAGAAGTGGGACAGATAATAATCGTTACAATTATCAGAAGTATAGATGATAAACCTTCACAACATTTTTGCTCACTTCACAATAATTGTATGTATGACGGAGTACCTACCTGCATGTCTTACCAAAGTTCTAAAACTTGTATTAATTACATATTTTATAGTTTCCATGATACTAAGCCGCATAATGTTGAGTTCATATTTTAATATTTAATAAGATATGAAATTGGTTATAAATTAGAAATGTTTTCTAACTTTGTAAAGACATTTTCTAATACTAATTTTTTACTTACGTTCCTGCTAAAAATCCTGCAGGCATTCTTTTTGCATAAACTATGCCGAAAATGGTACCTTCACAGGCAATAATTAATAGAGCTAGGATAATCCATATGAGTTTCGGTTTCCTCCACAATGGATAAATGATAATGGGTGCTATCCAATACATCTGCATGTCTACTGACAAATACCATGACTGAGTTATGCACTAATAAACGAAAATATTGAATTAATACACGAAACATCTAAGAATGCAAATCTGATTTGAAAAAGTGTTTCTAGATAAAATTTATTGTTTTATTTAATAAATTTTAATCTATTTATAATGAAAAAATAATTTAATACACGAAACGTAGTATACTACAAATAGTATGTGATTTCAGCTGCAAAATAAGATTATTAATTTATGCTTACAATATTGTTTGGGTTGACATAATTCTGAACATATAGGAGACTTGTCCACCAGTACTTTTCACAATTTCCAGCAACGCTGTCGACAGTAGATTGCCATAGTGGTCCTGATCCCACATATTTTAATAATGTTACGTGAAGCAAAATAATTGCAGCATAAGCTGGAGTAACTCTAAAAAACAACAAAAACTATAAATTCACATTGTCCGATACTATTTAAGGTGAAAATGCCATGTGAACCTGTGTTTAATCTCATTTGTTATAAAATGTTTAATTAAAAATATTTTTTTGTAATTGTATTAACTTCAATAATCTAAATGCATTTCAGGTATCTGTAAATAATGGATCAGATATCCATAATATAACTTAAAATTCTTTCAAGAATAAAACCACGAATTTATACGCCGGGCCTCAGGTGAGTTCAAATAGAAAAAAATAAATTTATTTTTTTAATAATAATACCTATTAAATATTAAAAAATCTTAGTTATATTATTTGAATAAATTACCTAATATATCTATGTATATATAAAACAATAATATTGAAAGATCCGGTTTTATCTAGCGATTTAAACATTGAATACGCTAAAAGTATTCCACTCAGTACTAAAAATGTATCCACTGTAACAGAACATCCTAAAATGAGTTGACCTTCCATGCTTTGAGTCCACTAAAATAAAAATTGTCGTGTAATATTACATGCCAAAATATAATCAAAAATAATTGACGTTCAGAGAGAACTAAAATTTAAGTACTTAAAATAATCAGTTGATGTAAATAAACAAAATTAATCAATTTAAGTGAAAGATTTTAACTTGTAAGTAGTATTGATAATAAGTCTATGATAAATTTAAACAATAGAATTAGATTCCCTTTAATGATAGAATGTCCAAGAATTTGTCCTGCTGGAAATAGGGTTACGATACATAAGTGGAAGGATGCCTGTCTAGGGTGCTTGGAATGCCTGATTTTTCAGAAAAATGCCTGTCTAAAATAAAAAAAACTGTAGGTAGGTAGGTAATAAAATAATAAGTAAAAGACATGAAATAAAATGCCTGTCTCTGACCAGCGCCGGCCGCAGGCTTGTCTAGACTTTAAAATGCCTGTCAAATGCCGCAAACGCCTGTCAGATGGTAACCCTTGCTGGAAAAAGCTTCCAGAAGGACAGCTGGACAGAGCTGCCGGTCTTGCCAGCAGGGCGTTATTTTTAAATAGGTGTTGTCCTGCTGGCAGTACGTGTGCGAGCTTTCGGCAGCACGGACCCATATTCCATAGGCGCTGTAGATAATCGATCATGAACACGAAAACTTTGAGTCATAATTACAGCACACACCCTTGCCAACGCGTGAAATGTTGAAACAAATGCGTCTTCTCCCGTATCTCCGTTGTTATTGGTCCGAATAAGTTGAAACTTTCACATTAGATAGACAAAAAATTGCGACAAATCCAATGGTGGTAGTTTCGTCCTATTGAGAGGACGCGATCATATTAAAAACAACGATGTCCAAAATACGTCCTGCTGGCAGGACAGCGCGCACTGCTGGAAGCACGCTTGAACACTCTATCATTAAGACTTAATGATTTACTTCCATACTTAGTATGGAAGTAAATTCTGTATGTGATGACTTATCGGTGTCCCCCTTTCTAAGTTTCGTATTTATTTTAAATCCAATATACGAAGCAACGCTATGGTCGGTTCCTTTGATCTTTATCCTCGAGTTGCAGAGATATTGAAACTTGTAAATAGTAAGCTTTCCCTGCATTACAACTTAATTAAAAGAAGCAAATGAGTGGTGTTAAGTGATAATAATATTCGGAAATTACTGACGTGGCTAGACATTTTTCCTAATACCTCACACCGAGAAATAGTAATTCCTATGCCGGCCATCTTATTGAGGTTTGCCATAGTTTACCACAATAATTTAAGATAAATATTGAGATGGTTCCTTAATCCTTATACAAGATCACTGCCGATTACTTGGCAAATTCCTATGCACACAAAATAGCCTACCTTATCCAAAATGTCCGTTAATTCCCACACTCGCGAATTGCTATTAACTATAGGTTGAAATTTAAATATGTAGAAAATAATGAGATTATGTCAGATTGAACATAGTAATGATGCAGTAGCACCATGTTGGGAAAAGGACTTTGAACGCATTCTGAACATTATTAATTAAAACATGCGAAATGTGATTTATATTTACATCTTTAATAATCAGCGTGTTGTAAATCGGGAACGTTATATTCATCAGATATCTGTGTCCCATTATAATCCACATCATACTCAAAAACCGCATACCGTTCAAACAATCAATTGTTTGAGAATTGCTTTTTTTCTCTGGCACCCGGAATAAACGTTTTCCATTAGAATACCAAGAAAATGCCACAAATATTACATTTCTAGGTTCTGAAAATTTTCAAAAATTATTATATTTTAATTTTATATTTACTGTACGCCCGTGTAAATTCGTACATATAAAATACTTACTTTGATTCGTCCTCGACAAATAAACATCGTAATATGTGCTGACAATTATAGCAATCAGTAGTAAAATAAGAAAGGCGCTGTAAATAAATAATTTATAATATTATTAGAGGCGTATCTACTAATACAGTATAGTCAATCTGGGTTAAATAACTAAACAGGTAAGCACGTTATCAGTACAGTAGTATCACAGGGATTAATACAATAGGGATGTAAGTTTCCTTAAAATAAAATAAGTTTTAAAAAAATATGCCTTTGAACGCAATGAATATAAATTTTTAAATTACATTTAAGAAGATTTTTTTCTAATGTTATAGAAAATAAAATACAACTTAAAAATGTATTTATTTAAGAATCTTAAAAAATTAAGAAATACATATTCCATATTATATTGATGTACGAATCTAGCATGCATTGATGTATTTAAGTTGATTCAAAAAACACTGGCACTGGAGATTCTTTCCTAAGATGGGAGATTTCAGTTAATGAAAAAAAACTTACACAACAAACCAATCTCCTATTCTCAATTTATATGGTTCATTTAGAACGCAGGTTTTAGGATTGATGGTAACATTTACATCTGCTCGTAAGATCCTTTTTATCCATTTATTCATCCTAATAGCTACTTCGGGGCCTTCACACGAACTGGGCATACATGTTCCCATCTTTAATGTTTTGAATGAATCGGCCGAAGGTATGGAAACTTGTCTGTTAGCGTCTGTCTCATTTTCCACGTGATTAAAAATCACATCTGCCATACAATATTTCCCACTTATCGTATGATTTTGAAGTGGTATGTTCATAATGTCCATGCATTCATCAAAATGACCAAGATTATTCAATTGTCCTTTTATAATACCCGACTGTAATTTGGCAGAAGCATCTAGCACTGAGGAAAAAATATAAATCCAGCTTAGTATATTTTTATGCAGGCTAATAACTAGAAAAATAGGGTTCGTGTATTTGTATTTGTATTTCATTTCTACAGGTTTCTGAAATACCCTACTTACTTTTAAAGACATCTCGTGATAATACATTTATACTAAATTTTTTCGAGTATTTTTCCGTACCTTCATCTCAGAATACGCAAGAATTATGAACCAAGGCATGTAAGGGGACAATAATATTTAAACCAAAAGCATATAAATAGATTTTTACTCCTCAGCTATATTTAAACTGAAGGTTACATTAATTTAGCAATAAAATTAAAAAAGTTCAAGAATGTGCACTCAGTAAAATTAGTAAAACGCGGGAAAGTCCTGCCAGTTATAGTTATCTTTATTATACCGGGTGCTGATTTGCTTTGCGGGTAATAGGGATTTTACAATCATGAATAATCATGTTTATGAATTTTCCTGCTTCCCTATATATTTTGGTGAAAAAAAACAAATACAAAATTTGTTCATAATTAAAAACTCTACCCGACACGTATGTTTTCAAATTACCAATATGCAGCTTTTAATTACAAAACTGTGATTAAGTTTAAATTAAAAATATTTTATCCGAATAGCTATGACTTCAACAAATTAAATTTAAATTTAAATTTAAGAAAATTTTAATTTTAAAACCAAAATAATTGCAGTGGTTTCAGGGACACTGATTATAACAATATTGTAAAAAATGTTTTGTATATTTTTTTCTTATACTATGACAATAACATTTTTTTATTATTATAGTTTATAATAATGATAACTCTTCCCAAATGTTCGGCAGGAGTAAGCGAAAATGTAGTCACATTGTTCAAGTTTCTTTAATTGTAACGAATGATAAGTTTCCGTTTTTTTTATTTATTTCTTTGGCTTATTTCTAAGTGAAGATTTATTTTAAATATGTACTACTGTATCTAAGAAATCTGTAGTAACTGTAAAAAACCACTCGTTTAGATAAGAATATAATTTTTAATGATAGGTGATATATTTCCTTTAATAATTAAATTATCGGTTTACGACTTTCAATACATTTATCTTATACATTCCACTTTATATTACCTACTGATAAATACAGTTTACATTACTGATAAATAGATAATATTTAATTATAAGTAGGTAATGAATTTGCTTTTTGTTGTAACCTATATTTGCACAATGAAAGTTAATTTACAAACATTTTGTTGTAATTAAACGGTCAATTAATTTATTTTCGATTTCTGGTACAGCTTTCCACGCTAAAAGTACTTTTATCACTGCATTACCACGGAAACCACAGTTTTTAGTACATTGTATATCTAGTGTCGTAATGGGATACATTACTGACGAGTTAGTGAAAGTATGTTAAAACGAGCATAGCGAGTCACACGAGTCATAATATCATTACGCATATTAAATATATACGGTATTTTTTGCCATACACATTATAAAATAGCTGCTTTTCTCTTCATTTTCAGTATTTTTAAAAAATTTTAATAGTTCAATTGCGTCGCTAACTTCACTTTTATGGTAGGCATAGGCAACACAGGGGTATATAATAGCGGGCGGATCAGGGCAAATTTTTACTTTCCACATCAGTGTGGAATATACGTTTCCACACACCAGTCTAAGTGATCCATTACAGGCCGAAATACATGCATGTAAAGCAGCTATTTTATTATGGGTATGGCAGAAAAAAACTATAAGCTTGTATTTAGATTTTGTTTCAATATACTGCCTGTTGAAAATTGAAAGGATATTTAATACATTTATATTGCGATGAATTAATTCGTACACGTTTTTATAGTGAATAAAAATTAAAAATTCTAATTGACTATTGCGCCTGGTCATCCTGAAATGCCTCAGTATCTGCAAACACGGACTAATTAATTGCATAATAACAAGTATTAGAATTACCTTGTGTCCGTCTTGTGACTTCATGTGTTGTTAACACGACGCGTTTCAGCAACGAATTGCCATCTTCAGGTGTGGTTAATTTTTTATATTATAAAACACACATTCAGAATTCATAACACGTTATAATATTATGATGCATCGTAATATTATAACGTGTTACGAATACTCAATGTGTGTTTTATAATATAAGAAATTAACCACACCTGAAGATGGCAACTCGTTGCTGAAACGCGCCGTGTTAACAACACATGAAGTCACAAGACGGACACAAGGTATTTCTAATACTTCTTATTATTCATATAGTGACTTGGAGACCTAACACTCTAAAAATATATCATAATTAATTGCAGCTTTTTCGAGATCGTTTTTTCTACAGATAGCGAAGGATTATTTTTTTAATGAGTAGGTAACTGCAGAGTATCTCTGTCGCTTATAGTTGCATATTTTTTGTTCAATCTATAAATTCACACAAACTTTTAAAGCTATAAACTGATACTGGCTCGGTGTCATCTGCTACCAAGACGAAACTATTGATTTTATTATAATAAATGTAAATGGAAGGTTGTCTGCAGATATCCACTATGCATAATACGTGTAAAGGTATTAGAGATACTGTACTCTTTAAGAGTTTCAGCCATGCGTAAAAATTGTTCTTAATACCAAACAATAGCAAGCTTAGCATGATCACGTTTCGTGACTCTTGAATGAACTTTACCCCATATACAAAAAATTAATATCAAAATAATCACATACTATATCAGTGACCAAAAGATAAAACAGCTTATGTCGAATTTAAAGTAAAATATGATTAATGACAATTAACTCGTCCAGCTCATTAAGGTTGATTTGAACGGACCAGTTTCATTGATAAAAGGTTATTGAAAAGTTCACAACATACATACATATAGAAATTCAATTGATCAATTTCATTCAATTGCTGTATGTCTACAGGTTTCAATAGGGTACCTACTTATATTGAATATTTTGCATTGTATTTTTATTATGCTGCAAAACGAAAATATAAGTCAGTTTAAACAAAATCTCAGAAATATTATTGAACAATTCATTGAAGGGCAACAAAAGATTGTAGTTTGTGTGCTACTAAGCAACATCTGACGTCAAAAGTGCTTTGATGTCATAATTATATAGTTCTGCCAGTAATTAAACAGAGGCACTCTTTAAAAAGTAATTCGTTTAGCTACATAAATCAATAATTAACCTATGAGATTCTGTGGTCATATGAAAACCGTGGCAAGCGAGTAATTTAACATTTTTTACCCACTACCCACTAAAAAATAGCTACTTTCCATGCATGTATACCGACCATGTAGGTATTGGGTCATTTAACAGGCAGGCGTGCCAAACGTTTTCAATATACTTACATAATACCTACACATAACTTAATAGTGCGGTAAGTAAACGGTTGCCATAGCAACTTCTGTTTATTCGCTCTATCCGCCTGCTATTACATACTCACGGCCTGCTGTAAATGTCAAAATGGCGACGCAAATGAACTATCAAAATTTTTTGAAAATGAAGTGAAAACTATCTATTTTGCAGGGGGTATGACAAAAACCACCATATTATAATATATCTCGTGCGTAGTGGTATTATGACTCGTGTGACTGCAAAAACTCGATATCGCTCGTTTTTACATACTGTCAACACTCGTCAGTACTAATACCCCATTATCCATCTAGATATACAATGTACTATTTTACTAATTGGAACATTTCCTTAGAATTGTCATTCAGAATCCGATTATTCAAGAATTGAAGAGGTGGCTGGAATAACGTTGTAACTTACAATTTTTACGAAAGCTATCTTTAAGTGGAAATACGTTGTATGTGTCATAGGGAATGCATCTGCATTCGATTATAGACCTAAAGATGCTTGTAAATATGGTTTAAAAAAGTTTTTTTTCTTGAAAAGTTCGTATCTCCGTGGATAAACGTTGTAACTGTATTCAGTTCTTCAAAGCGCAAGCAAAATGGCTGACGTTAGACTATCCATTTCTGTTGAAAATCAACTGAATAAAGGCAAAAAGCGACCTGCAAAAGTTTCCGAGTGGAAGTGCAATAAAAGAAAGGTGCTAAAAAGCCAAGGCAAGGAATATATAAGCAAGAAGAAGTACGTAGTGGCTTTAGAGCCACCAGAAGAGGTCAGTGGAAAAACGTTACTTGATGGTGGTTTTTATTCGGAATTTACCTATAACTGATAGCTGTTGAGACCATACCCATGGAAAAACGTTGTAAGTATCCAAAATATTCAACGTTGTTCCACGGAAAAAAATTATAAAACGCATTTACTAGTAAGCCGTTCGTGTTTATGGACCGATTTTAACATAATCAGTGGAAAAACGTTATAAGGGTTTGTACATGCAACGTTGTCCCTCAAAAATAATTAATGTATTACTATAAAAGAAAAAATTGCCTCTATTTTAAAGTTGTGAATTTGCAAGTTACAACGTTATTCCAGCCACCTCTTCAATTAATTAGTTAAAATAAAAAAAAAATGTGTGCGAAACAAATGAATGAAATACCTATCTATATTCATGTTTGATACACTAATAATAATAATAATAATAATAAATGTCTTTATTGTACGTATTTAAAAATACAGAATTACGTCAAATAGATACTTTACAGATACTCTGTTAATTTATAAAAATTATTTTCTAAGAGAAAAATAATCTAATTTACAAAAATAGTGATGAGTCCAACAAAATACCGGCACAAATCAAATACACAGAACTACATATTACAAATATTTTCTGATGAAAATTGCGTCACTCTGTGAAATCTTTTATTAAATATCGCGCGCACTCGATAGCTGCTTTGCTGGTATTAAGCTTACTAGCTTTGATAATAATATTATCATGTAAACCGCGTCAGACTTTATCAACTCTATCTACATTCTACATGCACCATAAAATATGTAAATGCATACTTACTTTCTACGGCCCACTGTTTCTTGTTTTTGTAATCTTCCAATAACTGATCGAGATCCTGATCGCAAACTGTCCTTTCTTCCTCGGCGTCATAATTTAGAAAATCGATATTTGTTTCATCAACGAAATACTCTAAATAATTATGAACATCTTCTAAATTTTCACATATGTGAAGTTTTACGATTGACAATAATAACAAACATGTTAACGTTATTTTCGTCTGAAAAAATTGTAATTGTTATACCAATTTAATAAAAAATACAAATTTTCCACGTGTTAAAACGTTGGAAATATTAAATTCTCTACGTTGAAAAAAATGAAATTTCTTTTCAAAAAAATTTACCTACAAAGTTCGGATATAAGAGGGTGGGGATTAGATTCAAGCGAACATTATCGCTAACAATATGTCGAAAACTAAGGGACTTAAAATAAAAATCGTTCTGAAACAAAAGCCCCTTCATATAATGTAGGCATTTACCGGATAAAAAAATAATAAGTCTGAATTTTTTAGCCTCTCAAAAATAAACAAAACATATTTTTGTTATTCTGACTTGGACTAGGTGCGGGCACACAAACTTCATAACTATGCCAAATCGATAGCATAATATGCGTAGCTTCTGTAAAATACAGACAGACAACGAAATCATAAATAGGGTTTCTTAGCACTTTGAAAATGTAAAACAAACAAAATGTATCGCTCTGAATGAATACATAAATTCGTATGGTATAATTATAGTGTAAAGTGATATTGTGTTTGGTTTTTGTTAATTTAATAAAAACACCTTTATTTGTTTATAGACGAGCCAAGTATTTTGGAGTGAAAAAATTCCTACAAGACGTTTTTTTACATATTGGTTCCTTAGAGTGTCCTCAATAAATCCTGAAATTTTCCCCCTCGAACAAAGTGTGCTACTCCCCTGGGGGGTTGGGGAAGAGACGAAAATCAAGTTTTACCGGATTCATAACTTTATCTTAACTCTACGACAAAAATAGCTCGAAGCAAAATTAAAGTTAACTACATTTTCTACAAAAAAAGTTCTATACATATTTTTGTCAATTTCGTATTTCTGCAAAATTTTTAGTGTTTAGTTTATCAAATTTCTTCGTTTAGCTTAAATACAGACTTAATGTACGAATGTTCGTTGCAAATAACTTATGGTGCCTCCACACAATCGGCCATGATGGGCGATTACAAGCCATCACGATTGTGTGGAGGGCATAATCGCCTGTAATTGTCCATGATTGCCCATGATGGAGCGTGATTGCCTCTGTATGGATTTTTCGGCCATGATTGCACGCGTTTCCATACGTTCGTCGATCACTCAGTTCATATTTGTTTCGATATCCATGTCGGACAGATGACAATTCACAAATGGCACGATTGTGTGGACAGATGCGCAATGATGGTGACAATCATGGCCCATTCTGTCATTGTCCATCATGGCCGATTGTGTGGAGGAGGCACTACATTTTATGATGAAAAGATGCCACTTAGTATCTACACCGTTAGTTAAGAGCATAATTAATATTTTGATATCTGAAACAAACTATCGAATAGTAAAAACCGCATTAGCCGGTTAATACATACCTACAAACCCTTAACGGCTTAACTTTGATCTTACATTGTGAAACTAACTTAAAAAAAACGTAAACATAAATAGAACAGTTTTAGGTAAAATTTAGTGGTAAATATTTTTACCTAGTTTTTTTTATTGTTCGTTTGGAAACTATACTCAAATATCTAGTTGGGGGTGGTTTTCTTGAAAAAGGGGATGACGCCGTAATCCCCGATCGTGACTACAGATCTGAAAACATTAATTATGGTCTTAACTAACGGTGTGCTGAGTGACATCTTTTCATTATAAAATTCAAGTTATTTTCAACGAACAGTACAAGGCTGTATTTAAGCTAAGCGAGGAAATATGATAAACTAAATACATTTCAGTGTTAAATTTCTTAGCAGAAATACGAAACTGACAAAAATATGTATAGAACTTTTTTTGTAGAGAATGTAGTTATCTAACTGTAATTTTGCGTAGAACTATTTTTGTCGTAGAGTTAAGATAAAGTTATGAATCCAGTAAAACCTGATTTTCGTCCCTTCCCTAACTCCACAGGGGAGTAGCACACTTCGTACGGGGGGGACTCAGGATTTATTAAGGACATCCTAAGGAACCAATATGTAAAAAAAAATTCTTGTAGGAATTTTTCCCAATGTTCGTACACTATTTCGACTTGGCGACTGGTCTATTAATAATTAATTAAGATCCAAATCAAAACTTCATTTAATAAAATAGCAATAGGCATGCAGCAATTGTCAGTTTTGATACCATAATATTAGGTACATGTTATAATTCAGGTCCTATTGAAGGATTACCTAATGTAAAGTATTTAAAACGAAATGGCTTGATAATATTAAGAAAATGTGTCAATTGATTTTCAGATTATTATTAAAAATAATAATAAGTTAAAAATATGAATCAGTAGTAGATTCCGAAAACCCAACCAATAGATGATCTTATAAAAAATTAATCAATAATAATGAAAATGTTTACCTTCTTATCCATTATTAACAATCACTTTTTTACCTGCACAAAAGAAACATTTGCCCGTTAGAGCTTAACATCTAATACTCAACTGAGACTCATCAGTTACAGGCTTTGATTATAAAGTACCTACTTACAAAAATTATAAAGATAACTAATATCGGGATCATTATTCTCTAATATCACAGCTAGGTAAAACATTATCTCCATTATTATGCTTGTGATTTTTTTTAATATAACAGGAATTCTTAAAATTATTGATTCATTATATGATTTATTGATAAGAATAATTCAGATTAATATTATTCATGATAATAAAAATACAAAACGGATGGAAACAATCATTTCATATTAAAAATCATAACAAATGAAAATGAAATAGTGAACCTTATTCAACTTCCTAGAAGTAAATTTTAAACTGTCTTTTTTAATAAATTAAACAATAAACTGAACACATTCAGAATCAGAAATGGATATTTTATTAGTGTATTTGCCATAATATGGCACATACACTATTGGCGTCGGTCGGATGGCGGGACCTAGGGGTCGGACCAAAATTTCTCGACGTTTCATAGCCTCCTGAACAATTTGGCACCATTTTTGGAAATGTTTATATATATATGTATGTATATATTTATATATATATATATATATTTATATATATTTATATATATATGTGTGTACACGATAACTCTCGACATACTTAATCGATTGAAACGAAATTTGGTACACACATTGGAACCCATCACCGCAAGAAGCCTATTTAAAATGGGCCCGATCGGACCATTTTCAGGGTTGTATTTAGGGGTTCCAAAAAGTTTTTGGGCCCAAAAATACCGAAAAATTTGTCAGAATCGTTTCAAAATTGAAATTTAACTCTTTAGTAAAGATTAAAATGTGCTGCTAAAATTTTAATAAAATCGGCCCGACAGGACCGGACTTTCAAATTTTATGAAAACACTGGTTTGTTGATACGGATTTACTTATGAAAGGGTGTATTTAATGTGGTACAGAGGTTGCATTGATAATAATATTGAAATTAAGAAAAAAATATTATTTTAAGGGATGTATTAAGGGGTTAAATTTTTTATTTTGTCCAAAAACAAACTTAAGTTCACGTATTAAAGCCACAAGGCCTGTATTTGCAAATACACTATATTGTCGGCAGGGTTTGGCACTGCGACCCGAGTTTTTGATTGTTAAAATTTATAGTCAACATAATTTGTTACCGCATGTTACCATGTTTTTGTCTTATGTACCCTATCTTATGTTAATTGCTATGGTTAGTAATTAATATAAATTTTCATAAATATTGTTATTAGTGTATTTGCCATAATATGGCACATACACTATTGGCGTCGGTCGGATGGCGGGACCTAGTAGACCAAGAGGCGGGCGTTAATATATGAAGCTCATTTGTGACAGGATGAAATTTTCAGGGAAGGTAGTATTTATTATGACAAAGAAAAAGCGCTAGGGTTGCCTAGTCAAATCCTGGTGCGACGGCCGGGATAAGCCACTTCCGGTGCAAAATGTCAATTTTTATATGTATATGTATATATGTATAAATTGAAACAGCTCAAAATTACAAAGTGGCCCTTAGTCCAGCATGGTAACCATAGTTTTTAAGAAAATGACATTTCGAAAATTATAAATTGTTAATAACTGCTCAAAATTGGATAAAATATAATAGTTAAATCCTGTATCACGAAAAAGAAAATTTATGCATTTTGTAAAGTAGTATCAGTATATGCAAAAAAAACTTTTTAACAAAAAAAAACCTCCTTCAAAAAACCACTAAAAAGAGGAAAATAATGAAATTTTGAGGTCTGTGCCAATTTAATAAAATATGAATTCGGTAAAAAAGTATAGTATAGTGATTAATATCTTCTTTTTAACCAACTTCATATTTTATTAAATTGGCACAGACCTCAAAATTTCATTATTTTCCTCTTTTTAGTGGTTTTTTGAAGGTTTTTTTTTTTGTTAAAAAGTTTTTTATTTTTTACTTTTTAGTGTCAAAAAGTGACATTTACCTTAAAAGAATCACACGCCGTTACTCACTTTTATTAAACCGACTTTCTTACGCTGTCTGATATTTAAAAAAGTGACATTTACCTTAAAAAATCACACGCCGTTACTCACTTTTATTAAAATCAGCCGAACTAGTGAACCGATTTTGATGAAATTTCTATGGGACCGATCTGAAAGTATATCCTTTCAAATAAAAAAAAAATATTTCAAAATCGATTAATAAATGACTGAGTTATGAGGTAACAAACATAAAAAAAAATACAACCGAATTGAGAACCACCTCCTTTTTTTGAAGTCGGTTAAAAATTTAAATTTTTGATGTGAAACATCTTTAGGTACGGGTGTAAAGTCGTTTGAATGGAACGTCGCCAAATGTCATTTGTTATTGCATTTTGAAACTACGTGGTCAATAATTATAGTTTTTTTACTAACATTATCAGCGCGTAATGTGTCATGCATCGTTTTATTTTTTTTTATTAAAAAAACAGATAGATTATTATGTATTGTTTTTTTTCTTATTGAAAAATTATTAATGTGATATTTTTACCTATATTAAAAATGTTAAAAATTCAATTTCCAACAAAAAATATCTCGCATTCAATGATGTAAATTATTTTCTAATTTAACTAGCATAAAGAGATACCTTTATTAAAAAAAATATATATAATTTTTATTTCATGATTTTCTTGACTTTTTTTCAAAGCAACTAACTTAAACTACGTTTTGTTTAAAAATGTTTACATATTGTAAAAAAAAATAAATATTTTAATAGCACGTTAATATAAGTATGCTTAGAATAAGTAATTTAAGTAATAATAATTCATAAAATGTTATTGCCTTTGCTCGGATACATTTTTGAATAGTTTAATGTATAGTAAACTATATTGAAACTCATGTTGATCACTCACGTATGTAATATAATAAAATTAAAAAACCGGTTGATTTGTGAATCAGAATTGTCAATCATTATTATGGCAATGTTTACCTTCTTCAGGCCTAAAATTACATAATTCTAATAATGTAATTTTAGGCTTGAAGAAGGCAACAAAATAGTTGCTGAAAAGTTGCCATAATAAAGATTGACAATTCTGACTCACAAATCAACCGGTTTTTTCTTTTATTATAGTAAATTATTATTATTTTCCATTTTTTCATTATAGTTATTTTGGTTTTATATTCGCTTAGTTAACTTTATACCTGCGTCTGATTAAGTTGAATTTCAAGAAAAAATATTCATCGAGGTTCAGTAAAGTCAAATGCTTCAATTAATTTTTAACGTCAAACCAAATTTAAAATCACAAACAAAAATCAACCTTTTTTCTCTTTTCGAAACAAACCCCAAACCACCTTTTTTAAAACTTTTATTACAGGTTACTACGACCTTCAAGTAAGTAATTTATACAAATTTATATAAGAGGTGCACGTTGAATTACGTTGAAAAATAAAAATAAGAAATTGCTACCCTAAAATATATAAATTCTTGGGAAAATTGTCAATACTAGATTCAGGCAATTCCTGCGTAATTATGCGGATATGAATTAGAAACCAAATGCGCTGAAAACATAAAGTTATACATAACTAGACATACGTATGAATGTTTGCCAAACACAAGGCCGATAACTCATTTCAGAACGGTTATAATATATAAGTATACATATATACATAACGTTATTTGACAGCTTTAAAAATGTCAAAAAAACAAATATAATTTATAAGTTTTCATTGTGTTACCCAAAATTTCCTTAGGCAACCCTATGTATTTCAATACAGCTCTTCGAGATCTACAATATGGCGTCAATTGTATGCTGTCATATAATGATGAAAGATAATTATGAGCTAATGAAATATGTGTATTTTGCACCGGAAGTGAGCTCCTCCCGGCCGTCGCACCAGGATTTGACGAGGCAACCCTAGCGCTTATTCTTTGTCATACTAAATACTACCTTCCCTGAAAATTTCATCCTGTCACAAATGAGCTATATAAATTAACGCCTGCCTCTCGACCTATAGGGGTCGGACCAAAATTTCTCGACGTTTCATAGCCTCCTGAACAATTTGGCACCATTTTTGAAAATGTTTATATATATATGTATGTATATATTTATATATATATTTATATATTTATATATATATATATATTTATTTATTTATTTATATATATATTTATATATATATGTGTGTACACGATAACTCTCGACAGACTTAATCGATTGAATCGAAATTTGGTACACACATTGGAACCCATCACCGCAAGAAGCCTATTTAAAATGGGCCCGATCGGACCATTTTCAGGGTTGTATTTAGGGGTTCCAAAAAGTTTTTGGGCCCAAAAATACCGAAAAATTTGTCAGAATCGTTTCAAAATTGAAATTTAACTCTTTAGTAAAGATTAAAACGTGCTGTTTAAATTTTAATAAAATCGGCCCGACAGGACCGGACTTTCAAATTTTATGAAAACACTAGTTTGTTGATACGGATTTACTTATGGAAGGGTGCATTTAATGTGGTGCAGAGGTTGCATTGATAATAATATTGAAATTAAGAAAAAAATATTATTTTAAGGGATGTATGAAGGGGTTAAATTTTTTATTTTGTCCAAAAACAAACTTAAGTTCACGTATTAAAGCCACAAGGCCTGTATTAGCAAATACACTATATTGTCGGCAGGGTTTGGCACTGCGACCCGAGTTTTTTTTATATGGGAGAGATTAATACCTACTGCCCTGTACTTGCATGTTGGATCGTTAGGTGTGCCACTTCTACAAAATTTGAAATTTTATAAGAAAATATCCGACTATGCAGAATGAAAATATAAATTAAAAATCTAAATATACACAATGTATATGTATACGATATCTGTACATTGTAGGGTAACTATTTTTTTATAGTTTGTATATTATGTAGTATGTACGTTTTTATAATATAATCTGTCTGCACCAGCATCACAGGAGATAATTGATATTCAAAGTATAGGATACCTACATTTTGTTGAGATAAGGTTTAAAACCGATATTAACGCGAGCGAAGCCGCGGGTAAAAACTAGATAAGCAGTTTGCATAAATATTAAACGTTTATAATTTCTCGAAATTACTGGAATTTATTTTAAGACACTATTATTATCTTTCCATAATATTTACAGTATAGCAGATGGCACGGAATTTCTATCGAAATGTTGGTAATAAACGTAGATATATAGAATAGAATAAATTTTATTGTACTTAAAAACATAGTTGTATGTACATAGTCAGAATGGTTTGGTACTAACGATTAAAAAATTCATTTTACTTATTGAACCCTTTAATAAATTTAAAAAAAAATTTAAAGAATATTTGGGCGATAAACCATTGTACGGTTTATCGCACAAACATTCTCTTAATTTTTTTTAAATTTATTAAAGGGTTCAATAAGTTTTATGGACTCAGGAATTGCATTATACAAATGAGAAGATGTATAGTGCGGACATTTTTCGTACCTCACGTGATTGTGACGAGTCAAATAAATATTGTCTCTGTTGCGTGTGTTTCGGCAGTGTATATTATGCGTAAATTCATATTTATTCAGATTTTTCTTAAGAAAAATAATGTTACTGTAAATGAAAATTGCATAGACAGTAAGAATTTCGTATTTAAAAAAGTACGGCCTGACTGATTCTCGAAAAGGTAAATTAAAAATTGTACGAAGGATGCGTTTTTGTAAAATGAATATTCTAGAAATTTCAATTGATTGACCCCAAATAATGATGTTGTAGTTTAAAATTGAATACACATACGCGTAAAATATGTTCAGAAGAACATCAATACTGCAGCATGTTTTGAGACGCTTAATGATAAAGAAGACTTTATTTAAACAAGTTATTAAAGAATTTATTTGACTTGTCCAATTCAACTGTGTGTCCAATATAATACCGAGAAATTTGCATTCATCAGAAGTGCGAATATTTTTAGAATTTATATTTATATTAAATACAGTTTTAGGCACTGATTTAGTTTTTAGTATTAAACATAATTGGTTATTTATTGATCCTTAAACCACGAAGAGATCATTTTCCTCTGCATTTACACCAGTACACAATTGATAAAGTAAAATTTTCCCCTTTTTCCTTTCTTTTTATTAATATTATAAATTATAATTAAATATGTTCAGTGTATCCAGTACCAGTCATAGGGATATTTCAAGGTGGTAGAAGCTTTCAGAATATTCCTCCCTCCATTATACTACCCATAATATAGCGCTCGATGCGGTCAAACCATCCTAGGCGTACATATATTATATTGGGGACGTCAACGGTCAAACCATATATCTACTTAGATACATTTCTGTAAAAACTCTTAAGATAAGCTAGAAAAAGTTATATCATTTTCGAACGACAAAAAGTCCCATTTGGTTGCGTAGTACATTTAAGTGTTCGAATACTTAGTAAAAGAGGTATTTATCTAAATTATTTTATTAGATTTTGAGTTCAAATTGTCGATAAAAAAGTTCCTAGAATTAAATGATAGTAATTAATTCACTATCAAAAGTATGCAACTTTTGCGACAATAAATATTATATAATAATAATTTGAAAATATATTGATAATTTAACTTAGACTAATACTTAAATATGTAAAGGCCAAAACGTTTATAAAAAAAAGTTATAGATATTATTATAGGCGTCTGTTGCTTAGCAGAAACTGGATTCAAAATTTGTACAGGAAAGAAAAGATGTGAATTTATCCATAACAATAAAAATAAAAGATCCGACACCATACGTACTAACTAGAAGTTACAGAAGTAGACCTACACGGTACCATACAATATCACTCCCAGATCCTTCCTTCCTGCATTTTCTGGGAAGAACTATAGGCTATTATGTCCTAAAAAAAATTTATTTTAAAAAACAAAAAACCCGACTGCGTAAAAATCGAACTTAAAAGATGGAAACAAGATCAAATGATAACATGCAGTCGGAGGCATAGTAGTAACAAATTGAACAGAAATACCCCCGACTGCATGTTATCATTTGATCTTGTTTCCATCTTTTAAGTTCGATTTTTACGCAGTCGGGTTTTTTGTTTTTTAAAATAAATTTTTTATTTCAAATGTTTTTAGTTAAAAATAAATCGATATAGATCCTAAACGGTCAGTCGAATCGAAAAATGTTGAGGGAAAACTAAAAATGATTTTTATTAAATACATAGTTTGTTGACTTTCATTTTTTTCATTTTCACAATATGGCGTCCTGTAGTCGCCATATTAAATTTTCACTAACCTCATGTCTTTAGTGACACTCGCCGGACTAAGGGGAGTCGATTGACGTGTCAATCATAAAAATCGGCCCAGGCGTTTGGTCTGTATAGTGCTTCAAAGGAACATTTCATTTTTTTCATTTTCACAATATGGCGTCCTGTAGTCGCCATATTGAATTTTCACTATCGTCATGTCTTTAGTGACACTCGCCGGACTAAGGGGAGTCGATTGACGTGTGAATCATAAAAATCGGCCCAGGCGTTTGGTCTGTATAGTGCATCAAAGGAACATTTCATTTTTTTCATTTTCACAATATGGCGTCCTGTAGTCGCCATATTGAATTTTCACTAACGTCATGTCTTTAGTGACACACGCCGGACTAAGGGGAATCGATTGACGTGTGAATCATAAAAATCGGCCCAGGCGTTTGGTCTGTATAGTGCTTCAAAGGAACATACAAACATACATACATACATAGGCTGTTAAACACATTACCACTCCTTTGCGTGCGCAGTCGGGTAAAAAGCAGGGCAATAAGGAACTAAGACGTTCACGGGTTTTTATTGCAGGAATCGGCTTTTGTAATTTGATATCACCAGATGAGGTGGGCAATCCAATTAATAATTTGTAGTCTTTTGCTTCAGCCCTACTTTAAACTTTCAGTGCCCTATCTTGAATTCAGCTCTAGCTACGGCCCTGCGTATATGTATGCATGAAATGGGTCAGTTAACAGGCAGGTGTGTTAAAAGTGTTTTCAAACACACTAGTGTGGAAAATAAACATCGTTTCCGTAGTGATTTATATTTATTCGCTCTGATCCGCCCGCTTTCACCTATACTAATGGCATTTATAGCAGGTAACGCAAATGAACTGTCAAAATGTTTTGAAAATACTGAAAATGAAGTGAAAAGTAGCTATTTTATAGTGCAGGGTACGGCAAAAAATATTATACATATCTCGTGTGTTCTTAGCGCTCGTTTTAACACACAGTCACTACTCGTCAGTAATGTCCCTCATTACGCATCTAGACATACAATCTACTATTTTGGGTCAGCGGACTTGAAAACGTGTAAATTAATTAAAAACTCAATACCATATTTTCGCGCAATCACAAGACTTCTATAATATATTGTACCTATACCAACTCCGTAAATGGTAAAGTAAAAATCAGACTTTGGTTTAGGTCGATAATCCGCTGCATGATAGTTTTAATTTATCGCCTGATTTTTCCTTTTTTTGACCTTTTTACTTTTATTTAGAAAGTTTTTGCAATATGATAATCAGATAAAAGGAACTAGGAAACCACGAAATATCTTTACCTTGTTGCGTGACAGTGCGTTTTGGCTCACAGAAATTTCGTATTTGAACTTTGTTATTTAAAATGGATTAATGAAAGGCAACTAGCATTTTATCTGAAATAATAATTATTATACTGAAATCGCCTACTTTTTCACAGAAATTGATACCGTCATTAAATTATGTTTGAAACAATGTGAGGCGACCAATGTTCACAATTTGATCAGTCACGTTACATATCACAATGAATTTTTAAAGATATTGAATATCATGTTCCAAAATTTTATAATGACTAAACAATTCCGGAAACTATTGTTTTAGATACCGTAAAAAAGAAACACTTAATTTTCGTGCGTTATCGTAAAATGAAGTCCTCGCTAGGCGTTTTTTTGTCTGTCTGGATTAATCTCGAGAACCACAGGACGGATTTTGATGCGGTTTTCAATATTATGTAAAGTATTCCTCGAGGAAGGTTTAGGTGTATAAAACATTAATCTTAGTACAATGGAGCCGAGCAGTGACGATAGTGAGCCGACAAAAAGCGGCCGTGCGAGCGCTTTCTTGGCATATGCTGCCTAAACTGTTAATGAGATAATAATATTATATTCACGCAATTTATAAAAGGAGATCTTATTAAACGGTTAAACCTCGGTTAGAAAATCTTTTGGCGGTAAATTCAAAATTTCTCCTGTACGAATCCGGGGCGGGTCGCTACTATAAATAATTTATTGATCAACAAATCAAAAGAGTAAACGAGTTCAACAAAAATGCTTTTGTTCAACTCTTCCTCGCATCAATATACTACTATAGGTAGGTAATCTTTATACAAATATGTAAAAAAAAGTTCCCACTAAGCATCTGTTTCTCAGGTTTGTACACGATTCAAAATATCATGGCGCCCTAGATATACACTGTATTTTTTGTCCTACTATAGGGTGTAGGACAAAAAATAGCGGATTTTATCTTCATTTCCAATATTTTCAATATTTCACTTGTGTAGCAAACGTAACTTCTAATAGCAAGTTATGTAGTAGCCACACGTCCAGCGGCCGTGGGCGTGCGAGTAACGAACCGATCTGTTTCTATAATGTGTACAATCTCCCAGATTCGCGCCCAGCTGGAGTAATAATATGAAATATTAATATTATTGAATTTTTCTTCATTTATTACCTAATAAAAATTATAAATTCAAAAAAAATAAAGTATTATTGATTACTTTAACGCCCGACTCTCGTCCTTATGGGTTAGTATGGGTTAGTTTACGATCGGTATACATGCATGAAAAGCAGCTATTTTATAGGGAGTAGAACAAAAAATGCATTTTCATTAATTTGTTGATACTCATCATATTAGAGCTGGGTCTGCATTCGGAAATATATTATTATAATCCTATCTAAGGAATCCCATAGACGTACCGAACGCACGAATTTTGTAAAATTCTGAGATGATTCTTAACGCTAGTGCATGCGTTGCCAGACCATATTATAAGAAAAAATTTGAAAAACGGTTGATCCTGCAGACCATCCTAAAAAAAAGAAATGTTACATGTGCAATATCTTTACTAATCGACTTATTTTGGTAAACCTTTCAGCAATCTAAAGAGCTATTCAAGACTCAATCTGAATAGATTTTGAGACCAATCGGTGGTGTTGTTATGTGACAAAAACTTAAAAAAAATTCTTTTTAATTTTTTTTTCAAATAACTAGGTAACTTTCAAATTATTTGTCTGATCAGCTTCAACCCTTTCAATCACCGCAAGAACCATTCAAATTGGTTGATTCGTTTCAAAAATCTAAAAATTATTTTGAAAAACCGCTATAGATATTTGAAAATTTTTTGATGATCTGTCGAACGAATCAACCATTTGAGATCGGGTTTGTAGAGTTTGATACAGTTTTTCGAGCGCAAAAAGCGATTAGATTTTAAAAATCGATCGGTAAAGAAATCTAAAAGTTATTTTGAAGATAACTTTTTTGAAATTTGTCGACAACGATATCTCTCGAATGAATCAACCGATTGAGGTATAAAAGATATTAAAAAAAACATTTTTTCCAAAAATTTTAATTTTGAGATTTCTCAAAATCCACTTGATCGGTTCAAATTTTTAGGAAATCTAATTTGATTAAAACTTGTTTGAATGCCGCAAAGCCGATCTCAGTCGGTCGAGAGGGAGAGAGATAGATCCACTTGGAAATAGAATAGCTTCTTAAAACCCGAAAACGTCGAGATGTGTTGACAATTTTCGAAAATCGGATTAAAACCAATAACTTCCCGAATTTTTGAAAAATTTCTATTTTCTTAGCGGGAATTTAAAAATGTAAATGTCACCACCAGGAGTGACATTTAAATATTTTCTTATAAGTCTTGTAAACATAGTTGTCTAAAAATTACATAAGATATTGAAATGAAATTTTATTTTTTTTGTTATAATTATGATTTTTATTATTCATAATGTTTACAATGGATTTTCATGAAATAATTATGATAACTATTAAAAACTAATCCAAGGATACAAAAATGTAGTTTAATATTTAGTTTTTTCTGTTTTTAACACGGATTAATTTTATTTATTTATTTAAAGCTATATTGAAATATCAAATAAATTCTTCTATTAACCTAGTACTTATATTTAATTTATACGTGAATTTTACATTCTTCTTGGATACACTTATTGCATTTATTCTTAAAATGTGACCAAAAGAAAATATTAGGCATATTTTAATGGCAGTGATAAGATTTTTAAAAAATCAGCAGTAACAGAAAAATATCAAAATGCTGTTCTAACTGAACAGTTTATGTACAACGTACGTATCTAATTAGCTTATCAAATGTGAACACTATTTTTTCCGATTGCAATTTTTTAATTATCATTCTGGTACTCTGTATTATTGACGTCATGGAATATATTATTCCATATTATATCTATTGCCTTGTTTATCGTTTGGGTCTATAAATAAAACAATATAATATTATAATACTTATGAAATTATTTAGAATTAGGTATCTTTATAAATAACTTCGAATTTATTTTACAGATAGATACTTTATAGTTTTAAATTTTGTATTCAAAAAAACAAACAAAAAATTACAACAGGACAATGTATTTTGCAGTTAAATTAGCTGCATGATTTTTCAGTTTTCAAATAATAGGCTTTAATTCAAATATTTGCATTTTTGCATATATTTAATCACTGTATTTATTTTAAGTAGGGCTCATTTGGAAATATAAATATATATAATAAATTTTGTTGTGTACAAAAGTGTTGTTTCATCTGTGTCATAAGAATTTCCCACAACAGTTACTCTGAAAAATACAAAATCATGATTAACAAGCTGTTTCCATAATATTTCAACCTCTTAAGTGGTTATAATAATATACGTTCTAGCTTTGAACTTCAGACAAATATAATGCGTTGACTTTTTGTGTGGTGAAATTATAAAACTAATAAGAAGACCTCACAGCTCACATATTTTTAATTTTGTTGGTTATATTCTACATTACAAATAGGTAGGCCGTAAAATATTTTATTTAACACATGCACGCTTTTAGTGTTGTTTCGTGTCTGTAAGGTGGATCTTAAATGGCCGTTTACCGACTGCTGACGTCATGATTATGTAACGCTTTTCGATGCTATAATGACAAACATTTGAAAAACCCGTTACATAATGAACCATATACCTCTTTTCGATAAGTACTATAATGAAATATAAGGTGTTTGACGTCAATAGAAGTCTAAAACCATGCATGTGTTGAATAAAGTATAGTGTGCAACGCATGTGCTAAATCTTTATGCGTCAGGGTCGATGTTATCAGCATCCGTATTCGGTTTGCGATGCACACTCGCTAAGACTCGTGTGCGCTCGTACTCGTACTGAAAACATCGCGCCTGACGTATAAAGATGTATTTATTTAGCACACTAGTTATACAATATACTATTTTTTGAGATTTTTTTAGAAACATATTGTGCAATAAAAATCACTTTTGATAGTTGACAACCCTGTGTGTATTCATCAAAAGTTGAACGACAGTTGAGGTGTTGAAAAATGAACATCAACCAACTTCTTTCACTTTTATTTTCGATGATTAGGTACTTTTATTGAAATGTCTATTAATACGCTTCACTATTAGTGACTCATCAAAAGTGATCATCCGAAGTGAATTATGTAAATTTACTTTACGGTTTATACGTTACGCTACAAATTCCCTGCATTTTCAAAATTCTATACTTTTGAAGTCAAAACTGATTAAAAAACTGGTAATATTTGGCTGTCCTCCAGCTGTACCTAAAGTCTCTTTGAAAAAACACTATTAAGGGTACGATGCAGTTGAGGCAAGACACTGTTTACAACTCAGCTCACCACTTAAGGGTTAAAAAACCAAAAACAAAAAAATCATTTTAAAAACATTACCTGTGCACTCGGTCAGGTACTGGAGTATTTGTACTTATTAAAATACCACGCTGCTCCTCCCGTTCTATTTTAAATATGTCACCTGTTCAAAAACATACGATTAGCTACATGTACTTGCCGCATAAATAAAATAAACGTTAAAATACACATCACATTTTAAGACTTTCAAAATGCGCTGCTCTAGTAACTTGTAGTTTATATCAGATTTTGGTAAAATAGGAAGTTTTAATTTTTTATTTCTTTAGTCTAAATCATAGTTCTAAAAATAAAAAAAAATAATGGCGAAAGAATTTTTGAAATATCTTTAAAAACAACAAAGTTATGCTTCTTCAAAGTTTGAATTTGACAATTCTCCGAGCAATGACGTTTTCAGTGCGAGTGACGCAGCGCAATATTTTTAATAAAAAATCAGTTTGTATGTTTGGTAATTTCATAGAGATATTACAGGATAATTTTTTAAATTCGTAAATTGCTATGAAAATACTGAAAACAAAACAGTTGACGCCGGTTAATAGTCCAAGCGGCAGGTAATAAATGAAGGGAGGCACCTGGAAAATATTCCAAAATTAATGATATTTTGGTATGTTGTTTGTGGGTACTCTGTGGAGTAGAATCTAAGTTTGCGACCTCGAGGACTCTGTGCTAACGTGGGAGGAGCCGAAAAAACGCAACATTTTCTAACTTTTTTCAGTTTTTCGCTTATAACTTCAAAACAATGCATTTTTAGCGTAATACACCTATTTACAAAGTTGAAGAGCATTAAATTTTCTACAAATTTCACTGGTCTAAAGTATTTTTTACCCAATAGTTACCGAGATTCAGTGATTCAAAGATAGGTACAACAAATTTCCTAAATTACATATCAAAAATAGCAGGAAAAAAAATACAGCTTTTTGCCTTAAACTTTCATTATTCAACATTTCTATGGAAATTATTTCAGAAATTTGTTATATCTTTGAAGCACTGTATCTCGGTAACTGTTGAGCCAAAAAATACTTTAGACTAGTGAAATTTGTGAAATTTAATGATCTTCAACTTTGTTAATAGATGTATTACGATAAAAACGCATTGTTTAGAAGTTATAAGCGAAAACCTGAAAAAATTCAGAAAATTTCAAGGTGTTTCGGCTCCCCCCACGTTAGCACAGGGTCCTCGAGGTCTGAAACTCAAATTATACTCCACAGAGTACCCACAAACAACATACCAAAATATCATTAACTTTGGAATACTTTCCAGGTATAAAATATGCAGTTTTAATACCTGGTGTACTGTCCTGTATTACAAACACTGTATGAGGTAAAGGTTTTCCGTCAACAGCATACATCTGCAACGCCATTAAGGGTTCCAAGGGCTGTGCACTATCCGCTAGTAAAGATAACATTGTATAACTTATCGTTTGAGCTACCAGGGCACCTTCGGAACAAAGCACCTTAGCATTCGAACCGCAAAACTGGATACAAGAACTAAATGAACAAATGCATAAAACAATAATTATATTTCGGGAAAGAGGATTTATTGGTTTTGTGAAACTATGCTATGGATGTAAAATGTCAAACGTACAACTAGAAAGAAAATCTGTCATTTATAATTGATTACAGTAGCCTCTACGGACTTTCGTTAAGTCAGTGCTTCTAGTTCTTCCTTTCCTGCACGTAATGTTTTCAACCATTAGAATCCACCACTACCTACGCGGCTGAGGCTCTTTTAGGGCCAACGCACACATGTCACCATTTTTATAGCACGATTTTTCTAATTTAGAGATCGTCAGCTGTAGCTACCAATAGCTTAAGGCCGTACATTCTTCGCGCGATTGACGAAAATATTTCCGCACACTTACTCGTGTGCTCGCTCTATTCCATGCCATGGATTCCGATGAGGTTGTACTCTTCACGCGCAGACACGCGAATGCGAAACAATCGCATCGACTGCTAGATTGTAATAGAGTCTCCATGCTATTGTCAAATCGCGCAATTTTACGAGGAATTTCGAGTAGCTAAGTAATCGTCAAATCGCATTGCAGTCGCGACGCAATTGCTAAATAACGCGTTTTCGACTAAAAAAAGAGAATGTGTGCGTTGGTCCGAAGAAGCTCTTGTTATGTCAGCGTTTTCTTCTCAAACAACCTTGATGACGCTAACTTAACGAAAGTCTACTGTATATTTAAAATACCTTGTTCGAGGATCATGCTCGTAAGTATCAGGACACGGTGTCGGAATACAGAAATGAGAGCCTTTCGTATTTAGACAACTTTGTCCAATACCACATATAGTAGGATCGTCGGTGCATTCGTCAATATCTAAAATAAGATTTTAAAAGAAATATCGATTAATTTAATTAAAACAATCTAACAGATTTTTTTAGACATTAAACCTTGACAAGATCCATCGATATATTCATGGCCGAGGGGACAGTTTTCATTGAAATTTTTCACATATCGCACATTTTTATTTGATCGAGAATTCTTTGAATAATCGTTTAAATATAACGGACTTTTTGCAACTCTAGTCTCCGGTGGTTGGAAGAATGCAGGCCACATCAGACTTAATTTCGACGAAGAACCTAAAAAAATACAGTTTACAATAACCGTGAAATTCTGCAATATTATTAAAATTTGTCATCTGCAACTAACTTGATGAAATACACGTTCTTCCATCCGGAGCTAAATCCATCGTTGGGGGACAAAGACAATTATAGCCTCCAAGAGTATTTTTACATTCATGGGAGCATTGATGGATGTTTTGAAGGCATTCATTCACATCTGAAAATCAACGTTTTATTCTGTGTATATTGACTCCATTGTTATTCTCTCGTTTTAGCTCAGATACAGAGTGGGAATTTATTAGTGACAAATTTAGTTCACTATGTAAGTTAAAACTAATGCCTGAAAGAATGAATTCCGTAGCCGCTTTTCCACGGCGTGTGCTTTCCAAGCAAGTTTGTATCAGTTCGGTCTTTCCGTCTGTTGATGTACCACGACTTGAAGGAGAGCCAGCTCTCAGAGATTTGTCTTTAAGGAGTTTAGTCTGTTAAATTATTATTTATTTTAAAATATCACAAGGCATGTAAACGATCATGTCGCGTGGACTCATACTCCCTCTATGCAGAAATGTATTTTTCGTTTAAAATAAATTTTGAATCTATCTGACATTAATTGAGCGAGCTATAACCGAAAAACTCAGTTTTTTATATTTACTCCCCTCTGGAACCAAAGTTTAAAAATCGGTCGACGTCAGGCACCATTCTCGGACGGAATCAAACAAAAAAAACTCGGGTCGCAGTGCCAAAACCCTGCCGACAATATAGTGTATTTGCTAATACTGGCATTGTGGCTTTATTATGTGAACTTAAGTTTGTTTTTGAACAAAATAAAAAATTTAACCCCTTAATACATCCCTTAAAATAATATTTTTTTCTTAATTTCAATATTTTTATCAATGCAACCTCGGTACCAAATTAAATACACCCTTCAGTAAGTAAAGCACTATCCGCAAACTAGTGTTTTCATAAAATTTGTAAGTCCGGTCCTGTCGGGCTGATTTTATTAAAATTTTAGCAGCACATTTTAACCTCTACTAAAGAGTTAAATTTCAATTTTGAAACAATTCTGACAATTTTTTCGGTATTTTTGGGCCCAAAAACTTTTTGGAACCCCTAAATACAACCCTTAAAATGGTCCGATCGGTCCCATTTTAAATAGGCTTCGTGCGGTGAAGGATTCCAACGTTCCTACCAAATTTCGTTAAAATCAATTAACTCTTTCAAAAGTTATTGCCCGCACACATATATAAATATATATATACACATATATACATACATACATATATATACTAGCGGACCCGTCTAGGCTTCGCTCGGGTGGTATGAAATTATGATTTAATAGCGGTCACCCATTACTCCGCTCACGTATATTTAGTATAGCTGATCCGGCAAACGTTGTTAATAATTTCTAGGAATAATTACATTACTCACTCGCTTCGCTCGTTCGTTTGAATTTTATTAATACAGTACTCACTCGCTTCGCTCGTTCGCTTGAATATTATAAATACACTACTCACTCGCTTCGCTCGTTCGCCATATATGTATTTTTTAAAGCTTAATACGAGGCTTAATATAAAAATCGCGATTAAAAATCAGGGGTTGATCGTATAAGGGTGAAAATTTAGAGTTGTATGTATTTTTTAATGCTGAATCATGAAAAAATTAAAACAAAAAATTTTGTCCAAAAAATAAAAAAAAAAAAATTGGGGTGGACCACCCTTAACATTTAGGGGGATGAAAAATAGATGTTGTTCGATTCTCTACCCTACCCGATAAGCACACAAAATTTCATCAAAATCGGTCCAGCCGTTTCGGAGAAGTATAATAACGTACACCGCGACACGAGAATTTTATATATAAGATAAACATTTCCAAAAATGGTGCCAAAGTGTTCAGGAGGCTATGAAACGTCGAGAAATTTTGGTCCGACCCCTAGGTCCCGCCATCCGACCGACGCCAATAGTGTATGTGCCATATTATGGCAAATACACTAAAAAGTGTTTTTAAATCGGTTGAGCCATTTTGACGGTACGCGTAATACACAAAGGTGAGAATAAGAGACAAAGTGAGTGTTTATAGGCGCTTTAGCTAACGCTATAAAAAATAAGATATCACTGTAAACTATTAAGAAACACGTAATCTTAACCAGCGTTTTTTATAACGATTAACAAATTGCAAAGTCAAACTCTACATAAAGTAGAAGTACCTACCTATATTTCCCAAAAGCAGTATTCAGTCATGTACAGCTGTACGTAGCGTATTCAAGGTCAGGTCATGTAATGACGTTAAAATGAAGATTCTGTATCAAAAGGGGCAACAGAGTATGATTCTGAATCGGTCTTTCAAAACATTTTCGAAAAACATAATGTACAAGGAAGTAGACAGTAGATAATCCAACATTTATTTTAGATATAAGTATGATAGAGTGGGTGCTTACTTGATGAAAATTAATATTCAATATTTTGTTAAGAAATAAAAACACTGCTTTTAGGAATTTACACTATTACTTTATTCTTGACATTGATTGTTTCGTCTTAAACTATTTTAAGATATAGTTCTGAAGAAGTCATTGTGTTGACGAAACAATTGTCAAGAATAAAGAAATAGTGTTAAATCCTTAACACAGTGTTTTTATTTTTTAACAAAATGTTAAAATATTTATTTTAGACCCTCTACTTTCCCTTCGAAGATTTCAAACACATTTTCAAATCTTGGACTTCGATATTGCGCCTGGAGAAGACAGGCTTAACCACCAGTGAAACAATACAGTTACATACCCAAACAGCGATGTCCATTACCAATAGATTTAAAACCAGATTTACAGTAACACCTGAAGCTACCAAAAGTGTTTTCGCAAAGCTGAGTTGAATGACAACCTCCAACACTGAATTCTAATTCGCATTCATCAATATCTGTGAAAATAAAATCATTGTTAAAATTTTAAATCAATAGTTTTAGAAAAAAATCATTGTATTCATGGCATTGCATTATATCAATGGTGATTTTATCGCAAACCTTGCCGTTATACTACTGCTACAGTAGAGTCTCTATAACGTGAATATTCAAAAGGAGAAGAATGTCATTGTTTGATACTTTACTGGTAATGCAAAACGTGAAAAATATAACATTTCGTACTCTACAACATGATTAACTAAATAATAATATTGACTAAAAGCGAGGAATTAAACATTTTGTTCATTTATTCAGCTCAAATAAATACTACGTAATTGAAATTTTTATTAAAAGTTTGGAATGTACCGAACAAAAGAATGTTGACTTTACGTGAATTTCACAAAACATAAACACTCGTTCTGAATTACTTCATGGCACAGAACCTCTACTATTTTATACATAATACTTTATCGTCCGTATGTACTATGTATACCTGTGCAATATTCGCTTCTGGAATATCTTCTAAAACCCTTCGGGCAATCACTTTCATCTATTTTCTTAACAGCTGTAGAAATAATATATCTCATTTCTCTTTTATGTGGATTATACTCAGAGTCACTTTTTGTTGTCAATTTTTCTGACAAATATCTAAAAATATATATAATATAATTTATAATATTAACTGTTTAATAGCGACAAGACACCTTTTAAAAAATAAAAATAATATTCACTGCCTAGTATCCTGAAGATTATCGTATGTTACATTATTGTTCCATACATATGGCACTGACTTTTTGTCAATATTGACATTGCTTCTTGATGATGCATAGAGTGTACTGGGTCCAGTTTGTATATATTCCTCTGAAAGAAACAAAAAAAATTATTTACTTCATCATTTAATAATTTGCTAGAAATTATTTAGTACTGAGCTCACTATTTGCCAAACTAAATCTTGTAATGAAGCTTATTTTTGTACCTGGGCTACTTAGGAAATCAAATTATTTTGTTTGCAATTAAATATTTTATTTCCCATTTTAAATTATTGTAAATAATATAATGTTAATTTACCAGATACAGGCTGTATTGTAATATGTGCACCCTTTTGCACTATTGGAGCTTCTCCACTGACTTCAATATCGACTTGCAAATTACCGTTCTCATCGATACCCCTACCAAAATGTTTTATATGTAATGATTGCCCTAAAATTTAAAAAAAAGTTTTACAACTAACCAATAATAATTTATTGAACTACTTATTTTAATAATATTTTTGTTAAACCTGTTGCAAATTCTATATCCGATTTGTGAGTAAAATGGCCATATAATTGATTATCATCATCATAATCGTCTTCATCACCTTCATGTGCTAAATTCCAAGATACTGGGGATAGTAAGAATGTTAAATAAGGATACCACCCTTCCTGTAATGCAAAGTTATTATTAAGTTTTTGATAGTTTTAAATTATATATTAATAAATTTACCTGGTCTTGTAATTCGACGTCATTCGATATTACTGAAATAACATTCTCAGATCCATGATTCGATATTTGACCAGCTATGTGATTATTAACTAAATTCTGACCATTGAATTTTCCTTTCAAATGAGCGTTAATTGATTTTGGTATTTTCTTGCACTTTGTAACAAAACAGTTTTCGATCTGAAACAAGTGTAACATCAAAAATAGAATGCATGTTATTTCGTGGCAGATACCTATATAATACAATATATATTATATACCATCATATTGTCTCCAGCACAGTTTTTCCCGCCATAGTTTGGAGGTGGATTATTACACCTTCTTGTTCTTTTCTTTGATCCCGGGCCACAAGTAGATGAACAACTACTCCACTGACCCCAGTCGCTCCAGCCACCATCGACTAAATAATTTTGTTATATTATAGTAATATTATTTTCTTATAAATGATACTAAGATATATCCACACTAGTGAAGTTCTATAAATATTAAATGACTTCACGATTAGTCGCTTATTTTAGAGTGGACAGGGCCATTCTAAAACAATTTAGCGCCCTGGGCTAACCACATTAAACTCTTGGTGATTCTGTGATGTCTGAATTGATTTTATTTATTAAAATTACCTACCATTTAATGAACATAATTTTTTTTTACAATTTTCAAAGCAGTGGCATTTTTTTTATTTTTACGTCAGGATATTAGTAGATAGGCACTATTTTTTAGCGAATTCGTACTTATTTATGAAAAATGTATAACTTTCTTATACAATTTTTTTTTCATTTGTTTTATTTTCAAAATTTATAATGAAAATTTGTAACTGTGAGGCGGCAACACCCTTCGGCGTCTAGCACTCTAAAGCTGCAGCATTGAGTGGTGGTTCTATTAGCCTCTGGATACACAATCAAAATAAATTCCTAACGCATTAACACGAGTAAAATTGCAGTTTTTCAAGAACTAAAATTACAAAATGATCATAACTCATAAAAATAAAAATAATATAACATCATCTAAAACTCGTAATTATTTTAGATTGCAGAATTAAGCGAGGTAAAATAGATGGTCATCTAAATGTAATAAAATAAAGTATTTAAATTTCTAATAAAAACAGCACGGAAGTGTAAACATTAATTATTTATGGATAATTTCACTCAAAGGTGTAAACTTGTAAAGCATGCAAATACAGTATATTTTTATTCGAGAGTTAATTACCTGGACAAGGTTGAGAATTACATTCTATAGTTTCAACAGAAGGTCCAGGACAATCATTTCCACCGTTAGCTGGTGTTGGATTGTTACAGACTCGTCGTCTTGATTGAGTTCCTGTTTGACAAGATTGTGAGCAAGAACTCCAATCCGACCATTCTGACCTTTATTCGAAAAAAATAGCATAAAGCCAGCATTAAATACAATAAATTGAAAATTAATTTCTTCATAGTTCATACCAAATTTCAAATGTTATATTCAGAATCAATTTAGAAAATCATTAAAAGCGGTGCCGGATCAAGATCCAATTTCGCCCAAGGCAATCAGTCAACTTTATGCCCCCGATCTCCTCGCCCGGGTGGGGTCACTATTTCGCTTATTCTAAATAGTGATAGTAACTCGAGAAATCTTCCCGTTCACCCGTTTAGGTAGTTCTCTTGAAAAATAGATATTTTTAAAAAAATGTATTTTCCCGAGTTTTTCGTTTCTAGTCTCCTCGTTTTCATGCCCTAAGACGCGAATATCGAAAATTCATCGAACACATATCTCTTTGAATTTGCCAAGAACACTCATGTCAAATTTCGGTTTCGGAAAAAGATATTCCACTCCCTTTTTCACCTCTTTAGGGGTTAAATTCCCAAAAATTCGTTTTTGGTGAATGCCTACATTTTAAGGCGAAAACATTACTAAAGTTTAAAGTTCCTAGATCAGCGATTTCGACTCCGCATGGATGAGTCAGTCAGTCAGTCAGTCAGTGAGGACACTTTTATAATAGGACACTATTATAATAATTTATATGTCTTTAAAATTGTAAACTTAATAAAATAATAATTGAACTGTATAAGAGCTGGTTTACACTAGATGGATTCCGGAATGATTTTTTATTGGATGCCCTTATGGCTTATTAGTTTATATGGCATAGTTCACATTTATCCGGCACGATTAAAATTCTTATCCGGCACGTTTTCACGTGTGGTTTGCCATCGCCTGCCGGACGAAAAAAATCGGATCCAAAATCGTTGGCCTATAGTTTCTTATATGTATATCTCTGCAACATGTGCCGGACAGACATGCACCTATGCTATACAAACCCATCGTATAATTGTTCTGTAGTCACAAGGAAGTTCGCATCAGAAAGGTTGTTCTTGCGTATGAATTAAAAATTGTGGACGTATTATGGATAGAGAAATAAACCCTGAAGTTTTAATTCCACTGGTCTTTCAATCATCCATCAACACTTGAAAAGTTCCTACATAAAATCTCTCTACTGAGATTGGGTGCATCACATATTTACTTTTTTTCACTTTTTTCATTCTTTTTTTGTTAAAAAAGTACCATATCACAACAAGAACTTCGTCGCCTGTTTCAAAAATGAGCTCAAGTCAACGAACGGACCGGAATTTTATCATGTAGTGTGAACAGGGGCCGACTAGCACCCGATAAAAAATCGTTGGCATCCGGCTAGTGTGTGCAAGCTCTAACATTATATTTTGTAGTAAGAGCTAACATGGAGCGCATATTATAAGGAATGTCTCTAAATTAATTGTACATTGTACAAATAAAAACTACTAACGATGAACCCACTTGAAAATTAAAAAAAAAATACATAGTTAATGTAAATGTATTGCGAGTGCACCACAAAACGCCATTTACGCATGTAAATGTTATTGTTGTGAGCATGCCAGCGGGGACAAATCTGACTCCATGTATAGTATAACTGCAGTTGAAACAAATTTATAGATAGGTATAGAATGTTTTCAAATTAATGAAATCAAAATATTTTCAGATTTCTCAAATTATAGTAGAGATCAATCGAAAATGTAGGTGGTTAGAAAATAAATTATAGAATAATAAAATTGATTTTACGACAATCATACCAACTACCATGCATAGGGCAAGGTTGTGTATCACAAAATTCTTGTTCAACGTCGTCACCTTCGCAATATCGTCCATTGAACTCAGGCTGCGGATTTGAACAGTATCGATATCGTTTGTGTGTCCCTCTTCCGCATGTTACCGAGCAAGATGTCCAATTTGTCCAATCAGTCCAACCTCCATGAATCTTTAAATAAAAATAAACTTAATAATAGCTGACAGTTTGATTACGAATCTGACGACTATTCATTAATTAACTAGCCGTCCGGTGGGTGCTATGAATTTATGATTTATTATTACATTACTCACTAGCTTCGCACGAATAAAAAAAATTCTAGAAGTTTTATTTATCTGCGTCCTTCTCATGGTGTGCTCACTCTTATAGAAAAGCTCAAACCATGTTAGTTCTGACTGCAAAAACCGAAATTATTGGCACTGCTAACTTTTGAATATTAATGATCACAATATCTTAGGTAACGTAGTATATTATTAAATGAATGCATAATGACTGGCATCATAACATAGCTGACTACAGTATTATGTTACGTCATTGTCAAAATGGGTGTTTCATTGTATACTGATGCAGTCATTATATTCGTGTTTTGTAAAAGTGAAAAAAATAGTTTTTAAGTGATGTGTTCCCAATTGCAATAATGCTAATAGTGGGAAGATTACATTTTATTCATTTCCTAAGGAAACTGAGGTAAGAATAATTTATTTATCTATGACTATGATATTATAAGTAAGATACTATAACTTAAAAATCATATAATCACATTTATTCAAGTTCCACGTCGTTATATTTTGTTTGAATGAAATAATAATATTTATAGATGTTTAAAATATTAAAAATCTGGGATTGACAAGTGTTTAAAATACTTAAAATTATGTTTTAATTACAGAGATTTCATCAGAGGATTTTTGCGATCAATCGTAGGGATTTCCTTGATAGTCCTAAAAATCGAGTCCGAAAAAATGTCCGAGTGTGTGAAGCTCATTTCTCTGAAGATTGCAAATATGAAGCCGTGAAAATCAATATTATTATTATGAAACAATTCTGAAAACTATATTATTAATATTTTATTGTATTATTTTATATTTACATGACTTGATAATATTATAATAATTTAGTTCAGTGACTTATTTCGTATTCATATGTTATTTTTTTAATGTTAATATAGTTTGTTATTATGAAAAATTGTAATAAAACTGAAAAAAAAACATTTCTTTTATTTTTTATTAACCTTTTCAATTTGTACGTCATTTCTAGGAAAATTAAATTTAAAGATACGAGTAAAATATTTGAAATTACCGCTTCTTTCATTGTGGCACACTAGCGCCATACTCCATAGTGGCAGTAATCAGTACTAAAAGGATAGAGTGGGATATCTATACTACTCTATCTATGGTTGCACACTAGCGCCATAAGTTTTTGCAGTCAGTACTAAAAGGGTCAGAGCATTCATGATAGAGTGGGCTATCTATATAACTCTCTTATCTATGGTCCTTCTCCCTACGATAAATTTAGAATGAATCAGAACTTACCGGACATGGCATTGCGTCACAGAGTTGAGTTTCGGTGTCTAACCCTTTACAGTACGTTACATCTGTATTTGACACGACATCGTTAGCATCTTGTTGATCTGGACCGAAGCCACATTTTCTTTTGCGTACACGAATACCGGTTCCGCAGGATGCACTACATAAACTCCATGGTGACCATGGAGTCCATTCAGCAGGTACTGTTTAAAAAAATTGTAATGATAAACTGAAATTCTAAGAAATTAAATGATATGCAATAAAAACAATTATGGACACGTTGAGATTGATATAAGATGATTTCAATACAACGTAGAAAAATATAGATGTGGGTACCATGCGGATGTTTTTTATTTTGTGTTTTCAAAATATGATAAAATTATGACCTAGCATTTGATATTTTCGTAGAAAATACTACGAATAATTTATTGCATAAACTGAGTATTCTTAGTTCTTACCGGTAATAGTAACGTAATATGTTTTTGTCGCAATTCCAGCCGGATTTTCCGCAGAACAGATATATTTTCCTGCATCTAATAATACGGCATGTGCAATTTGCAATCGACTGCCATCAGTTGAAATATACAAATCCTTTCTTCCACTTTTAATTGAAACCGGAATATCATCTTTGTACCAAGTAATGTTTGGTTCAGGACTTCCGATTACTGGACAATGTAAAACAAAACCACGATTCAACTTCACTGTTTCAGTTGATGGACCTGCTGAAGAGTCGTTGACAATGTGTGGTGGTTCTGAAGAAATACAAAAAAGTACGTTAAACACAATTCCGCAATTATTCCGATATTTTGTATGCATTGGCGGCGGAATGAATTTTTGGGAGGGAGTAATATAAGCTCGCAATCATTTATGAAAACTAAAGAGTAATAAACGTGCTATTTTAAAATTTTGGGAGACGACGCTATTTGGGAGGGGGTTAGCCCCCCATACCCCCTTAAGCCTCCAATATTTATATGTTACGTAAAACAATATCTTTACCTTGAACTTCAATGTGAAACGTATATTCTTTGGCTCCAATAATATTTGTTGCAACACAAGAGTATTGTCCACTGTGTTGTACCGTTAAATTTTTTATGATCTGAAATAAGATAAAAGAATATATTTATATTCTTAAAAACTATTTTTAAGAAATGGCCATACGTGGGAGTGGTAGCCGATACCGATTCGGTAGCGGGATATCGCCAACATGTTCAAATATGACGAAGATGTAATTGTTGATAGTCTTAACTTTCTATATAAATTACTAACAATTTTTACAAATATCTACAACTTAACTAATATCTTCATAATTTGTATTTGAGTGAGTGACAAATACAATCATATTAAAAACATACCAGAGTTTTCTTATCATTTTCAAATTCAATGTGCATATCTGACAAATCTTCTATAAATGAAGCACCTCTATGCCAAGTAATGTCTGGGTTTGGATGGGCGAACACTTGACAATTAAGACGTACCGAATCTCCAACAAGAACACGTTTTAACTTGTTTTCTTCTGTGTTCTGAATTCGGGGAGCCACTAAGAAAAGAACAAAATAATGAAAAATGTTCAATTTAACGATATTTATTAATGAAAGAACGGAAAAGAAATTGTAATGGTTTTGATTATCTGTCTACGCAAAAGTGCTCACCGAACAATTCCTCTAAAGTTAAGGTCTATAAAATTCGTATGCAAATAAATTATCATGGAATGCATAAATGAAGAATAGGTACGCACAAAACTCAAAATATTGCAATTAAAAATATAATTTTTGACCATGTAACAAACTGAATAAATAAATAATAAGTATGTCTGCTTTCAGTTTTACAATTATTATGTACAAATAATATCCAAAATTAATACAGATTTATAGTTAACTATAAATCTTTAAATTGGAAAAATCGCATCAGCTCATTTTTAGGGGTACCTAATGAGATGAAATAAAAAAGTTCTTACATAAAATGTCCACCAAAAATACTTTTTTAACACTGTCGACTTCGTTTTCCGCCAAACATGTATATAAACCTGTATGGTTTGAATTAGCATTTTCAATTTCCAGCACTTGACCACTTTTTTCAGTACGAATTAACGAATTAGAAAAGTTTGATATACGCTTATCGTCCTTGAACCATTCAATTTTTGGTGCAGGATTTCCGCTGACAGGGCAGTTAAGTATAACTAAGTCACCCTCTGAGTTTACAACAGTCTTTGTGTGCTCATTATCCATTAATTTTGGTGCAACTGAAATTTATTAAACTAATGGTATACGTCATATATTCTTTACTATAGGTGTCGTATTTATAATGGCTTGCGTGAACTTTCAGTTGTATGTACTTGTAGGTATTAAAAAACAAACAAAAATTGCATTTTTTTAATAAGTATTATGTAGTATACAAAATGGGAAAAAACTGCATGTTTTTGTACTGGAGATTTCCGTTAACTCAAACATTTGACGTATTTCATCGAATAAAATTTCCATTAATAAAACAATACATTAGAAGGTTACCAATACTGAAGTGGGAATCATTTTTAAGCTACTAATTTTTTCTAAGTGTAAGTTCTGAGATTAAACACTTGATTTCAAATATTTAGAAACGATTAAGACATGGGAAAAATAATCTATAAATATTAAGGTTTTCTCTTTGTAATCCACAGTTTTAATTTACTTTATTTACCTAGCACAGTAATATTAAAATGTTTCTTGCTTTCACCAACTTTATTCATAGCAATACAAGTGTATGCACCATCATGATCATTCGATACATCTCTAGCAGTCAGTATATAATTTGTGTAATTGGCTTCCGTTAACACAGTTTTAGCTGTGTAAGATAGTTGATAGTCTTCTTCTGTTAATAAATTATCATTATGTAGCCATTTTACAGTTGATTTCGGTTTTCCATACACGCGACATTCAATGGTAAATTTTCCTTTTTCTTTTAATATTATGCTACCATCTGCGGGTATTGTTTCAATGGATGGTGCCTCTAGAAATTAATTTTAAAATGTTTATAAATTAATTAATTAGGCACTTTCGTCATAATATGTATATATGAATTAGAAATGAGCGATTCGGCTCAAAAGAATGACCTGCTGTCTTTCAGGTCCATTTCATCTGCGGACCCGTTTTGATGGATCTGATCTGAATGACTAGCTTAGACGATATCAATGGGGTAAATGGGATTTGGGATTTTACACCTAACTTTTTTATCGATGAAACCATAAAATAGTGAGGACACGGCATAGTAAAAATAACAGTGATCAACACTTCACAGCTGACGATCTTGACTCGGATCTAGGTTCTATCGGAGTGGTAAGTCGGATTCAGCCCGACCCGTTTCACTACTGGTTTCGTCTCAAATGGAACTTCTTTCAAATAGAACGAGTTCGGGTGCATTTACACAACTCTAGGATCGGACAAAAGCAACAGATCATCACATAAATACCTAGCACGGTGACTTTGAAAGATTTAGAAACTGCTCCCGCGTTATTGAAACCCTTACAAACATAAATTCCTTCATGTTTATTACTGGCCACCGATATTTGCAATGAACTTTCTTCAATTTTGATTGAATCCTGGTCAGAAATCGCACTGAAAAAATATATTATTTTTGTAAATAGAAACTGAAAAAGTGTTGTTTTAATGACTGCAACATTATTAACCTGGGAAAAACCCATTTAATTTCCGGAGTTGGATGTCCCGATATAAGACAAGATAAATCAACACTGCGGCCTTCCATAACTTCCAATTTTTCTTCGGATGGACCTTTTAAGCTGGGTGGTGCTAAATAAAAAAAAATGGTTATTGGAAAAATTCAAATTTTTAAATCAGAATGTCTAATATTCAAACATAGGTACCTATTACATCCAAATAAAATTTATTTTCCTCTTTGCCAACAACATTTACGGCATGACACGTGTAAAGGTCAGAATGGTGTAGTTGTAAATTAGATATTGATAATATTTGACCGGTGGTTATTATTTCTCCACTTCTTTTCCACTGAATCTACATAAATATTTAAATCAGATGTAGTAAAAATTCTATTTATTATAACGTCAAAATAACTACAATATAATATTATGTCATCAGTCTTCAGGAATATGCAGTAAAGATATAAAAAAATTGAACCGACTTCAAAAAAGGATAAAATAACATTTCCCTTAGTTTTACAATCACTTCCCCTAAATCAGGATAATACGACTACTGACTAGTCTACGATCCTTCTTCACATAACACAACATGCCAACGCTTCATTCAATTCATTCAGTAGTTCCTGAAATCATCGCGATCATACATACAAACATACATAACAATATATTATACACGCATGTGCGACGAATAATTTGGTAACATATTTTTTGAAGTCGGATAACAATTATATGAAAACATTGTTAAACAAGGATTACAACGAATTCCATAAAAATCTATTTATTATATTGTAATAAAATAATGATCACAAAATTCAAATAAAAACCAAACCTTAGGCGATGGATTTCCCTGCGCTTCGCAAATTAACTCAACACTTTCGCCAACAACTTTGCTGATATGCTTCGGTGTGTCTCGAGCATCTCTGATCTTTGGAACTTGTAGAATATTTACAATAAATTCGACTTGGGCTTGTCCAGCTGGGTTTGAAGTAATACAAATATATTTCCCAGCATCATTGGTAGTCGCAGATGATATTCGTACAAAACGGTCAGAAACTTTAGCCGAGGATTCGAATATATTCAATTCATTTATTGAATTTGTCGGTTGAATTGGTTTTCCATTCTAGAAAAGTAAATATTTCTCTAGTGAATGAGAATTTCATTATTGTTTTTATTGACTTTTAATTTTACTGATTCAACTACAGTCAGCTATTTAGAGCATGGAAACATAAAGTATGTTAATTAATTAATTACGTAAGAGAAGTTTAGAAGTTTTAGGTACTGCAATCTTAAATTAACTATGTTTATTTTAAAAAATTGGTAATGATAAAATCAATCGATTTAAAACCCCGTACATCCACACCATATTATTCACATAACAATTAGAGGTGAAAATAATAAATATCTCAGACAGCTAGGCTGCCATGATTTTTGAGCTATATCTAAGAAAAAATCAAATGACCACTGTCGGGACTTGAACCCGAAACCCCCAGTTTCCGGCTAGGTGAGTTACCGATTTCTCCACAGTGCCCAAGAGTGGAAACCGATCCTTTCTTACATATAGCAATTTCAAGTTGAAACACACTACATGTGAGAGTCGACTATTCAAAATAAGCTGCTGTTTATTTTGTTAAATATTGAGAAACAAGAAAAGAAAGACAATGAAATACTGGAATTTCAGGAGTCCAAATATTTTTAAAGTATCGCTTGTAGTGACGGTTTTAGTTCTATAGATTTTGATATCGGTCCAAATGCTAATTCTAGAGATTAATTGTAGATTGTATATCTAGATGTGTAATGGACAATATTACGACGAGTTATAACAGTATGTAAAAACGAGCGATAGCGAGTTTTTACAGTCACACGAGTCGTTATACCATTACGCACGAGATATAATATGGTATTTTTTGTCATACCCACTACAAAATACCTACTTTTCACTTCATTTTCAAAAAAATTTGAATCCATTTACGTAGCCATATTTACTTCTACAGTATGCCGTGAAGTTCGCGAGTAAGTATGGCAGGCGCATGCGGGCGTATAGAGCGAATAAACAAGTTGCTATGGCAACCGTTTACTTACCGCCTTAGTGCGATAAATAAAACACTTTTCGCACACCTGCCTGTTAAATGACTCATTAAAGGCCGCTATACATACATCGAAAGTAACTATTTTGTAGTGGGTATGGCAAAAAAAAATATGGTTTCGAAATGTTTGGTCTAGTTTCATTTATTATGATAATCTGTTTTTTGAAACGATGGAAAAGAATAACGAACCTTTTCCCAAGCAATGCTTGGTGGTGGAAATGCTTTAGTTTGTGGGCATTCAAGTTGTATGCTATCTCCTTCTCTTACATCTATTTCTTGAGTAGATTCGGAATTTGTAACGACGGGCGGTACTGAAAGATTCAATATATTTTTAAAAAAATGATATTTTATGAAAGTCTTATTTATATAATAATAAAATATATAGGTAGGTATAAAAATTACTGTCAAAAAATCAAATAGATATATATTTTATTTTAAGATAATAATAGTTTTTTTTATACGGCTGAAATGCAATTGAAAGATTTTTTCGTTGGAGAGCAGCCAATTATATAATTGTTTCGAAACATATAGGAAAAAATCATTTTACCAACCAGTGGTCACAATCAGGATTCTAACCTGAACCTTTCCACTTTCGCGGCGGAATGAGCTTACAATACTCAATCGTAACAAGATTGCCAAACTAATATTCTCCTTATATGCTTCAGAATCAATAGATTTTCACTATTTTTCCTATATGTTTCGAAACAATTATATAATTGGCTGCTCTCCAATACAACGAAAAAATCTTCCATATATTTTATTGTTCTGATCTGTGAAATTTTATTTGTGTTTACCCGATCACATGAATATAAATGACTAGAAGAATAATAGGCAAAAAAGTGAAAAACTTTTTTTTATGACAATACTCATTGTCGTAGGCAAGACCGACCTTAGGAAGTCTGACGCCAGGGTGAGATTTTTTAGCCGCTCTCTCCTCAAAATATTTTTTTCAATGACATATTCCTATTTTTTTAGTATTTTGGCTAGTCTATGAGAGTCTATGGAGTCAGCTGTCAGCTGGCAAAATCTCTTTAGAACAGACTATACATTTGATAGGGTTGTACACATTTGGCTTTGCCAACAATTTTTATTCGTAGTTTAAAAAAAATCTAGTCTTCCGTCGCACCTTCGGGCTTGGCGCTCTATATTATCGTCTAATCTCCCCCCCCCTTAATGCCGGTACTGATCGCGAGTTATCGAAACAGAAATGTTTAATAATAACTTACTCATGGTCTTGACTCTATATTTCTTACGATCACTGCCTACCGAATTAACTGCTTGACATATGTACACTCCATCAGAACGCTTTGATGCGGAAATTATTTCTAGCGTTTTCTTCGAAGTTATGTATGCAATATCTGTAAATTATGCATTTAATGTTTACTTATTTAAAAAAATTAAGCTTACAAAAGAAACGCATGCTGTAAAACTGAATGCCAAATAAATATTACGTTATGCAATATTTTTAATAGTGCTTTGAAAGGTAAACAATCTGCCAGCAGTTTTTTTAAATGCATGGTACCAAATATTCTTTCTATTTTGTTTAGAAAAATTATGTGTACCTCGAGGCACAGGTTTTCCGTCCTTTGTCCATGCAATGAATGGGACCGGATTACCTTCTGTAGTACAGGGTATAGTGTAATCTTCACCCTCAACCAGTCTGATCTCTGTTTGTAAATCTTCTTTAATTTTTGGAGGAACTATAAGAATATAATTATACATTAATAAATAATCTCGAAATGGTACAACACACCGAGACGACCTCAATATGTTTGCAAGTTTTTTTGAAATTTAAAATGCACATTGGTGAGTGAATTCCGTACAATGCGACAAACGGCGATTATTATTCAACATCATTCATGGGGGCCAGATTAATTTGATGCAGGATGCAGTAATTTGTATAAGTTATTGCACTTTTTGGAAAATTTCAGTTTCTACTGATGTCTTCGTATGTAAATCGAAAGAAACTGGTAGCAAAATATTTTTCAATAAAATATTTCTCCTTGTGTCTCATTGACGAATTGATGATTTATCACGAATTGAACTTACCACTGACGACAAGTTCAATCTGTTTTGTGGCTACTCCAGCTTTGTTTTCAGCTTGGCATATGTATATACCTGACGAGTCATGGACAGCGTCGAATATTACGACTTCATCCCGTTCTGAAATACTGAAATAATGCAATAATTTAACAGTAAAAAATTATAAAAACTTTAAAAAATTGTTAATTTCGCATCTCATGAGACAAAATATATGATTCTTACAAACCCAACATCAGAAGAATTGGTAATTATTTGGTTATCTTTGTACCAAATAATTCTTGGTGTCGGATATCCATCAGCGTTACATGAAAGAATTATTTTATTATTAAGTGTTACTTTTACCACCTCATCTTCCGGAGGATATATGCTTGGCTGAACTGTAATTAGAAAATGGAGTATTATAAATAGTTTTATTTAGTACGGTCATTGAACATGATCGGATGAACTTACCATTGACCTTCAAGAACCATTCTCGATTGGCGTTTCCAACATTATTGGTAGCAATGCATTCATAATGGCCTGCATCGTCCCTACTGGCAATGAATCTGAAATAATTAAAAAAGAAATGCTTTGTTGATCATTTCAAAATATCTTTTTTTATATTAGGGGCCGTTCAACTATTACGTAAGCAGGTTTAGGGAGTGAGGGAGTTCTGATTTTCCTTATTTTTAATGACAAAGGGAGAGATGGAATAAAAAAGAATTTAACGTAAGATAGAAAATAAAATAAAAATTAATTTGTTTTAAATATTATTTCTTTTATTTGTTTTTCATTTATATGTGTACCTATATATTTTTTGACGTGTCTTCCATACGCGCCCATACCCTCTATGATCTGTTTAAAGGATAAATAAAATGATTACGTAATATTTGAACAGCCCCTTAAGTGTGGATATTACCTCAATGTGTTTTCATCATCTATCATTTTATTTTCGAATGACAACAACGTTGAATTTACAAGCCAGTTAATCTCAGGCAGGGGGTTCGCTCTAACTGGACATGCCAAAGATAATAACTGACCTTCAATAACAGTTACTTCATCATCTTCAGGCGAAGTTATCATTGGTGGTACTAGAATAACATTTTTTTTTTGTATTTTTATTGAAAAATCAACGAGTAAAGTCTTGGCGTTTTCCTATTACATTTTATTCAGCTGTATCTTAAAATGTAAAATCATCTTACCCAACACGACGACTTTGAACTTTTTACTTGCTTTTCCAGCAGTATTGTGTCCAACGCATGTATATAAACCAGCGTCTGGTTCTCTAAGCCATGTCAAAACTAAAGAATCGTCTTCAGATCTGTAACTGTACAAACAATTAAACACGATCGCATATGCCCTTAATAGAGTGTTTAAACTACGTTGAAAATTTGAATTGGTGCTAGATCTAAATCACCCTAGCTGTCGGTGGCCTTAAAAATCCATAAACTACAGGCTGATCAAAAAGATAATGGGCGTGTTTGGCCAAACTAAGTTCTTAGTCAACATAGTAGGTAAGTCACTAAGCCTAAAAAAATAAGGTCTTAGCAACTGAGTACAGCGCTTTTCCGCCTGGACAGGCTTACTGACTAAGTAAATATTCATAACATGCCACAGCCACGTTCATACTAAGCAAAATGGCGTCACGATACTAAGTTATACTTATGGCCAGTTTATCGTACATTTTAATCACGATGTTATTTTAATCACACTATTAAGTGACGGGTTGTTATATGCTAACAAAACGCAGCAACTAATAAACACGTAGCTGTCAAAATTTGACAACGTGATCGAAATAACATCGCGATTAAAATGTACGATAAACCGGCCAAGTGTCTTAGTAAAGTTTTTGTGTCCCGGCCGAAAACTATAAAGAAAGTCGATTGAGTAACTTACTAAGTTGACTAAGAACTTAGTTCGGCCAAACACGCCCATTGTGCACCTATAAAATTCCTATTGATTTATCAGGGTTAGTTTTACTCGTCTTTGTAACAAGAAGAGAGGATTAGAAAACATTTTCAACATTTATTATTTCTAAATGAAAATATGTAGGTACCCTATAATATGAAAAATACTAAAATTGTATTAAAACGAATAAAAATAGAAAAAATCGTATTTTACTAATGTACAATGACTTTTTGGTAATGAAATAATATACGTAGTATATGAGTAATGAGTATTATAATAGTTATTAGCCAAATGAGACATATTGGCAACTCAATATTATGTTTTAACATTGGAAATGTTTATGTTCGTATATGGGGACAGAGTTACGAGTTTTCGTTCAAGGCCAAAAGACAACGGTGTCGCGATCAAGTGAGGAGCAATCATGCAAAATTGAACAAGTGCAATTTTTTCGAAATGTGTTTTATATCATGTCTAGTTAATTGAGAGGTATTTGCGACGATCTGCGGTGTTATTTTTGAGCAAATGTTAATAAATACTGTAGAAAAATCCATTTAAAAGTTAAGTAATCAAGCAAAAGTGAACGCGTATATAACAGAAGAATAATAGGGTTATTCCTGACAAAACTAAACAGTGCATTGATAAATATTGTGTGTATAATAAACAGTTAATTATGTTTCATATATGCTGTTATCATTTCCAATGTCCTCGATGGTTGCAAGGATTGCGAAATCTGTGAATTTTTTATTTATTTTTTGAAAATATATAGTGGATGTTTAAAGAACACAACAATAATTCTTCCTTAAAGACTGCAAACATTTTCTTATTAACTTAATACAACAGTTTCACTTTTCTTACATATCGTCGCTAAACGTTACAGGTTGGCCATCTTTCAGCCATGCAATTAATGGTTTAGGTTCTCCCTGTACATCACATGATAAAATTAAACTTTCGCCCTCTTGCGCCACGTGAATATCAGTTTTGTTATTAGAAAATGATGGTGGAGCTGAAAAATGTAAGTAACAAAAACAATATTGTGTACTTTCTTTACAAAAGTAATAATGTGTCCCAGAAATAAGTCAGTACTTACTTTGAACTCTCACATCCATTTTATAAAAATCAACGCCTGCACTATTAATTGCATTACACTGATATAAACCTTCTTGCCAGTAAGTTACTTTATTTATAATTAACTTATTTTTGTCTGTAATTTCTATTCCATTCCCTGAAAAAATTCCATATCTTAGAACTCAAACTTTGAATAATATTGTACACACAAACAATTATATTTTCACAAATCCCATCAACTTGATTTACATCGATTTTTGTTGTTACACATTTTTCAAACTAGTTAGTGGTTTGTGGTGGAAGTGAAGAGTTGCAGTTTTTTTTTCAACGATTCTAAATTTAACGCCATTTTTTGATGACAAAAAATTGAACGAAGTTTCAGTAATTTTCAAGAAGAAACAAACAAAAAAAAGAGTGTGTGTGCTATGTACGCACGTCAGAAGTTATACTTTTTTTACGTAACAAAACAAAAATAACTCCAAAAATTTTATCCCGCGTGCCAGTACTAAACGTTTGTAAAAAAGACGATAAAATAATAAAATAAAGATATTAAATAAATTAATTGAATTTAATAAATTATGGATTTATTAAATATATTTATTTATTATATTTATATCTAATTTATATTAGAAATCGTGTCCATCGTGATTATAATAAAATTAAGACGAACGTTGTACATTTAATAAATCAAATATTTTGTCCACTATCCTGCGATTTGTCTTAATTTTATATATTCTAATTATTTAGTATAAAAAAATGCATATTTGTGTTGAGATTTGAACCCGAGACCTATTGCGTATGAAGCCACGACGTTACCGTTACACCACAGAGACGTCTTATAGCTATATAATAGGATATTATAATCAAGAAAAATAATACTGTGAAATCAGTACGGTTTGGAGTACGAACTCATATTTAATGAAAGCGGCACAAACGAGCAATTGTATGGCAAAAGCTTTTATTAATGTTAATCAAAACCGAAAACGCTCTTGTCACATTAAGACTGGTGTAACGACTAGTTATTACTAGCGACTAACTTCATGGTGATAAATTTTCGTGACGTGGCGTGACGCGATGCGCGCGCATCGTAAAAATTCACTCTCATTATTTTTCCATAACGCGCCAAAAGCAGAATAACTTCAAAAATACAAAAATAGTACCTTCACTTCCACCATAGATTGTTAACTGCGTAGGTTTAATATCAATATTTTTAATTAATTATATCTGACAATAGCAATTAAATATAATAGTCATAGGTACCCTTTCTAAGTTCCGTATCATTGACCGTCCAGTATGTATATGGTTCAGGATTTCCAGCAACAGCGTGACATTCTGCTTCTAGTGAAGAACCCAGCGGTACAACAATATCTGGCTTCATTCCCTTTTTTAAAATCGGTTCCTCTAAAAATTTTAGAAATCTTTTTACGGAAGCCTAATTCCTGCCTTTCGTATTAATGGCCAATATGACAATATTGACATTTATGTAGAGAAGTTTATAACCACAAAACAGGGAATATACACGTTCTAAATGTTGATGTGTTCATTATGTGAGCACCACTACATAATATGAAGACAATCAAATTTTATGAGTTGCAGAATTTATTTTTTGTCACGTTGGTGCTTTAGAAAAAGCCGCTATACGATTGAAAATTAAAAAAAGGTTTTAAGCGAAATTCAATTGATTTTTAGAAATACCTATTTATAATAATAATTAATACTTATTATGATTGGTTTAGTAATCATATAAATATTGAAAAGCGTTTTTAATATTGGAAAGTTGATCGTGAAAAATTCAATTCAATTTATTTGTATTCCAGTTGGTCTTAGGGGACATAGGAAGAGTCATTTATTTATTTTTGATATGCTTGAATGAGCATAATATTCATGTTTATCTGGTCTGCTTTCTTTAACTTTTAACTTTTACGTTTTAAGTAATGCATTTAAATTAGAAATACTATGTTTCATTCAGTTTATAGTTTTGAGCTTTTATCAGAAAGAAACAATAATCCTGAACCTGTAATAGTAAGATCTACGTATTGTTCTGTAGAATCTGCTGTATTTGTCGCTCGGCATACATAGCGACCAGCCGTCTTTAATGTGGGTGTAGATTCTTCCCAGTATACGGTGCCGCTTTGCCTGAAAAAACAAATTAAGTACAGTTGTTTGACAAACATGTCAGTACAAACAAGTCGTACAAACAAATCGTTACGTAATATTTGTATGACAAACATGTCAATAGAAACATAAAACAAATAGACGTAAATAATTTGCCCATAATAATAAAATCTATGTTTTGAAAAAATAGTGACACAAACACCATCAATATTGATACCTACGCATTTAAATATTTTTTATTGCGGTAAAAAGGCGATTCAGACGAAATTTGCTTTTGTTTCAATTATGAATAATCTTTATATTGTAAAAATAACAGTAAGTGTTGTACTTTTATGAAGTTTTTTTTGTTTGAGTTATAATATATAAAAAAATGGCTCTTGAAAGACGGACGCCCAGCCAGACAGTCAGCCTGACGGCCAAACGAGTGATTCTATAAGGGTTCCGTTTTTTCTTATTGAGATACGGAACCCTAAAAACATAAACGCCATATTAGGTGCACTCACTAGAAGCGGGCCCTTTTGTCAATAAAAATAATGTCAAAAGTACTCATCAAGGTTCGAACCCGCTATGTGTATATTATAGCTATTATTATAAATGAAATTGGGATGTCTCTGTGATAAAAATAAACAAATATAGTTAAATTGGTACAACTGTTTTTATAATTTTTAAATTCATGAAAAAATAAAAAAAAATGTACTTTAAACACATCATTCGTGAAAGAGTCGCACTCAAGTAGTCAAAGAGCCGCATGTGGTTCGAGAGCCGCAGTTTTCCGACCACTGTCCTAGACGTATTGACTTATTGGCTACACCCAATTTATATCACACCAATTATTTATACATACAAAATGTGCAAGAAGTTGTATGACTTGTATATGCAAACAAATCACAGGAAGTTTATTTAATAAAAGCAATGTTTTCATCCTTTTGTATTTACAAACAAAACGCAGCGACGTCGTGTCCTTGCATGTAGTTTGTTGACATGTATGTGCAAACAAAATGCTGAAAGCTGTTTGTCAGATTTGTATGAACGCGTAGGGATGAAACATATTGTTGTCAGTACATACAAGTCGTACAAACATAATAACATTCCGCTGTGTGTAGGACGGGGATTACAAAAAACTGCCTTCACAGTTTAAATTTCTGACTACGTCCGTGTGTATAAGTGACGTCACAATGGTTAAATATAACTAATAAGTGGATCTTTATTTTGAATACAAAAAGAAACCTTTATGTTGCAATTATGTTTATTACTGTCAATTCAAGCTTATTTTTAACACTTACTCGCGCTCGATGATTTCACTAACAGGTACGCCATCTTTAAACCAACGAATACTAACTGGCACCAAGGATTCAACATGACATCGTAAACTCAAAGGGATGCCAATTGGATGTTCTACTTTTTCATCGGTTATCAAATATGGTTTGGCTAAAAATATATTTATTTAATATAGACTAACTGAAAATATATTTGAGTACAAAGAGAGTTCAGAAATTATTTACCGGGTATTTGTGATTGTATGGCAGTAGATGTAGTTCGACGAAACAGATTTCCATTTTTGTCAAAACCATTCACCTTAAATAAGAAAATTGACTAACTTATTTTTACAAGGAAAATTACGTAAGAAATTTGGGAACATCGTAATAGTGAATCGTGAATAGAATCTATTTCAAAAAAAAATGACCGAAAAACGTCTCCACTTTTGTTTTTTGATAGAAATTTCTCGTTTGAATTGATTTGTTGATATATCATCACCATTGTTTTGTTTTTCTAATTTTTTTTTCTCAATAGTACTTACAACAATAAAAAACAGTTCGTCTGGTGGTAGAAATTTTTCTGATACAAATACATTTCTGTCAAGCTTTAACGGCTGTAGTGGTAATTGTGTTAATGGATTGCCTTGTAGATCAACAATGTCAACCGTGGTAACATTAAATAGTAATGCAGTATTTGATGGTTTAATCATTACATAATTCCTATTACCTAGAAAATATGAAAAGTTTATCATCATTTTAGATCTATGTGTTACTATTTTAAGAAATTAAAGATTTACTTTTAAGCGGACGATGATACGTTTCGTCTAAACTGAGAGGCGGCTCCACAGAAAATCCATGGTCAAATTTCAAATCACTGAGTCCAGTTAATCTTACAGTGTGGTCAGATTTACTGCTTATGTCGACTGCCCATTGGCCTACTTCGGGCTCCAGAACATTCACCACCTTCAAATAAAAATTTTTAATACATTAATGGCCGTCTTCTGAAAGAACAAGTACGTAACTTTGCGACAGTACTAATCCTAGAAAATATTTTTGAACTTTGTTATTATTATAAATTTATTCGTAGGTAGATGAACTTTGATAGATAAAAATTTTGTAGAATTATTTATTGAATCATGTTGGACATTTCGTTCTTAAATTACTACTTCTTCAGCAATTACAAATAGTTACAAATTAAATTAAATTTAAAAACTGACTGGCGTTTGGGAAAAGAAACCAACGGTTATTTAAATCAAAACTCAATACTAATGTATTTTTTTTCTATGCAGATCTGCTGGCGCTCGTGTAAATAATTAGCATGTTAAACAGAAAACTGTATTTAAAAATATTAAATTTTAAATCGTTACCTTAATTTTGTCAAGATCTAAAATATTCTTAACTTTTGATGGACCGGTAACTTGTTCTCCATCAGGATTAACCACATTTATTGTTGGTTTGTCACCGGACACTGCGACAGTGAATTGTTTTAACGACTGATCTACATTGACATTATGGGTCAGTGGTTCGTCAGTCGGTGGTCTTTTAACCGAAGATATACTAATTCTCCTTGAGTCTAATGTATCTTTAACAAATTTCAAAACCTAAAAGACGTTTTAAAATAGTTAAGGAGAAACAAAGTGCTGTTTCTAGTACATGTTAAAAATATTTACCTCGTTGACGTCAGTTTTATTTAAATGAAAAACTTGGCCAGAACTTGCGCTGGCAATTCTTTCATAAACTATGTAGCCAGGTGCAGTTAAATCACCACAGTACCCTGTCAAAACAAACACAACCTGAAATATGAAGAACAATTACAATATTTATCATTTGGATACTAAATCTGAGTATTATCGCACATTGAAGTATCCGAGCATGGACATTTATAATAATGATACCTCGAATGATACACTAAAAACATCTGGACATTTTTGACAGTAATAGACCGAGAGCTAGTTACAATTTTTAGGTGTTATTTATTCAAGGCCTTATTTTTGTGAAGATGTTGAGGGAGGCATATTAAAGTTCCCTGAGTAAGGGATTTTGCTAAATAGCGGTATGGGAGGGATGCAGAGCGCCCCCAACATGTAAAAAAAATATGGTCACAATTATTATTGCTTCAAGGCTGAAATTATTTGTATAGCTTGTCGGTGAACCCAATAATGCCATTATAAAATTTGCAGATCGATTGGTCGGTATTAAAAGGGTGGCAGATCACCATGTATATTATTATGTCAAGGTTCAAATTTTAATATGTTCTTACTGCGACTGTTTTAAGTATATATTTCAATTTTCAGAACAAAATGTCGATATTAACCCCTTTGCAGAATGATCTAAACACCTAGACGAGCAAGTTTCCCTCTAAGAGAGGGGGTTAATAGCGACATTTTCTTCTATATATTGAAATATATGCTTAAAACAGTCGCCGTAACAACATGTTAAACTTTGAACCTTAAACTAGTAATATAAATTTCGTCGGGTACATGACACGTTTGGGGTGATCTGCCAACATTTTAATACCGACAAATCAATCTGAAAATATTATAATGGCATTGTTGGGTTCACCGACAAGCTATACAAACAATTTCAGCCTTGAAGCAATAACAATTGTGACCTTTTTTTTTTGTTACATGTTGGGGGCCGTCTGCATCCCTCCCATTCCGCTATCTAGCAAAATCCCTTAATCAGAGCACTTTAATATGCCTCCTTCAACATCTTCACAAAAATAAGGCCTTGAATAAATAACACCTAAAAATTGTCACTAGCGCTTGTTCTATAAGGCAGTATTCAATTTTCCCAAAAGCTGTCAACAGTGTAGAAACGTAACCGATAAATGTGCTTCGTGATCAAAGCAAAATGATGGGAGTAATACGAAATAATTACACAAAACGCAAAAAAAACGAATAACATGCAATTTGCAATTTCTGGTAAAAAAAGTTTTTACTCCATTTTATAAATGTTCAGTTACTTCTTATACGTTTTGCCTGGACATTTTTCAAAAAATGGAACTTCGATCCTTTAGCAACCTACAACACTCTAATAAATAGTGTCAAAAACATCATGTTTGTTCTTTTTTGGGGTTCCGTGCCAAAATGGTAAAAACGGAATCGTTGTGGCAACCGCAACACCCCGGTTGAAATTTGGCATGCATATAGCGTGATTTAACATTATAAAATGGCAAAACAAAGTAACTCTGCAGATACCTATACGATTAATTTAAAAAAATCGGTCAAGTTGAGTCAGCTGAAAGTTCTCGGACAACAAAACGCTTTGTGTTTTAAATATACAGATACGAAAAACAACTTCGTTATAAAAGCGTTAAGGTACTTGATAAAAAAACTAATTAAGTGATAAGCCACGGAAAACAATATTGAACCCGGAATTCTATAATTACTTTAATCTTTTCCCTATTTTGTTGACAGCAAAAATGGTTATCGATTTTCAAAGTCATTTACATAATCTAGGTTCTGAAATAGTTTTGCTTTAGAATTGTGTTACAAAATTGAAGACTATATCAAATTTGAATTTAAGGCGGCGAAGTATCAATAATTAAAATAATTAAAATGATTTTTTGATAATTTACGTCCATTTTGAAGTTATTGAAACTAATTCACAGGTATGTGGACAAGTGAAGAAGTTGCAACAAATAGCGAAACGTTGTACATAACTTAATATTTGTTATTTTCATTGCACTTGTCCACATACCTGTGAATTAGTTTCAATAATTAAAATGATGTTATTTTAGAATATTTTACCTGACTTCCACGTCTTTGTACGTCATCTAAAATTCCTTCAACAAGGGCATGATCAGCTGCTGTTGCGTCAGTAAAAACATATACGTAAGAATGTGGCAAACTAGCTTGTAAGGCTTTCTTAATACCTCCCAAGGACATTTCTGGGCAGTCACCGCCTCCATAAACGTCTATATTATCCAATTTTTCTTGTAATAATGATTCATCATCAGTTACGGTTACTGGTCCCACCGCTTAAAAAATAAACCACGTTTATTTACTTACTTTATTTTCCCTTTAACTAAGTGTTACATAACTGATAAGAGACAAATAGTACAATTAGAAAATAGCGTCAGTTATTATGATTTTGTGTTCTAAATATTTTGTTACTAAAACTATATATGAAAGACAACAAGTGAAATATACAATATTAAACTCACTGGGATCATGAAAAGGGACAAGGACATAATTATAAATGGGCTGGTCGTCTCTTTCTTTCATAGCAGCCATTATCAATTGAGCACCCTCTCTTAATTGTCTGAGATCATCCCACATGGAGCCAGTTGAATCAAATACAAATGCTAAACTACTTTGATGCCTAAAAAATAAAATATTTTTAGTTTTCCATCATTGTCACAACGTTCTATTATTCCTACTACCTTTTGGGTTTTCTTTGAGCTGGTGGCAATATTTTAGCCAATGAAACTCTATCTTTTAATAAATTATTTAACGAGACCTGAAAAGGTTTGTCAGCTATATTTGACAATAGACTCGTAGATTTTTCGTTTATGTCAACACTTTTCTTTAAAATCGTATTATCACTTGCTTGAGATTCGGTATCACCTGTTTCTTTAAAAAATGATTCGGAACTTATAAAATCTTTTTCAGGTACGATTTCATTTTCATCGTTATTTAAGTCGGGCATTTCGATATTTGTGTCATAAACGGTTTCTTCAAATTCAAACATTTCTGAGTTTCTTTCTTCTATGTTTTTAGAAATGCTATTTTCTTCTTCAACTGAGTTTAATAGTTGCGAATTATGTATTATAATATTTTCTTCAAGCGCGGTAGCTGTTGTTTCTTCAAATATATTATTTGTTAAGACTTCATCAGTGATGTCAACTGTTGATGTTTCATCAATAATTATATTAAAAGTTGATGTTTCATCAGTAGTTACACTAACAGTTGAAGTGTCATCAGTAATTATATTGATAGTTGATGTTTCATCAATTATATCACTTATATTGGCGAATTCCAATAGAGTTAAAAAATCAATATCGAGAGATTCGCTTGAATCAGTACTTTCTTCAATTTCATTTAATGATAATAATGGAAACAATTCACTGTCCCCATTTTCAGGTTGATCATTCATCAGCTGTTCAGAACTGTTAATGTTTGTTGATAATGGTTCAGAAAATTTATTGTTCGGCAATTCTTGCAGTCTTGTAAGAATATTTTGAAAATGATTTTCGCTGTTCGACACATTTTTATCCACATCTGAAGAGTGAATAATTTTCAAATAATCATCTTGACTTGAAATGTTCGTAGCACTAACATTACACAAAATTGAAAATAAAAGTTTACAAAACAGTAAAAATAAAAATTTTCTCAAAGTCATTTTGAAGCACTAAAATATTAGATATTTATAAATAATATTCATCACAGATAAGTATACATCTAACTTTCTAGATTAGGCATCCACATTTGTGACAAAAAAATGTATTCTCAAGTTAAAGAAAGGGACTTTATTTTAATAAAACTTCCCGATAAAAACAACAGTCTATCCTTCACTTGCGTTTATTATCAATTGAAAATACATTGCAAAATCAACTTAATTAACGCGTTTTTTAAACATGTAAAAAATTTATATGATCTTTGTACACTTTATATTTTATACTAATCAGAATAATTATTCAATATCACTTATTTTAAAATTAAATGTCTTATGATTTTATATTAAAAATAATTTACAAACTATTAAATTATCATAAATCATATTCAGATTCGAAAAATATTTTTTTGCAAAGAATTTTTCAAAAATACGTTATTTTTTTATAAATGTCTGGAGCGGATATTTCCACATGTACAGTTAATAAATAACTGATATTCTGTTAGAGTTTATTTTCAAATAAAATGTTTTTCTATATTGAAGTAAATTGACATAAACGATGATTGACATCAAACAATAAAGCCCGACTGTTATCATTGTAACCTTTCAATCTTTGTTAATAATTTGAGATAACTTACTGATGTCATTCTTTTTAAACGATATATCACTGAAGGCATGCGACAAAAATCCTTATATGGTCCATAATATTAAGCCATGACCTCTTATGCATTTAATTAATTTGAACGACACTTAAACGCAATATTATTTATGTTGATGTTTTTGACTATAATAACTGTTAACTGCAATTACAAATGTGTTAGGTACATTAATAAATTTACTATTTACCAGGGATGTAGCTAAATTATCGCTAAAATCAATTCATTAATATAATTAATTGAATCAGCATCGTCCTCCTCAGCTTCCCTCCCCCAAAACAATCGTGTTTAGTAGTAGCAATCCGTTGTTACTAATAAATGGTGACCTACGGATCAGAAGTAAAGTAAATTAATTTACATGATTTAAATTTAGACAGTGCAATGTATCAAAACATTGAACATATACCTATTATGGTTTTTAATTACTTTATGAAAAATCTTATCCGTAATAATAATTCTAACTATATACTACATTTCTGTGATTACGTATGTGTGTGTAGATTCCTAGAGAACCACTGAATCGATTGGAATATTTTTTTATATTAGGTAACTATGTCACATTTTCTCGGAAGGGTTTCAAGCAATTGATCGTCGAATAGGGTACATGACAGTGGACAGTGATCAATATAAAACTTTGTTATAATGAAAGTTGATGCTCTAAAATATTTATTAGAATTTTTATTTTTATTAATTAAGTTTCGTAAACATATTTAAATTAATAAATAAAATCATGATTTTTAATCTATTTGTCACGTGACTTAAAACACCGCGTGACGTCAATTCATGTAAAATATTAATGTATCCATAGCAACGGAGCTTAGATTGCTTACATCATGTTTACATAGATACAAAACGGTATTTTTCAACACTCTGTTTCTGGGTCTTTAAATAATTTATATTAGAAATCGTGTCCATCGTGATTATAATAAAATTAAGAAAAATCGCAGGATAGTGGACAAAATATTGAATTTATTTAATTAAATGTACGACGTTTCGTCTATATATTTAGACTTTTTCAAGTACTTGAAAAAGTCTAAATATATAGACGAAACGTCGTACATTTAATTAAATAAATTCAATATTTTGTCCACTATCCTGCGATTTTTCTTAATCTTTAAATAATATTTGTAGCTAATATAAACGAACTTTCATAAAATTATGACGTCATATTTAAGAAGAGCAAAAACGATTTTTAGCGGGTGGGACTCAAGGTTATTAGAGTACAGGTTGCCTCATTCCATCTGACCAATCAGCGTAAGCGCGGGAATAACGTCAGCTAGAATTTAGTTTAAATCAAGTACAAAAATTGTTGAAGATTATGCTTATTTATATTAGGTGCTTCATGCAGATTTTTTCTTAAAATTGGCAGGAGACAATAAATAGAAGAATAGATGTTAAAAAATAGGATAATTTTTATTTTTATTACAAAATTTAGGTTTTAATATCTATAATATAAACAAACAAAAAATTAAATAATGCTCAAGAAATGGCAGATCTTGTTAATTATCTATTTTTTTAAATTTAAGAAACGAATAGAATTAACTAACAAATTGATAAATTAATTATTTTATCTTTTATATTCACAAAATATTAAAAATAACCACAAAACACCATAACACTTAACAGCTATCGCAAAATTGACAACTTATCATATTTTTTTCACTAACAGAAGAATCATGTTTCTATTAGGTATTGAAAAAACATATCACACTACCATGGTTACTGTGATTTTTATTTCCAAAAATTAGCAGCGTCCATCATCTGATCTTTTCTATTGAAGTGAGCAAGCATGGTATATTCTGAGTGACGTCATCCCCCCACTACTATCTATCGGAATGAGGCAACCTATACTCTACTAACCTTGGGTGGGACTAACATAAATATTTCAAAAATTATTTTTGAGCTTATTTGAAATCAGAATGAAGTAATTTAGGTGTCATTTTGTTCATAATTTACTGCTCTATTAATATAACACAAAAAAGATTTAGTCATCTACCCTATTGAGTCGAATCTTGAAAGTGTGAATAGGGCCTCCATCCTGTGTATGAGAGGCGCCGTGCCGGAAGGCGGCGATAAAGCGCCTTTCATATTTCAATTATATTTTTATGAGAAAAATAAAAAACATATTTTTTAGAAAATCCAAAAATTTGCCATAGTGGAAAGAAAAGAGCCTCACTAATCAGTAGTCGCTCACTAAATAGTAAACACTAGCCGAAAGGTCACGTAGTTGAAGGAACTGCCGCAGTATCGAACACCAACTTCGTTGTCACCCATATTTTTTAAATACATAAAAAATAAATTATTATACTAGTGAAACAAGTTCAGAGGGCCCTTCGTGGACTTACGCTAATTTCAGAGCGGCGCTGTGAACCATTTTGTGTACAGGCGCCACCAAGGATCAGCGCGGCCCTCATGGGTATGAGCCTTCCTTCAACTAGGAACAAAATATAATTTCAGCTAGTTTTATATGAAGCAAAAATGTTTATACTTACCTTTATTAACATAACGTATAAAGAACTGACTCTATACAAAACATTATACTTATTCTCCCAGGGCATACGCAGCATAAGTTCAGAGGCTGCGCTCTGTATTTAAAAAAATGTTTACATTTACGTATAGTATTTATTTTTTTCCTTAGACATAACACGTATGAAATAGGTTAAAAATATATATAATTGAAATTACATAATGGCTCAGAACTTTAAATTTGTAGATAAAACATTCTTCAATGAAGTAAAAAAAAATATTAACTTCCCATCGGAAATTATTGTAATGGGTTCGATTTTGCGAATGAAAAATGTTGACATATCTGAACGTTTTAAGATCCCTAGAGTCAGAATCTACTGTTTTTAGAGAGTTGTCTCTCTCCCTCTCTCACACACACATAATTACATAATGAACACCTGATTATTTTTTATTTAAATTTCTTATTCTAAAAATTCCAAAATATTTACATTATAAAAAAACAAAAAACACGTGTCGTCAGTAGGATTTGAACCCAGTGCTTCGATGTGACATGCGAATACCTTAGCCATTGTGCTACAAGACTTACTACAATTAGCACAGCAGAAACAAGGTAGGTATACTTGAGTAGTATAAGCGTTAAATTCTAGAGAAAACAATAGAGATACATACAAAATAAACGAGTATATATCCATGTATGGAGAGCCTCCTAGGTATTCAAATTTTTGATTTTTATTATTTGCCAGGATTTATGCCACAACAACATCACAATCCATGAAAATTTCAACTAGCTACCTCTTACCGTTTGTGAGAAGTCTTGTGACAGACGGACGGATGAACGGACGGACAGACATCGTAAGCTCTGTAATAGAGTTCCATTCGGAAGTACGGAACCCTAAAAAGTATTCAAGCCCGTTTAAAACCAGTTAAAGTACCTATTGTATAATAAGTGTTAATATTGTTACGGATCATCCTGTATATAGACGTCAGGCAAGAATTCTGAGAAGCGGTGTCTGCTTGCTGAACAACGAGTAACTACGCGAAGTTTCTAGAGAACGCGAGAAGCACTGGGCTTCAGCCACGCAGCGTATATAAACGAGTGAGTGAAGCGAACAACCAATCAGTCAATGGAGAATACTGAGCGACAAATAGTTCGTCTGATATAAATACAGTGAATATAAATATTTGAAACATAAATAACTAAAATAGTCCTGGTATATAGTTAATAATTACGAATTATTGTATATAGTTGTTTGTTTTGCTTTGTAATTACTGTTTAGTTATTGTTTAATTGTGTTGACTGTTAGTATTGACTTTTCGTTGTTGCGTTCATCATCATTGTGTTTTTTGTTGACGGGTGTATTTAATTTGGTACAGAGGTTGCATTGATAATAATATTGAAATTAAGAAAAAAATATTATTTTAAGGGATGTATTAAGGGGTTAAATTTTTTATTTTGTCAAAAAACAAACTTATGTTCACATAATAATGCCACAATGCCTGTATTAGCAAATACACTATATTGTCGGCAGGGTGTGGCACTGCGACCCGAGTTTTTAATTATTGTAAATAAATATTTATTCCGCCTACTCAGAAAAGAGTTTCGTAACAATATTTTGTTTTATAAACAGAGGTCGTCTCTCTATAATTTTGTAAGACGTAATCTAATTATTCTCTTTTAAATAATGATTAATAGCTGTTTACTATTAAAATATTATAAATTAGTTATTAAATAGTAAAAAAAGGTAACATTAATTAGCAGTGGACCACTTTAAACTTCCTATACCTACTTCCTTGAGTTTAATAAATTATAATTTCGAATTTCGCATAGTACAACCCTGTTCATTTTTGATGAAACCTTGCCTTACTTTTAAATTTTATTTTTTTTTATTTTCACTTTAATTGTTTTGAAAAAATTAAATGAGAACTGTCAGCATGTATTTAGAACAAGGTAAATATATAAAAAAAATATTTTGAAGACTTGAAGACAGAAAGTCGAGAAGTTTTTATTAAGTGTATTTAAAAAATAACATTTTATCTCGCATTTTATACTAATTTAGAACACTTATATAGCTACTTGCATCAACTTCTTACTTGAGTGTTGACAAATTATTCGCAGTATCTGTACACTTGAGTACCGATCTATATTTTTTGTAATTTTTTTTTAAATTGCAATAAAAAAAGCTTTAGCGGTCATTTATTTACTGCGCAAATAAACGGCTGTTTCAAATTGCAGTTGAGTCCATATAATCCCGGTTTACGATGAGCTTCCCGATCCATATTCAAACACAAATTCTTGTCCAGATCCCTGTCACTCCACGGCAAATCTTTTGACTGTATTGTTTGGTTTTCGTGTGCCCAGTACCAGGTGTAGCCTTCTTGATAGGCACCGAGCCAAATGTGACGAGGTTCTGTTAATTAAAATAATAAATTGAAATTGAAGATTGAATAAACATCTCAATAACAATATTATAGTAGAGTGGTTCCCAAACTGTGAGTCGCGAAGTTATGGTGTCACGTCCTGAACGAGCAAAACGAAGATAAAATAAGATTTTGTCGCAAGCCCACCTCATGATACCGTCCGATAAATAATGTATCTAATCAATAATACATAATTATTCTGCATTTAGAACGTCCACATTTCTTATGTAACTGCAATGCACACTAGAGGTAATAAAATAGCACCAAGAGCGTACTTATTTCATTATTCCAGATACCAGGGGGGGGCGGATTTTCTTTGTGTAATTTTTAATCGGAAGGATGCACTTGGCCGTCACTGAACGAGACCTTTTAGGAACATTTATTAGACAATAATGCTAGCCATTATTTAAGTAAAGACGTAGGTATATTGCTTAGAAATTTAATTATCAGAACCAAAATCGCCTAAATAATAAACGAAAAGATCGGGTGTGTCGTAGGATACCCGATCATGCTTCTTACGCATTGTATATAAAATCGAATTTATTTACAAAAGCTATAGAAACTGCGTTACACTTTTTCCATGCCGTGACGTGACATGACGTTTCACTTTTCTGTGTTAGGCCCCATCTCAATTTTAAAACGTGCGAGAAGCATAGCTTCAAACAATATTAAAACGTTATAATAACTTTGCTGGCAACCATATTTACACATAAGTTATTGTATGTATAATGTATATTGTACTACAATTCGGTCACACATGAATGGCCTTCATAGATAGATAATTGAATGAAATTGGAGGCAGGCAACGATTTCCGCTGCACTCAAGCCTGCAAGGGCCCTTTGTGCTTTCCCAACATCTAAACGAGGTCATGAACAGTCCTAGGCCTTCATAAGAAGGGGCTTAGAGCCTCAGTCCATCAGGGCCGTAGCCAGAAGAAGACGAATCAGGGCAGCGCCCTGACAGCAAAGCACTTTTAATTAATTATTAACTGCTAGATATTAATATGCCCCCAAAGATATACTCCAGTAATTTTAGATATTGAAATGACCCACCTGCAGAAAAATTCCCAGTTAGCTGATTTTTTTTTATTTACCTTCGTTATGGTGTTTTAAAAAACGTGTAAAAAGTCCCCATCGATATCGTGCCGGCGCTGCCAGATATTCGAGGTTCAAGTTCACGATAGACGGTTTTTAGTGAATTTCTCGGTTCCGTTCCATTTTTTGTAAAAAATAGTTATTATCAATCTTGTAGAGGACGAAATTATCTACAACTTTTGTATAAACATTTTTTGTCTACGATTTATAGTTTTTCTTATTAAAGTACCCGCGGCTTCCTCCCCCTCGATTTTACATAACGGGATTATGCTGCTTCCCGTGGGCCTAACATAATGATTTGTATCATTATTTTAAGTTGAACTTAAAGCTAACGATTAATTATAATTTTATCGAAATTAATGCAGTAGTTCTCTACTTATAAGCAACCAAACATACAAATCGACAGCGCTCAAACAGACAGACAGACAAACAATTTTTTTTCGAAAATACGATATTTATACTTGACATCAATTATAAAGACCATTGGTAAAGTAATTTTGTAAAAAAAATTTACAAGGGTTGAGAGAGTGCGGATTAAGTACGAGTATACATTTGCATACCGTATAACGCACTCTACTAAGAATAGCTCAGAGTAGCCATACTTTTAATTTTTTTTCAAAATTCCTTTACGAATACTCATTATAATTGTTATAAAGACGATTCGTAAAGAAATTTAGTAAAAAAAATTAAAAATGTGGCTACTATTACTAGAGTGCGTTATACGGTATGCAAATGCATACTCGTACTTAATCCGCACTCTCTCAACCCTTGTAAATTTTTTTTACAAAATTACTTTACCAATGGTCTTTATAATTGATGTCAAGTATAAATATCGTATTTTCGAAAAAAAATTGTTTGTCTGTCTGTCTGCTTGAGCGCTGTCGATTTGTATGTTTGGTTGCTCATAAGTAGAGAACTACTGTATTAATTTCGATAAAATTATAATTAATCGTTAGCTTTAAGTTCAACTTAAAATAAAAACTCGGGTCGCAGTGCCAAAACCCTGCCGACAATATAGTGTATTTGCTAATACTGGCTTTGTGGCTTTATTATGTGAACTTAAGTTTGTTTTTGGACAAATAAAAAATTTAACCCCTTAATACATCCCTTAAAATAATATTTTTTTTCTTAATATTTTTATCAATGCAACCTCGGTATCAAATTAAATACACCCTTCAGTAGGTAAAACATTATCCGCAAACTAGTGTTTTCATAAAATTTGTAAGTCCGGTCCTGTCGAGCCGATTTTATTAAAATTTTAGCAGTACATTTTAATCGTTACCAAAGGGTTAAATTTCAATTTTGAAACGATTCTGAGAATTTTTTCGACATTTTTGGGCCCAAAAACGTTTTTCAACCCCTAAAAAACACCCTTAAAATAGTCCGATTGGACCCATTTTAAATAGGCTTCGTGCGGTGATAGATTTCAACGTGCCTACCAAATTTCGTCAAAATCAATTACTCTTTCGAAAGTTATTGCCCGCACACATATATATATATATAAATATATAAATATATAAATATATAAATATATAAATATATAAATATATATATACATATATAAACAGACATTTTCAAAAATGGTGCCAAATTGTTCAGGAGGCTATGAAACGTCGAGAAATTTTGGTCCGACCCCTAGGTCCCGCCATCCGACCGACGCCAATAGTGTATGTGCCATATGGCAAATACACTAATAATGGTACAAATCATTATGTTAGGCCCTCGAGAAGCAGCATAATCCCGTTATGTAAAATCGAGGGGGAGGAAGCCGCGGGTACTTTAATAAGAAAAACTATAAATCGTAGACAAAAAATATTTATACAAAAGTTGTAGATAATTTCGTCCTCTACAAGATTGATAATAACTATTTTTTACAAAAAATGGAACGGAACCGAGAAATTCACTAAAAACCGTCTATCGTGAACTTGAACCTCGAATATCTGGCAACGCCGGCACGATATCGATGGGGACTTTTTACACGTTTTTTAAAACACGATAACGAAGGTAAATAAAAAAAAAATCAGCTAACTGGGAATTTTTCTGCAGTAGAAATCTAAAATTACTGGACTAATAATCAATGAAACACAAACGCCTGCCAAATCTTTCTTTTTTGGCGTTTGAAAAAAAGGTTACCGAGACTTGATTTATACGTTACCAACATTGTTTTCACTACCAAAGAGTTTCTGTTTATTTTATGCGAGTATATTTTAACATTTCAATTTTTATTATATCCTTACCAGAAAGGAATCCTATTGTTGTGCCAACGATGTCCGTCTGTCTGTATGTCATATGAAATGAGATAGGGACTTGAAATTCACACATAATATGTATTACCGCGGCCCAAAGGCCGAGAGAGTAACAAAAGATGAAAAAGGTTTATTTAAGGGGGCGCCGTTACATGCAAACGGGAGATCAAATAGAGTATTTTGTACCTATTCTTGTGGGGTGTCATTGAAAAGAGCCTGTTAAGTAGATTATGAATGTGTATTTATTTTTATTTATTTTATCAAAATTGTAGGTTTGTAGGTGAGGGGGAGAAGGAGACGGAGATGGGAGATGGGAAATGGGAAATGGGAAATGGGAGATGGGAGATGGGAGATAAGAGATGGGAGATGGGAGATTGGAGACAAGAGATAAGAGATGGGAGATCGGAGATTGAAGATGGGAGATGGGAGATGGGAGATGGGAGATGTGAGATGGGAGATGTGAGATGGGAGATGGGAGATGAAGATGGAGATGGAGATGGAAAAAAAATAAAATTGTGTTTTAAGGACCACCAACAGCTAAGGTTATTTTTCATATTTTTAAATTATTTTTAATAATAAATTCAAAATTCAATTGACACTTTTACCAGCTCTCGGGCTAGAACCCGGGAACTGGGGACTTGTAATAGAGGAACCATAGCAACGCCATGTAAACAACAGCACCGCTACACACTCGGCTATTCTCAAGCCCGATGGAGATGGAGATGGAGAAGGAGAAGAAGGAGAAGAGAAGGAGAAGGAGGAGATGAAGAAGAATGTAACCGTTTAAAAATTACAGGCTTATAACAGACTAGACAGACATACGTACGGACACCGGAGTCTCACTATAACGATTCCGTTTTTTTGTCATGTTGGTACGGAACCCTGAAAAATGCTAAATAATCTACAAAAGTGGTTTTTGCCTTGTAGTCACAAATATATAATTACATGTACCTAGTGATGGAAAAAGGATTTACCTAACGGATGATCAGAAAGTGCATCTACAATAGCTGTCAATGTTGATAAATCAAATTTTTGTATCAAAATACTGTTATGTTCAGTGCAATAGGATTGTGCTTTATGCCATGATTTCTCCTCTAAATGAGCTATCATTAAATTATCGTTATGAGTTATATAAACGGGCTCCATTTGCCGCTCATTTATAATATCCTTGGACATCTCCGGATCTACAGATTAAAAAAAAATTAAATTAAATTAAATTAAATTAAATTAAATTAAATTAAACCAAGAAAACTCCAAAAGTATGTATGTAGGTATTTAAATACTCGAAGTAGTAGAATAGTGTATTCAGTCTCAGCGGAATTAAAAGATTTCCCTCTCGAGACTTCAATATTTATAGTAAGGACTGGTAACTGAAGGCGGAAGGGGGGGTCTGAGGGGCCTAATCCCCCCAAAATTGTAAATTAGCATGTTTGATACTTTTTACAATGTAGCCCACATTGTGGGCTTTCATAAGTGATCATGGATCTATAGAACCCCCCCCCCCAAGTCGTTCCGTCGCCAATGGGAACGACCCCCCACTTCTCGGCGGGACGTCAATATTGAATATAGAGTTTTAATAGAAAGAGAAAAAAAGTATTCGAATAAGTCACTTTTGGGCAGAAAAGAGATTTAGCAGTATTCTAATTATTAAATGTGTTTGATGACTGCCCAGTGCCCAGTGGTATACTGCTATGTATACATTTGGGCCAAACAAATAATCGTGTTATGCCAAATGAATCGACTTACAACTTTCACATACGAAGTCATGTTTTCGAGAACAATCCTGTACTATGAAATGTGGTGCTTTAATCAAATGTCGATCTAATAATACGCAGCCTTTAGTTTTTGGTGTAAATCCTTTGAACCAAGGAGGAAACTTAGTAACTGTTGACATGCGTGCAGGAATAGTTTTTCCCGTAGCCAACCATCTCCACGAGTTTCTGAAATAATGAGCGCCGATCCACATATTTTCAAAACCTACAATATACTGATATAAGGGAGAGAGATTATAGACGACCAATAGTTAAGGTCATCAGCGTCTGTATTTGTATTTGTATACCGTCCATCCACCTAGTAATGGAAACAAGACAGAGGTATATTGTAAATTGAATTTAATTTAGAACACAAAATACGAAATAAATAATGTTTAAACACCCATAATATGCACGTAAATTAATTTTTTCGTTGACATCAATAACTATGTTTGGAATTTGATAGCGTCTGGCTCAACGTTATATAACTTTAGCGAATGATCTAGAATATTATTAAGCAAGTTGAAATTATCATTAATAGTCCAGTAATTTTAGATTTCCACTGCAGAATAATTCCCAGTTAGCTGATATTTTGTTATATACCTTCGTTATGGTATTTTAAAAAACGTGTTAAAAGTCCCCATCGATATCGTGCCGGCGTTGCCAGATATTCGAGGTTCAAGTTCACGATAGACGGTTTTTTGCGAATTTCTCGGTTCCGTTCCATTTTTGGTAAAAAATGGTTATTATCAATCTTGTAGAGGACAACTTTCGTATAAACAAACTTTCGTATAAACATTTTTTGTCTACGATTCATAGTTTTACTTATTTAAGTACCCGTGGCTTCCTCCCCCACGATTTTTCATAACGGTATTATACTGCTTCCCGAGGGCCTAACATAATGATTTGTACCTTTATTTTAAGTTGAACTTAAAACTAACGATTAATTATAATTTTATCGAAATTAATGCAGTAGCTCTCTCTCTTATAGTTATAAGCAACCAAAAACACAAATCGACAGCAATGAAACAGGACAGACAATTTTTTTGGAAAATACGATATTTATACTTGACATCAATTATAAAGGCAATTCGTAAAGTAATTTTGTAAAAAAAATTTACAAGGATTGAGAGAATGCGGTTTAAGTATGAGTATGCATTGGCATACCTTATCACTCTACTAAGAATAGTCCGGAGTAGTCATACTTTTAATTTTTTTTTTCAAAATTACTTTACGAATACTCATTATAATTGTTATAAAGACTATTCGAAATAATTTTGTAAAAAAAATTAAAAATGTGGCTACTATTACTAGAGTGCGTTATACGGTATGCAAATGCATACTCGTACTTAATCCGCACTCTCTGAACCCTTGTAAATTTTTTTTACAAAATTACTTTACGAATGGTCTTTATAATTATTGATACGAAATGTTATAATTACCATAAAACACCAAACCATAACAAACACTCTCGACGTACGTTTCGCCAACCAAGTTGGCATCATCAGGAGATGATTAAAACTAAGTTTTAATCATCTCCTGATGATGCCAACTTGGTTGGCGAACGTACGTCGAGAGTGTTTGTTATGGTTTGGTGTTTTGTGGTAATTATAACATTTCGTATCTTTACACCAAAGGTTTTACTTTTTATAATTATTGATGTCAAGTATAAATATCGTATTTTCGAAAAAAAAAATGTCTGTCTGTCTGTCTGTCCTGATTGAGTACTGTCGATTTGTATGTTTGGTTGCTTATAACTAGAGAACTGCTGCATTAATTTCGATAAAAATTATAGTTAATCGTTAACTTAAAGTTCAACTTAAAATAAAGCTACAAATCATTTTGTTAGGCCCTCGGGAAGCAACATAATCCCGTTATGTAAAATCGAGGGGGAGGAAGCCGCAGGTATTTAAATAAGAAAAACTATAAATCGTAGACAAAAAATGTTTATACAAAAGTTGTAGATAATTTCGTCCCCTACAAGATTGATAATAACCATTTTTTACAAAAAATGGAACGGAACCGAGAAATTTGCAAAAAACCGTCTATCGTGAACTTGAACCTCGAATTATATCTGGCAACGCCGGCACGATATCGATGGGGACTTTTTACACGTTTTTTAAAACACCATAACGAAGGTATATAAAAAAAATCAGCTAACTGGGAATTATTCTGCAGATGTGTCGTTTTAATGTCTAAAATTACTGGAGTATAAATCAATAATTGGAACAGCGGCTATGTAGGTACACATAGCAACCTTTACATACTTGGTCGGCTTTTGATCATCGTGATTGCCAGTGAATTAGCTACTTTGTTCTCTAAAATAATTGCTAGTCTTTGACCTCGATTTCTACAAAAAGCCGCGGCTTCTGGCCAGGTCATTCGAGCATGATACAAAGTCATGACACTGTGGTTTATTTCAACCCACTGTGACGGTAAAGTGCCGTCAGGAGTGCTAGTCAAGTTGGTTGCTTCTAGAAAAAATACTTTGAATAACTGCACAAAATAAAATATTTAAAACACAACAGTTAAATATATTTTTAACCTTTCTCACAAATAAACGGCTTAAACAATTCGCAGTTGAAATCTAAAAACAATGGTAAATTATGAATGTGCCTATCCATTGCCAGACAGCTTTTATCAGTTCGATTAGGATACTGCAGCCATGGAGGATAACCATCGTTGTCCTTTTTTGTTTTTAACGATTTTCCATTCACCCATTCCCAACCAAGTTCTCTCCTTTGGCCTCCCACCCATATATCTTTCATTTCTGAAATTAAATTTACATGAACTGTTAACTTTTCCGTGAATCGATTAAATTATAAATAAAGTAATTGGCAGTTTCACCAAGAACGTTAAATTATGTTGATAGGTACCTACATAAGAAAATTGGTGTGTGTAATTCTAGAGCATATAACTCGGTTATCTGTGATCCGTTAAGGTCCGTGTACATGAGCAAGTAATTAATTGCTAGAGGATTTTCTAGAGTAACTTACGCAAGCGTTTACACACAAGCAATTAATTTGAGCAAGCTCTCTCGGCAACTGCTATCCAGATAGCCATATTTTGCACTCTCCAGTAAGTGCTTGCACTGGCGTTTACATGAGATAGTTTTTTCCCGCCAAGTCTACGCTGTTCTGGCAAAGCTGCCAACTCTAAACATACGATTTTGTTTACATATTTAATACCAATTACCAGCTGATAGATTCTAGAAGCTTCTGTGGCCTTGCTAACGTCCTTTTGGCACTATGCTATAATATTATGTTTTTGTTTACAAAATACATCAGCTGACAACTTCTAGCAGGCCCTTTTCAACGATACCCCACAAGAAAAGGTACAAAAAAAAATTTGTTTTGACTACCGTTTGCGTGTAAGTATGGGCGCCTTAAATAAACCTTTTTCTCTCCGTCTTTTCGCCGGGGTAATTATCTTTTTTTGTATAGAAGTTAGAGGCCTGTAGCAGACAGACGGACAGACATCGATGACACAACAATAGGCTTACTTTCTGATACGGAACCCCTTAAAATGAATTCAGTAGAATCATTTTATATTTTTATAAATTTATTCGACTCAGAAGTTTCAAGGAAGATCTTGTAAATTGGATTTGCCGATTCGATTTCTCAATGTTTTAAATAAAGTCATTTGAAACAAAAGTCAAACCGTACTCTACGAACACTTCCAGACAAGCTCGAAATTAATACTGACTTGCTAGAGCTCTCTAGCAAGTCGTTTCCACCTGCAAGTCACTACTTGCAGCAACTGCTTGCCGCAATTATCAAAACTTGCAGCAAGCGTGCTCTCTGCTACTGTTTACACAAGCAAGTAACAAGGCAAGTATTCTCAGACAGTAACTTGATAGTTTTATTTGCTCGTGAAAACTTAACCTAACGGTCTGACTTACTCTACCGTTAAAGTGCAAAACACGCTTAGAAAGTTTCACATTAAAAGCATTTAACTTTCGGGGAGTTTTAGGGGCGACAGAACTGTAAGCCTTGTTACCCTCCCTCAAATACGGCCCCTGAATATAATGAAAGAATGATCAATACATTGAGATTCCTAGGGCAGAAGGAGACCAAAAAATTGAAAATGCGAGACGCAGCCCGCAGAACTGCAAAAACTTTATTAAAGTTAAGACACAGTGCGCAGCCTGTGGCACGCGACGGAATATTGTCGGCACGCCATTGATTGAGGTACTATGTTAGATGCTGTCGAAAAAAATTTAACTATCATTCAAATAACATATATTACGAGATCGACACGACAAGTCAACGAAAGTTTCATGACACTCAAAGCATTACCGAAATAATTCTTTTCATCTACGTTTGAATAATTTTTTTGTCCACTAAATTTCATAAGGTGCTTGTTGGCATGTCATGGCGACATAAAACATTTTTGAAAAAAATTGGCACGTAGATGTAAAAAGGTTTGCCATTCCTGTTCTAATAAGGGGAGCCCACGATGCTAAATGGGGATTTACTCGTGCGTCGTCGGGACTTATTGGATTTTGAAGATTAGATGGTAGAAAGAAAAAAAGGTTATATCATGTGTACCCTTTCACCGGTGGGGGGAGCGACTACAGGCTTTCAAAAATGTAAAAAAAACAGTCACATAGAAATACTCGAGCGCGTCAGATATTGATAGTGTATACAGTGTGTCCACAGACTCATCCTCAACATGGGGATCTCCGTTGTTATGGGAAATGGAGATTTGGTTAAATGAGACAAAATGTGCAGAATCTCCAGTACTACTACCCTGCTTAGTCAAACTTTCCATATTTTGCTTGGTTCGCGACCGACAGTTGAAAAACGAGATTTACCCATTTTCGTTTTTTGTTTATAACTCGCTTATTAAGTAAGTTAGAAAAAAAATATTTTCACTTTCTTAAGGCCCTTTTTTATGAAGATTTCAAATCTTTTTGCATATTTTTATTTACTTTTATAGTTTTAGAGACACTTGTATTAACTTTGTTTTTTTAAATACACGTCAAAATGGCCATAACACCATTCGAAAGAGATTTTCTTTCTCTTTAATTTGATGTTAGGGTTGATGGATTTATTTTCAAAAATAACAGAGATATACGTAAAACACTGATTTTTAATAGTAGACTATGCTAATTTAATTGATAAAACAACAGAAGGCTTACAGCAAACAGTTGAAATTCGCGTTGGCTTAATAAACAGCTGTTTTGTTTTAGCTGTCAAAGTGTACTTTGTTGCTAATTTGTCAGTTTACTAACTGATTTATTAAATTTACTTTTGTTATCATGGAACCATTTTGTAACAATGAAAAATTTGATATGTTATCTTATTACATTCTATGTCACAAAAATTCGACCAGAGCTGCCGAAATGTACTTCGATCAATATCCAGAACGAAGACAACCTCATTCGTCTATTTACAGAAACTTACGAGTAAATTTAATAAACTATGGATCATTTAAAATGCCGTTTACTAAGTCAACGCGAATAAGTGAAGAAGACAAAACTACTGTTTTACGATCAATTGCTAAAAATCGCTTATTTTTCATTGTTACAAAATGGTTCCATGATAACAAAAGGAAATTTAATAAATCACTTAGTAAACTGACAAATTAGCAACAAACTACACTTTGACAACTAAAACAAAACAGCCGTTTACTAAGCCAACGCGAATTTCAACTGTTTGCTAAGCCTTCTGTTGTTTTATCAATTAATTTAGCATAGCCTACTATTAAAAATCAGTGTTTTACGTATAACTCTGTTATTTTTGAAAATAAATCCATCAACCCTCATATCAAATTAAAGAGAAAAAAAATCTCTTTCGAATGGTGTCATGGCCATCTTTGACGTGTATTTAAAAAACAAAGTTAATACAAGTATCTCTAAAACTATAAAAGTAAATAAAAATATGAAAAGAGATTTGAAATCTTCATAAAAAAGGGCATTAAGAAAGTGAAAATCTTTTTTTTCTAACTTACTTAATAGGCGAGTTATAAACAAAAAACGAAAATGGGTAAATCTCGTTTTTCAACTGTCGGTCGCGAACCAAGCAAAATATAGAAAGTTTGACTACGCAGGGTAGTAGTACTGGAGATTCTGCACATTTTGTCTCATTTAACCAAATCTCTATCTCCCATAACAACGGAGATCCCCATGTTGAGGATGAGTTTGTGGACACACTATATGCCCCACGTGTCTCTGATGACGGAGGTATATTAATCTGCCGGTTTGGATGGTGGGGCGGCCGTACGGAAAGGTTAAAAATGAAGGGAAAAAAATTTACTCGAGCGCGTCAGATATTCAGAGAGGCTGTTAAGTGATCCCGAACGAAGCTCTCATTCAAAAGACTGACGATTCGGATGTGACGCAAGCTCGTGACAACTTTTCGAAAATGCAAAAAAAAATATTAAGGGCATTCAGGACTAGACGAGTAGTTTTTTCCTGTGGCCCTGCAGTAAAGCGGGAGAAACATTCTACACGGAAGTAGGTGTTAACCTAGTCAGCAATGCTCGGAATATATCGACACTCATCGTTTACCCGTCAGGTTATGATGTGCTAGGCATGATCGACCTTGCTGACTCGCGGGCGTATTGATAATTTAAAATAATTGCTGTAGAGTGTAGAACTCGGTGTAGAATATACTATAATAATAATTAATACCTATTAATAAAGCTTTGTTTATTTTTTTCATAGTATCTACATAGATTACTTGAAAATTTGTCAAAATTACAATAAATTGAACTAGTAAAACAAAATTGTGCCTCGTGATACTCCGAGAAAGTATAACTTCTTTTGCAATACTCCAAAGGTACATAGAAAAATTTAGTTCACTTATAAGACGAATTAGTCTGTAAAAATGTTCACTATACTCACCAATATTAGAGGCAGCAATTGTTTCTGAAATAAGTTTAGCTTTTTCCATTGTATCAACCACCATTAATTGTGAATCATATATCGGACATACGATATATGTTTCATCCCAAGTCACACGTGAGGAAAAAAGTATGTATTGCACTCCATCAGTGTTGTAATATTCTACTATCGGCGTTGAGGGCGCGGGACCTAATAAAATAGTATTTCACTTAAATTTTACTAAATTCTGTTTGCAAAACATGCACTGAACCATACTAACAGTTATCGAGTTCAAATCCGGCATTTTCATACCAATGCCTATAAGCTGAGATTTCAAACATAATAATGAAGAAAATCAATATTTTTGAAGTTAAATTTGTCATTACTAGACTCATAACATTTGTTGCATAAAATGCATACAGCAATAATGTAATATATTACTGCTGTATGTATGCATTTTATTAATTAAGTAATAGAAACAAAGATTATTGAAAACAAACATTGCTGTAGGTACCAATTAGTACCGATTTATTTGATAAAGTTTTTATGACCGGTTAATTGAAGAGTTATAAACAGTGTTAATGGGAAACATGTTTACAGTAGGTAGGTATGTTTGTACCAGGTGGTAATAAAAAAATCAACTATATTTAGTAATTTTTAAGTACCTACTACGATTTCGTTTTCTTTCGGTGCAGAAAAATAAAAAAACATCGATTTATTAGTTTATTTTATTAAAAAAATGCACAAATAATATACATACAAATACAATTTATAATTAATAATATTATCATTCTGCTGAGCATGCATATTAAAATGTAAAATCAACACAATCATAATAATATTATTAAATGGAACACTAAACATTCACCTATTAATAGCAAGCTATCTATTTACAATATTTGTGTGCTAAACATAAAATAATACTTAAGTTTTAATTTAATACCGGTAAAAGAACCTTTACGAAAACTTCAAAGTTTTGGCGCTTCCTTTATTAATTTCTTTTCCTTACAAGCTAGGAATCATTCTCCTATACAAAAATACAACTACTACTCCATAGAGCTCGGTTATGACAATCATGCTTAATGGGGTATATTACTGACGAGTGATGATAGTATGTAAAAACGAGCGATAGCGAGTTTTTACAGTCACGCGAATAATACCATTACGCATGAGATATATATGCTATTTTTTCCATACCCACTACAAAATACCTACTTTTTACTTCGTTTTCAAAAAATTTTGACAGTTCATTTGCGTCGCCAACTTTATTTTTTCAGTAGGCTGTGAAGGTAGTGAGTATGTAATCGCAGGCGGATAGAACGAATAAACAGATGTTGCTACAGCAACCGTTTACTTACAGCACTTAATATGTTATGGAAACACTTTCATACGTCTGCTTGTTAAATGACCCAATATAGGTCGCTATACATGAATCGAAAGTAACTATTTTGTAGTGGGTATGGCAAAAGATTATATTATGCTGTAACTTACATAATAATAACTAAAACAAAACCAAAGTCATCTAAAGAGGAGGTGCAACCAAATTGGAACCAGTAAAGGTTACTCTAAACATTATAATCTACAGCTCAGTGCCGGATTTAAGAGGGTATTCTGCCCACGGGCCTCTACAGATTGTACTATTAGCGATCATTTATCTCATTCTTACTTATTGCTTTATATATCAATCTCTGTCTTACACACAGAATGCCCTATGCACAGGTTTAATTTGATACAATCTGTATATAAATTCTAAAATAATTTTTTAGAAAATTCTAATTGTATAAGCCGAAACGTTTTGTACACAAAATTTTATAAATAAATAGCTATCCGTTCTATATTTATAGGGAATCCTTCCCAGCCGTGTGACTCATAACGATACACATCTGAAAGGGATCCGCCAAGCAGTCATTTTGTCATCGTACACAAAAGTACGCTGCCCTTCGGCTACTTATAAACCTCCACCGCCGCGGCTGTTATAAATCCGCCACTGAAACGAGTGATTAGCCAAATTAGAATACCTACTAAGTAAATTACTTGCTGTAACATGCAAAAATTTGTAGGTTTTTTTTTCATTTATTTTACTATTAATATCTTACAACAGCTGTTATGGTAACTCTGAACAAAACCAAGAATTCAGTTCAATTTTGAAAAATAATACAAACAATTTGATTCACAGAACAAATGTTTTCGCGCTGGCCTAACTAGTAAAATATCCCTAATATTTTACCTACGCTAATAGCTAGCTTAACTGGTAGATCTAATTCTGTAATATGAATGTTGCATACACAATTTGTCAAACAACACAAGTTTCATTAAAAAATTTATAACAAATTTCGTACACGAGAATTAAATACAGTAGAACCTCGATTATCCGTCAGAAATCGTGGCCGGCGGATGAGGAGTGGTGGATATGAAAAAGAGTAGGTACATAGATCAGGTTTTATTCTTATTATTTTTACAATACAAAACATATAAAACGTGTGCTCCGCATTTTACATATTATATGTATGTATTTTAATATTACTTTTTAAAATAGTCTGTAACTATTGATGATTTATATATCTTTTTTTATTGTTGTCCGGCATCTATAATGCCGCCCTACATAGTTTCTTTTACGTACCTACCTACATAATATGTAGGTATTTTCTCGGCCTTATCTATTTGCCTATTTGCGCAAGATCATAATCGAATCATAGGTGACAGGTAATCAACGTTCTACCGTAGGTAATTATGAATGTAAATTACTTAAAAATACTTACTATAATAGTAGAGTCAATTTTGTAAAACAAGAAAAATTCAGCTGACTTTAAAACGACTATTGCGTAATTCAATTAAAAATTTAAAATTCTAATTGATTTTTCAATTTTTTTCAGTTCAAATATAAATGCATAGTAATTCAAGCCTCTTGGTCTAAATTTATTATACCTAATACTTAAACAAATTACGTTTGATATTGAGATTCTGAATTCATTTTCTTGTGAGCAATCTACTTAACACTAATAATATTAAATGATCGGCGATCTTTTACATTATTAAAGAGCATAATAGATAAATAAATATTAACATAATTCCTGCTGAATTAAGGTTCATAATTTGACAGATTTTCAATGTCGAAATAACTTGTCATGCTGGTTATTCAGACTCGGATGATTTTTTTTTTTCAACCTCCTTATTCATTACACATTAATTAATTATCTTTTCGCAAGCTTAGTAGAGACGCTGTTCCCTGAATTCAGCAATTAAAATGTTAGTAGACCAGCCGATTTATCACAGTAAGAAGTTGACCTTTCTAGCAGTTGTATTATTCGTACTATGCTTCTTGATGAATTTCATTTTGATTTACTTCTTTTTTCTTCGTTTCTACAATTAATAAATTTTAACTTCGTTAATAAACACTGTTTATGAAGAATATCCAAATTTAATTTATTTAACAAATTAATTCCTTTTAAAAGTTATTGTATAATACTTAACAGAATAATTTATATACTACATGTAGGGTTTTCCTTATCTTTTTTAGATTTTTATACAAATAAAGAAACAGAGTAATGCCAAAACATGTAAAAAATGCTGAAAAAATGCTTACCTCTACGCAATAACATTTTTTCTAATCCATGAATGGGTGATTCAAATATCAAGCACAATACTAAAGAACCCATAAATGTGAGAACAACATGTACTACGGATTTTGATATCTGAAAAAAATGCAAAAATTAATAAAATCGTAGAATTTTAATACAAAGATACTTTTCATATTCTTTAATCATAACTTGACGTAATTATAACGTGATAATAATCTAAAACCAATAGATTAAGGTACTTACCAAATCATAATCACTCAGATATTGATTTGATCGTGTGGAGGCAGTGCTATGTAATTCAACCAATCCATTAATTAAATATGCACAATAGGTCAGTCGAGCAAACGGTTGCCATGGTTTCCAGCATAAGAACTTCTGGACTGGACCTATAAAGAATAATATAATAGCCTTATTTCGAATTATTTGCAAAATAGAACTATTTAAGAATGAAAAACACCAACCTCCTTTATTGATAACGCACGCTACAATCAACCAGCCTATGGATAAACACCAACCAACTTTATGTAAAGTGGCATAACTTGCTTGAGCAAATGCGTTTGGAATGTAACCTGGTTGATAAAAGACGTTTAAAGAAAATACAGACGTAAATCCTATTAAGACGGCTAAAAGCCAGCACCAGGAAACCACTGTTGAAGATAACGTCAATCTAAAAAATAAAATTTTGGAAAATGAAAACAAAAGCTAAATTTAGGTATAAATATAATGTTTATATATTCGTTGTAATGAGTTCTCGAACGTACTCATAATTAGGCAAAAAACTTCCACAAGGTGAAACATTTTAATTAAAAAAATTATCTGCGGTTCCTTCTTGCGTATAAAGTCATAATTAGCCATTTGAAATTGTTATACAAAGACGCAAATAGAAGCCGAGAGGAAATAGTTCGATGTGTTATGATTCGTGCATCAAATTATTTTATTTAGCACTCGTAACTCATAATTATTGGCGGAGGATTGGGGGGCTTTGGGGTGGTCAAAGCTCACCCCACAATAGCATCAAACCCCCCAATTTTAAACAAGCATGTTTAATAATACTTACAATGTTATTTTTCATAAGTGATCGTGGGCCAGTAACCCCCTCCCCCCAATCTCGTTCCGTCGTCAATGTTCATAATATGTCGAGTGTTAGTTTAAAATAATTCTTATATTCATTGCAAATAACGCATTGGCCTTAATTAATTACGAATGTAAAATCACAAAAACGTTGCAATCCCCTCGAGGAGTCATTTCAAGTTTTTATAGTTTCAAAATTTACGTTAGTTAATAAATTCCGATCACGAATTATATTCAACACGTGAGTTACAAGTTACAAGAGCTAATATATTAATATGATTCAATACTAGTTAATTATCTAGGTACTTAAAGTTTTTATATGCCTATTATAAAGACGCATATTACATTTGTTTTTCTACAAGACTTCACTCCTGTGATTGACAGACATAATGAATAAAAATTAATTACTTCATAATATAAAATAATAAATTATACAATTTATAAAGGTACCACAATGTCAATGTTATTTATAAGCGCATGTGTAATTTATGACTTACATAATATATAAATAATTTACCTTGCTGATTGTAACCGATGTACGATGTATCCAAACAAAAGTCCAAAACAGTAAGAACAAGCTCTCATATGTGTTTTTGCATATATATTAACAAAATAACTGTTCTTAGCCAAATCTCTTACTTCACTATAAACAAAGAAGCATACATTACTTAAGTACTACAATTAATAAATATGTTCTAATTAGTTTGCCTGAAAATATATTTTAAAGGTGATTTAAATAGAAAACAAATTAATACAAATGCACTGGATATAAATTTTGACAGAATATAGCTGGATAAAGTTCGTCAGATGTCTGGAAACTGGATACAAATAAAATTTTAAAATATTTCGCGAGATACAACCTTTGTTGCTAATCGATGAGCAAAATTTCAAAATATTGCAACAAAAAATTTTGTTTGAGATTTCTAAAGCTATCCTTCAATGAACGAAAAACAGTTAAAGTCACTGAATTTAATTTATTTTGTTATCCAGTCGGTTACATTAAGTTTCTGAATAGTTTATGATACCCAGGTATCCAACGCATCTTTTCAAATAAATCGGCACGAAATTACTTTCATCGTAAATAAAACAGGGAATAAACTTACGGAATTAAGGCCATTAAAGTGGGATCCAAATTTTGCACCCAAGTAATAATAAACGGAATAAGTATCGATACACCAGTACAAGTTCCAAGAAGAATTTGACCAATTTTAGGCCATCTGTACAATGGATATATTATAAACGGTGCCAGCATAAATAGTTGAGTATCTACAGATAAATACCATGACTGGAACATACACTGAAAAATAAATTAAGAAATCGGTTAACGTGACCGCTTTCTATTTTGTATTATTTTTATGAAAAAAAAAATAGTCTATAATGAATTAATGCCCTCAAAGGAGGTTCTGAAATACCTATAAAATAAAACTTAATTTTTTTCAAACTTCGTGTAAATGAAAAAATTCTAAATAATATGCACTTTAAAAAATCAGTTGAAGTACATTAGAATATTTCAAAATACATAATTAAAAAGAACGAAAGAATTTCACATTGATCAGCTACAATATTCGCAAAAGCTCGAATGAAATTGCTAAGCAAATCTTTATATAACATGATAAGTGGTCTATACAATCCAATGATTTTGATACGAGGTAAGTATTATCGTTTTTGTTTGTTTTATTATGGCCACAAACAGTTCATTATTTCATTATTTTCAAATTATTATTTTTCAACAATAAATTGAAATTCCAATTGATAATTGATTCTTTTACCAGTTCTCGGATTAGAACATGATAACTGAGGCTTGTAATAGATGAGCCATAGATGTATTATCGTTATAACACCATCAATGAGTTGTTCAGAAAATCTAATTTTATAAAATACTTACCAAATAATCTGTGTTAACATAATTGTTTATGTACAGTATGTTAGTCCACCAGGATGTTAAGCATCTGTCACGTTCAGTTAAAATGTAAGAATCCCACAATGGACCATCATCTAAACGTATCAACCAAGTACTGTAGAGACCAATTATAACAAAGTATGCGGGTGTCAATCGTATCCATCGTCCAATATATATTACAAGGAAATTGATTTTGCCTTTACGTTTTTCCAATTCCAAAATCAACAATCGGCACATCAGAAAACCACTCAACATTAAAAATGTGTCCACAAATAACGGATTGTTTAATAACACGCTGTTTCGAACGTGTGTAGTAGCCTGAAAGTAATGTCAATAATTAATATTATATACCTAAGGACTTTCAGTTTCTCAATTAATTAAAAATTATTTACTAAACCAATATAGAGCGGGGGGCTATTCACAATGTAGAAATCTTGCGGAAATTACTTTGGGAGTTATAAGAAGTCTATCTAAATCGAATATGAAATCATTGGTAGTCAGTAAGATGATCTGTCAGCTTTTGACTTCATGAAATCACGTATAATGTATGTGAAATCGCTAGCAGTTATCCATTTCTGAAGTTACAAACATCTCTTGTGTAATCTCATGAATCCATCCATGAAATTACTTAAAATTGTAGGAGAAGTCGTTTGAAATCCTCGTGGAATCACATTCTGATTGGAAAACATTTCTATTTTCTAAGTTAATCGCCAATCGATATAGACGATATCAAAAATTATCAAAGCCAAGAAAATAATTCAGATGTCATAAGTGATGCAAAAGATAATAAACTGAAAATTTCTGTACAAAATATGCCCAAAAAACAAATAGCATTGAATCAAGAACTCAATAATTATTGCCCTATATATTCTAAAATGTAAAATTTATTTCTGATATTTATTTTTGTTTAACAAAGACTTATTTGTTCGTAAAGAACTCATGATGGCTCAAAGATGGCTATGATTTTAAGGAAGCAAAAATACCAACCTGAATATAAAAATCTTCGTTCATCACAGGTCCAGAGACAACGAAGATAACCGAATGACCAACGATTATAACAGTCATTGCTAATGTTTTTATACCGCCAATAAAATCTAAATTTAGATCTGATCCAGATTTGCACGTCAAAATTTTACTCATATTTTGTAAAATAGAGAAACATGATATAACTTGCTCCAAAGTGCCTGATTCTGATTTGGGATCAGATTTAATTTTGTAGATTCGCATCAGATGGAAAGTAGTGCCCAGTAAGGTAATCAGCAAGAATGAAACAATTGCACATCTATAAAAACAATAAAGTGATAATTTTATTGTGAGAGCTTTCGGAATGCGTTAATTGAATAGCAAAAACTGCCTTTGTCTCTTTTCTCGTATATGCTTGATGTTAGCACTTACAAAGTATTGAATGAGATAATTGAACGATGTTTTACTATACTACTATCAGCTCAGCCAATGAGTGCTCTAAAGATAGATCTAGCCGGAAAGTCAAAACCGACTTAATAACAAAACATATTAAAAGTCCTTGACCCTCGGGTGGGCGTAAAAGGGGGGGGGTGCACTTCAAATGCTCCTTTATGGGTTTTTCGCATATATCTCGAAAACAGTTGGTCCTACGAAAAAATTCTGTGCATGAAAATTGTAGCTGACAAAATTTCCTACATTTCCTATATTTAAGGTTTTTTTCTATCTTCAACCGTTAACGAGTTACATACGCTTCTGAAAACCGCTATTTTTCGAAAAAATATTTTTCGCAACACATTTTTTGCCGAACTTTTCTCTTTAGCGCCTCAGCCTTTCATAACACAAAAAAAGTTGTAGAGAATTAAATTTCCTTTAAAATGGTTTACCTTTTATTATTATTTATTATTATTTTTACCATCAGTTTACCATTTTATCTTAACCTGATCCAAAGTTTTCAGAAGCGTGTAACTCGTTAACGGTTGGAGATAGAAAAAAACTCTAATATAGAAAATGTAGGAAATTTTGTCAGCTACAATTTTCACACGTGGAAATTTTTCATAGGACCAACTTTTTTCGAGTTATACACGAAAAACCAAAAAAAGGGACCTTTGAAGTGCTCCTCCCCCCTCTTGCGCCCACCAGAGGGTCAAGAACTTTTAATATGTTTTTTTATTAACCAGCCCAAACAAAGTCCCGAAATCGATTTTTGCGCTTATTGACTTTCCGGTTAGGATCATTCGTTGACTCGACTATATAACAATAAAATGGTTAGTTTTTTGTGAAATGTCCATACAACAAAAATTAAAAATGACTAATAAAATGTATTTATCAAGATAATTTATTTACAAATCTTGCTATGCGTATTTGCATAAGCAAATAACAAATGTAATTTTTTTAATATCTTGTTTTTTGTTTTTCTTGACATTCTATCAATATTCGTAACACGTGTTTTGTGACTTTATTCCGTAAGACAAATGGAAAACAACCGAAAACGTGATGTACTTTGAAAACGCTGCTAGCAATAAATTTTTTAAAATAACAAAAAAGGTTTTGTCCTGTACGCAAACGAACAGACTTTTCGCAAAAACACCTCAAAAAGTGAAAATATTATAAGTTTTTCTTCTAAATTTCTTTCTAAATGTGTCAAACAGTTGGAAAAGAAAAAGTAAAGAACCAATTAATTTATCTTCTTTTATTTTTATTTTTTATCACACGTAGAAGAAGCAGCAATTTCCAAGATTTAGAATTTCACTTTGGACTAAGATTAACATATTTATTTTAATCGATTTACAATGGTTTACCGATGTAATACAAGAACCACAAATTGATATAGTACTTTTGTGCAGTTTAAGAGATTTTAAATCATATAATACTTGTAAGATAATTACCCAAACAAAACGTCCAGCGTATTGAAAGGTCTAAACTTCTTGTGATGACAGCGTCGCGGCGGAATGTGCACATGAAGGTGGTCAGAGCCATCAGCAAAGGAAGCTCCAAAGACATAATGAAGAAAACGTTCTACGTCACGAGCATCGCAGGATGCCGGCACACAGACGGCAATATGTTGAGTTGCATTATCACGAGAACGTTCCTGTAAATAATCATACAATATTGTAGTTCACTTGAAAAAATTTTTGCTGCTAAAAAAATTTTCGGAAATATTTTGATTTGGACACAGAATAAGTAAGGTGAGGGCCATCTGGGTTTATTGAGAATTATGATGATAGAACATCAAATTTTTAGTGGCGACAAATTTCGAATTATTTTATTCTATTGTGACTGGTAACGAAATGTAGGTACCTACTATATTTTGTTATCGTATATTATTTTATGTGCAACAACAACCAAGGTCGATGACAGGAGAGACAAAGGGAACAACTGTACCAAAAACTCGGGAGGGCTCCCATACAGAACCGTAGCTAGAACCAAATTTGATATAGAGCATCAGAAATTTGAAGTAGGGCGCAAAAATACAATTAATGGCAGGATATGATACTTTATTGTAAGCTCATTCCGCCGCGAAAGTGGAAAGGTTCAGGTTAGAATCCTGACTGTGATCACTGGTTGGTAAAATGATTTTTTCCAATATATTTCGAAACAATTATATAATTGGCTGCTCTCCAACGAAAAAAGTTTTTCAATTGCATTTCAGCCGTATAAAACTATTATTTATGGTACTGTATGTTAGCTACTTTTAAGGTAGAGTATTGACATTTTACGGTAGAATATTGCCCTTCTATGCCCTACCTAAAAAAATGTTTTTGCCACTTTAAACTTGTCTAGAAAGCCTCCAAAAACATTAGTGCATGAAACCTCAAAATTTCTATCGCCGGCCCTGACAGAAACACAGAAAAGATTAAAGAGTAACGCACACCATTGACAGAGAAAAAAGAGACGGTTAGTTTAGGTTCAGCCTATAGACTACAAAAGTTAAAAAAGTTAAATCCAGTCCTGAACGTAAATTTCTAAAAGTAATATTGTAATAAACATTTAAATTTACAACACCGCATAATTGCAGCTCATAAAACATAAAAAAGCTTTATAATATTTACTGACATTAGTCCTAAACAAAATGTTTTGTTCATTCAGATTTAAAATTTAAATTTGTCTATACGAAATTGGATAACAGGTAAATAATTACCTTATTAAAGACAAACAATGCATAATTTATCAAGTCTATTATAAGTTTCATTTAAATATTAAGTAACAATAGAAGTAGCACTTACGTTGTTTACATAACAAGGTCAACAAAACTATTAGGCATGTTTATTCCGGAAAGATAGCATAAAAGTATATAAAAATATTAAAACATCATAACAATTAATACTAACAATTGTATCTAGTTGTTCACAGAGAAATCATTGCGTTACAATTAAAATTAAATGAATCAGATTTGTTTTTATAACGAAAAATGAACACCTGCAGGTGTTTTCAACGCCGCGTAGTTTAAATTTTATGAAAAATTGAGTTTTTATTACACGATGTTACATAAATTGATAACTAAAAGAAGTCTGTCCGAAGAACAAAGATATAAAAAAATTAGCAAAAAATCGAAATAGATATTATAAATTATAGACGTCCGACAAGAGTTGTTATAAGCGTCTTAATTTATGACAAAATATTACTATAGAAAGACGATTATCGATTAATTATTATAGTACAGGCGACCTGGAGATGTTCCCTATGTTTTACTGACAAGATCACCTACCTCGCTGTAGTTTTGCATGCAGTTTTAGGCCCCCCTGGGCACCACAAATGCACACTTTTCTAAATTGTTTCTGTTTGGGTGGGCAGGGGAGGCAAACAGGTGCAAATTTTGTATAGCTTATATCTCGGCTCTTTTTTATCCTATGGCAAAAAGGACGGTGCAAGCGTAGAGGGAGCTTCGAACACTATAACTTTGCACCTCATGACTTTCGTCGTATCTTCAGTCCTTATCACTTGGGGGATGGGGAAAACATTTTCGGAGCAGAATTTTTTTATTTATTTAAATCGATTATTTGCAACGTGTTTTTAACAATGTTACGATAATTTGGTAACTTTATGAAGTTAATAAAGGTTATAATTCATTGTTTATACTATTGTGATCTCTGTTCAACATTCTCATCGTTGTGCATTATTTTTATTGAGCATTATTCCAGTAAAAATATAATATAAATTCTAGTTTTTCTAGAACTTTCGTGCATTTAAAACACGCGCCGTCCAACACTTTAGATATATTAATAACGATGCATATATATGCACAAAATGTTTTGAGACGAGTTACAAATGAGTATTTTTCATTAAAAAAAAATTTTCTGCTCCGAAAATGTTTCCCCCACCTCCCAAGTGATAAAAGTTGAAGATACGACAAAAGTCATGACGGGCAAAGTTGTAGTGCTTGAAGCGCCCTCTACACTCGCACCGTCCTTTTCATCATACGATAAAAAAGAGCCGAAGTATAAGCAATACAAAATTTGCACCTGTTTGCCTCGCCCCGCCCACGAGACAAAAAAAATATAGAAAAGTGTGCATTTGTAGTGCCCAGGGGGGCCTAAAACTGCATGCAACATTTCAGTGAGGTAGGTGATCTTGTCGGTAAAATTTACCTGTCGCATGAATGAATGAATTGTGGATTATAGACGCTCGACAACATTACCTGTCGTCTGTACTATTATTGAAACGAGAAATTTAAGCGTCCATAAAATGGGTGGATGGTGTTTTGCTACAAATTACAATTGCTCAAACCTTAATTTTTTGCCGTTTCGAGCGTCGGCATCGTCACAAACCTCTCTGGTTCTCTTAATACGCTTTTTATAATAATTTTGGCGTGACATTTTTGCTAACTGTAGAATACCTTTTGATAAGCGTTTTAATATAAAAAATACGGTTTTACACAAACGGCGAGCTAACCCGTTTTATTGTATTTTAAACAGCTTTATGAATTATGACTGAGTAATTTTAAGCAATGATTGAAGTTCTTATGTAAGATTTAAACGAATAGCTGCTAAACTAATTCTCGAGTTACAGCAAATTTATATTATAAGAATTTATGGTCGGTTGCAGAAAGCGTTGTCAAAAATTTTGATTTGACAATGACCTTAGGTTGTGACCACACATATTTCTTCATAAGAAAAACATTGTAGAATTTTAAAATCGATTGAAACGATTTTTTTTTTAAATGTGTATATATGTATTTAACATAGTTTTTTGTACAATTTCCACTTCGAAACAACATTTTTCTACACATTTTGATGAAAATTTAGCTTGAAAAGCGATCTTTTTCTATGCATATCAATCATTTGTTTTGTGTGAGTACATTCTAACGTTCTACTTGACAGGGAGTTTCACAACGACATTAGACTGCTCCTGCATGTATAAAAACTGTAATTATATTATCACAATCTAAGGTCATTGTCAAATCAAATTTTTTGACAATCCTTTGTGCAACCGAGGAAGGTTTTCACTGTCAAAAAGACGGGAAGTTCCCGCTTTATATTATTATTTATATTATTCGGTCTGCGAAGTGCAAGGTGTTATGATCAAGGTCAATGTCATTCGGCTAATAAAAACGTCCGGTCACATGATTATTGATTATAAAACAAACAATTGATAATTAATAATGCAAATAATAATTAATAAATAAGACGCGAGATGATATATCTGTTAATAGCTCACTCCCTGTGCAATATGCATCGTCATTGGTAATGACTGTAATTTATGTTAATAATAATTTATAAACCATCATTTTAGCCACCGATAAAGCAGCTAACTTGGCAAAAGTTCCTGGTGTGTTAACGCATCATTAATCTGATAGAATTTGAGTTGGCTGCAGACGTCGGCAATTTAAAATTGTGATTAATGTCTATTGAAATATCGAATAATGAAGAACAACGAATTTGACTTAAATCATGACCGGTTACATAAAAGTTCGGTTAGTAAAATATTACAAAAGATTAGATTGTGTATAGGTATATAATTAATAGGCTGTTAATAAAGCATTGTAATGTTTTGTTATCTAACAAACTTAGAATAAAATTAGAATTCTCAATTTACAATTTTTAATAAACAAATTTGAATTACTTTACCATAGCATTCCTAGGTCGATCTTTCCTTGAAGTCAACATTTTCTCCGAATCAACTGAAACGTCCGCCAGACAGTACTGGCCTCGAATTTGGGGGTCAACCAAGTTGCCTGCGGACAGTTCAGCGCTTATACACTCATCGAAATCACCGAGCTGATAAAACGTTCCTGCTAGAATGCCGTGCGCTGTTTTAGCTGATGCATCGTACACTGTAAAAAAGATATTTATGATGTGAATTATATGATACGCCATTTTGTAATCTTAAGTTCCAAATTAATAAAGCAAACGTTTAATACAAACATAATTTGAATTTAATCAAGATCAATACGAATAACAAATCTGTAAATGGGGAGTTTCCTGTAAGTTAGTAGTTACTATTTTTTTTAAAGAAATTTCATCTTTTGTAGGTATTTTGTATGATACAAAGTCATAATAATTGAGATTTTTTTCTTGTCTGTTTTATCATAACTCTTAAACCCATAATCCGATTTCTGTGAAATTTGGTAGGTATCCGTGTATAGGCTTCCTCAACTCAAAGGATAGGCTACTGTATATCCGGCTTCGCTCGCTTTCAAATAATCTATAATATTATAATTAATGTGAAAGTTTGGATGGATGGATGGATGTTTGTTGTTCAATCACGCCAGAACGGCTGAACGGATCTGGATGAAATTTGGCACAGATATAGATTATATTCTACTTTATAGGCTACTTTTTATCCCGGAAAAATGTACGGTTCCCGTGGGATAATTTTGTTTTTGTTTTTCACAGAGCAAGGGATCGACATGATTTTTTGCATAGTGGTAGTTTAGGAGTCAGAGAATGTTATAGGCTACTTTTTATCCCGGAAAAATGCACGGTTCCTATGGGATAGCATAATTGTATCTTACAGGATTTTCATAATAAATCATAAATTCTTATCTTTGGAACTACTAAACCAATTCTAAAAATGCTTTCACTAATAGAAAGCTACGCAGGGGGAGAGATTCTCGTGGGGGATAACAAATTAGCGGGGGAGATTCTCGCGGATAACAAATTAACAATATACTAAATATACGTGAGCGGAACAATGGGTGACCGCTATTATATCATAATTTCCTACGACCCGGGCGAAGCCGGGCGGGTACCGCTAGTATATAATAAAATAAAGTGTCTTCTAGGCATGAGAAACCGTAGGTAATGATTAGTTTGAAATAAAATGAGGGTGTTATTTTCTCGGCATACTTTAACTCAGCGATTCTCAAAGGTTTTGCCGCGGTGGGTACTAGTGTGACGTAAGAAAATGCAGTAATTGGACTATAGTTCGGAAAATCTTAACTTAATTTAACTGAGAAGAGAACAAACAACTGAAATAAGCTGTATCTTGATCTATTAAATTAGCCTGTTTAGTATTAAAGTGTCGCTTCAGTTGGTTTTGAACTATAAATACTTTAATTGCTTATTTTTTATGGTAAAAAACACCCAGGAAGTGGAAATGATTTTCACATCCAGTGTACGTAAATCCATAAGTTAAATATAGATCGTCAAACTTCCACGCATAACAGATGAATGGGAAGGCACCTTGACACTTATACTTATACGGGTATATGCCGTAATATCCCACACGAAAAAACAATGTTTCGCGACCTAAAATGTTTGAGAAACAGTGCTTTAATTGATCATTTTAAATCAAGAACATTTATAGTACATGAGAATATATTACTTCCTGAACTCTAAAATCTTGCGTTTGAAATATTTTACCTTGGATTTTTACCTGCACATGAAAGAATTTCATACAGAAATTAAATAGACTACATACTAAAACATCTTAGCAAAGAAAACCGAAATTATGATGACTAGACCAGGATGCGAAAAAAATTGGGGAGCAAAATAAAGACTTGTAATTACGACAATTAGAATCATTTTCTGAGGAAGGTCATGGGTAAAGTCACCAAATCCTGAATATCAAAAAGCGGGACAAGCTCTATAAAAACCGGCGCAGGCAACCGTTGGGTTCCACGCCCAAAAAAGCCTTAAACGCGCTAGAAACCCCCAAAAACTCGCTAAAAACCCCCAAAAACTCACTATAGACCCCCAAAAACTTGCTAAAAACCCCCAAAAAATCGCTAGAAATCCCCAATAACTCGCTAAAAACCCTTAAAAACTCGCTAGAAACCCCCAAAAACTCGCTAGAAACTCCCAAAAACTCGCTAAAAACCTCCAAAAACTCGCTATAGAAACCCCCAAAAACTCGCTAATATTTTTATTTTAAATATTATTTATTTTTTAAGTTAGGTATCAATTATATAATTATTGATAAATAAAATACTTTGAATGGGTAAAAATATCTAATGACAAAAAATAAACATTCTTAATGCACGTGATTTAATGAAAACGGGACAAAAGCGGGACGCTTGTTGAATCGGGACTCGTGGCTCAAAATCGGGACTGTCCCGCCTAAATCGTCATGGGCCACCCTAAACTCTAACGATTGGCGTAATTAATAGTCATCTTAATTCTCAGCATTTGTTCAAATTGAATTTTATTCTTGACTGAGTAGTGAGTAGCTCGTATACATTTTACACATCATTCAGATAAAAATTGTGAGTGTATGTATAATATAGGGCTGGCATAACGATTTTAAACACATCTAACTCACGTTTCATGAGATCCAGATACATGAAATTTGGTTAGAGACACTCAAAAAGTTTTGTTTCACTGCATCACAGCTGGCAATATTGATTGCGTTGTAACACCATTCGCCACTAAAAGAAAATCGCATAGAGAAGAAGTACCATTAAAATAGTAATTGAGTATTGGGAAATGACTGCCATTGTAAGCAGGAGACGTTTTGTGCTTTAAATTTCCACATTACCAGTCTGTTGGCACAATGGAGTTTTCGAACAAAGTTTCGGATCGACCCAATGGGTATAAAATTCAGAAATTGTCTCGGAAATTGTATTTCAAAAAACAAATTGAATGCATCTATAATCTGGAAGAAAAAGTCAACCAGTCGTCCATCAATAGACGGTGATGTAGTGAAACTACACTTTTTGAGTTGCCCTTTCCATTGGTACAGATTGGTGCCTATTTTCAAACCGGAACCATCATTTGCGCCAGCCCTGTACTATGTCGAAGCGATGGGAAGTCTTTACAGCATTAGTGTATAAATAATCACAAATGCATAAATCTTATTCACAATACAGTAATAATTACAATTTTCGAACGTCAATACTAAACACTAATTTCCTTAACAGTAAGTTGATTGACTCAATGGAAGGTTAGCAAGAAAAATAATTATTTATTTCTTTGAATTCAGCATTCGTGTAGGTAAGAATATAAACAAAGGAATATGTATTAAAATTACAAGGTAGTAGATACGTACGAGTTCACGCAATTACAAACTATTCATAATAATCAGGAAGACGACAACCGTTTAAAAAAATTCGACAGATGACCAGTCCTATACTTCCCACCTAGTAAATCTTTGCAAAAAAGAAACACTTTTTTAACTGCCCACTGGACGTTATGGGAATGGGTCCGAAAATCGAAATCAAAAAGGAAAAAAAGTTTTATGTTTCGAGGTCACTACAGTATTTTTACACTACTTATTAGAAAGATGTCTGTGCGTGTGTGTGTGTGTGTGTGTGTACGTACGTACGTACGTTACGTTACGTACGTGTCCATTTCTTTCTAAGACGAACTCTCGAGTTACGAAAATGCTATCGACTACGTTGGGGTGCCAATCGACGCGTATTAACGTAAATATGATGTGAAAGGAATTTTTTTAAATCGGTTCAGCCGTTCTTTTTTCTTAACCAAATAACCTCCAAAAATGTAGATTTTACACAATATCTCGCGAATAAAAAATTATATCGTCTTCGTAATGGTGTCAATCGAGGCGTGTTAACGTCATTTTGATCCGACATAAATTGTATAAAAATCGGATCAGCCGTTTTTTGTATTTTTTTTGTTTTCTTAATTATTGATGTTCATTAATGATCTAAAATGATTACTTTTCTGTGTAAGTATCTAGATCTAATTATTATTATTAAATATTTATCAAACTGGGAAGTTCGTCGTGTGGACCTCAAGGGTCGCACTTTAGTCCTAAGTAAACGACCCACCTCACGGCTTGTTTGTTTATTCTTTGACTAGGCCCAAATAACCTTAGCTGTTGGTGGTCTTGTAAAACACAATTTAATTTTTATTCTTTGAAAAAGCACGGCACTCTTTTTTGTTTGGTGATCTACTGATGGCTAACTTAATATAGCAAAAATCATGGTTACCTTGAATTACGTACAGTTTTTATTTTTTTTAGCAAAATATTCGTTTTTCTCGAAAACTATACGATTTTAGAGCAAAAAAATATTTAGCGATTTTTCGCATACCTGATAACATCTAGAATTCATTTGCATGCCCTTAGCGCTAGCCCTGTTAATACGTCGAAGCGATTGAGGAAGTCTTTTACATTAGTGTATAGGATAATCACAAATGCATAACGATCTTGACTCACAATACAGTAATCAGATTATAATTTTCGAAGGCTGATCAACACAATAGAACACTAGGCATTCCCTTAAGCAGTAAGTTGATTAAGATCTCGAATGCGAAGGTTGAGCACAGACATACAGACACACACTATTTACTCACTCTCACACTCACGCATTCGTACAGGCACACACACATACAGACAACAGTCGTAATATGATATTAAACGATTGCAATAGGGTCTCAGATACGTGAAGATCTGTTCACACAATCTACAAAATATTTTTTTCGGACTAAATACATTACTTCAGGAAGATAGACAGACCGTTGGAAGAAAAATTTATTCATCAAACGTTCTGATTATACAGATTGTATCAAATTAAACCTGTGCATAGGGCATTCTGTGTGTAAGACAGAGATCGATACATAAAGCAATAAGTAAGAATGAGATAAATGATTGCTAATAAGATGTTACGTGGTTACTGTAAATAAATAATATTTATACAACCTAATAGCGTCATCTTTGTTTTTTCGCTCCTTCTATATGCTGTAAAAATGTAAATCTTTTATCAGTTTAATTTACAGTAACCACGTAAGATTCTATTAGCGATCATTTATCTCATTCTTACTTATTGCTTTATGTATCAATCTCTGTCTTACACACAGAATGCCCTATACACAGATTTAATTTGATACAATCTGTCGACCGAGAGCTACTGACAATTTTTTGATGTTATTTATTCAAGGCCTTATATTTGTGTAGATGTTGAGGGAGGCATATTAAAGTGCCTTGAGTAAGGGATTTTGCTAGATAGCGGCATGGGAGGGATGCAGACCACCCCCAGCATGTAACAAAAAAAATGGTCACAATTATTATTGCTTCAAGGCTGAAATTGTTTGTATAGCTTATCGGTGACCCAATAATGCCATTATAATATTTGCAGATCGATTGGTCAGTATTAAAGGGGTGGCAAATCACCCTAAACGTGGCATATACCCGACGAAATTTATATTATTAGTTCAAGGTTCAAATTTTAATATGTTGTTACGGCGACTGTTTCAAGCATATATTTTAATTTGCAGAACAAAATGTTGGTATTAACCCCCTTTCAGAACGATATAAACACCTAAGCGAGCAAGTTTTCCTCTAAGATAGGGGGTTAATACCGACATTTTGTTCTGCAAATTGAAATATATGCTTAAAACAGTCACCGCAAATATACATTTTCGCTTATTTTGGAGCTGAAAAGTATCGTAGAGGGCTGAAATTTAGTACACATGCGGCATTTAGGACGTTTAAGACCACAAGCAAGGAATCGGTTAATAACGTGCAAACTACGTATTGTAAATTTAAAAATAGCGTCAGGATAGCGGGAACCGTTTTATAAGCGAGAGGAAAGGATTTGAGATGAAGGGTGCAGGGGGTAACTTCCGCTATCGAATACTCTTGAAATATGGATATGGTCTGATAACTCAGGCAGTCGGTGGTATTAAAGGGAATTATTAAGTTTAGTTTGAAGAAAGGCTACCTACTCCGAAAATATTTATTTATTAACGAAATAGTTTGTGAGCCCAGTGATTGATACCCATCATCACGTCTACTCAAAATTTCTTGACTTCGTAGACTTTCAAAATTATATTCAATATAATATTTTTAATTTTTCTTCGAAGAATCAATAATTATTATTAATATGTGTTTTTAAACCGTTCTCTACATTAACACAAATTATTTTGATAATTTACAAAGGTATATAATTAAAATTTTTCAGGGATTTATAATCAGCACGTCTCAATTTCCTCTTTATGAGAACCTTGATATATTTTATTATTATGATATTTAATATTATAATGTTGCATTTGCCAATTCATTTTACAAATACACTGTTGCCAAACAGAACAAACTTCCTGAAATCTATACATATTTAAGTAGGCAAAGATTATTTGCATATTACAGGGTACTAAAATTTTTCATTTTGTAAGTATATAAATAATTATATATTATTTTCAAGTTTGAATATTTTTTATAGAACAGCACGTGCCAAATTTGAGTTGTTTGCAATTAAAGTTCACACTTTTTACACACATTTCCTATGTCGAGAGTCAAGAAAAAAATCACATTTTAACAACTTATAACTTGAAAATGGTTCATGCGAATTTAAAAAAAACGACTTATAGTTATAAATGAAGTAGGGATGAATATTTAAAAAAAAAAGTTTTTATCACGTTTGGTATGAAAGTTTGAGTTTAGTGATCGCATATAGAAAAGAACACACGTTTTTTTGCAATGATATGAATCTATCAAGCTTAGATTTGAATGTAAATTTCAAAGCATGCGATAATATTGAATGGCTGATGGTCATATTACTTTGGTTAAATATTTAATAGGTTATACTTTTTATATCGAAGTTATCAATAAAAAAAGTTAATTATAACAAGTGATTGCATCTTATAGTAGGTTTTTCCAATATGCAATATTTTTTGTTGTAACTAGTTGCTGTTTTAGACGAAAAAATAAAAAATAAGTTCAAAATTAAATCAGGAATAAAGTTCTTTTTTATTATTATTGTAGATTATAGACGCGTTGACAACTCAGGTAATTAGCGTCTTTAACACAACAATTAATAATCCATTTGTGTATTAGAACCTTCCAATCGGCATACATAAACCGACTAGTACGAGCTCGGGCTCCTAGGAACGCCAATTCCCAAAGAACATTGGAATGCAATTGCGAGAACAACTACATTCCAATGTTCACTCTGGGGGAAAAAAAGTTCTGCAGGTCCTACAAAAAACTGTGGAATATCTCGTATACATGGTGATTAGAAATTGAAATCTCATACTCAAAATTTAATTCTAGTACAGAAAATATATAGCAAAGAAATCTATAAATACCTATAAATCTACATTTGCAAGACAAAAATGAAAACGTAAAATTTGTTATAAGCATTTCCCATCTAGCTTTCATTATAATTTACACACGCTTGCATCAGCTCATTCAATTTTATATTGTTCTGCGCTAATGCAACATAAATTCTTTCAATTAATCGGACTTTATCGACCAATTTATTCAGACATTTTTTAACTATTATTTAATATAACGATACGTAACGTTATATTAAATAATAATAATTTTAAAAAAAGTCGGATTAAACTGATACAGCCGTTAATACAACATTAAATATAAATTCTTTCAATTCACGGTTTGAAGGCCGATGTTTTCCGTGGATTAAGAAACAATTTAACAATAAAAAGAGGCCGCAATGCAGCAATACTGATGATATCAATATTCAGTATAATTATTAGCACAGTTTAATTGTAATATTTTAATAAGACGAATATTAAAATTTACCTAAGCTAATGGTTAAAAATAAAATTGACTTCCTAATTCCTATATATGCCTACCATAACTATAAATTAGAGCTGTGTTTATAAAAATATGTACTTCAGATTTGACCCTGACTAACAAATTTATAACATGTCGGAATCCCTCGTGTATACACATGTGACTACTTTTTAAATTTTAATAAAAAAAATTCCAAGAAAAATACACAACCGTGGTTATTGGTTACATTGCAACAAGATTATACACACGAATCTGGTAAAGTAAAATATACATGTTATTTACTAATGAACATAAAAATCATCAAGGATATATCATTTTTTTTATTTTAATAAAAACCTACACCACAATCAACAATGTTGATTCTGGTAAATGTATTATAATATACACAAATGGTAACAATGTCAATGCACCACTTACCTATATCAAATATCAATTGGTTTTCTATATCGTCAGATAGATTTAGTGTAAAATTGTGTAAAAACGTTTATTATGTCTGTAACCATATGATTAAATATTGAAGATAGATATTTAGAATTGCCTTTAAAAATTGGAAACATAGTTCAGTTAATAAAACGAAAAAATCATGAAAACTTCTAAACCCACCATAACAGCTCCGATTTTGATGAAATTTTTTTAAATGTTTGTTACTTGACATTATTTAAAATCAGAAACATTTCAGCCTGCGGACTCAAAATTTTCATTTTAAAATTACCTACAAATTTTCCTCCGAATTTTCTTATACGTTAGTGTCGCATATATTTGCCGTTTTACAAATAATTATTCAATCTCGACTAGATTTTGTATGCTTATTTAAAGCGTATTAACGTAACGATTCTGAAATTTTTAGCCTGCTAAGGTCAATTATTTCGATTCTAGAGCAGTTTTCCACTGGATTTTCCACGCGTCAGCGATATGCTCGTCACAAAGAACTGTTGTGTCGAAAATATTTATTGAATATTGGTGAAATTTTGCATAATATTGTTCTAAATGCATGAAAATGCGCGAAAACATTGAGCATGTTATTTAAATTATTTTTGAAGTGAAAACTTCTTTAGCGACGTATCTGTTTGATGATTTTTTAAAAATGTTTGTTATATCCCCCTTTTATCGTAGCGTAATAATATTCCGCCTATGTTATTGGTCAAGAAGTAAGCTTTTAAAAATTGAAATAATCAGTTCAACAGCTTTCGGGCATAAATACAAGCTTGATCGTTTATTATTATTATTATTATTATGTTACTGTTAGTATAGATTACCCGTATTCAGTGACCTGAAAATAATGTTAGATCACAGAGCACAAATTATATGCAAAACTAAAGTGACCATCCGTCCCGATTTAGACGGGACAGTCCCGATTTTGAGCCACGAGTCCCGATTCAACAAGCGTCACGCTTTTGTCCCGTTTTCATTAAATCACGTGCATTAAGAATGTTTATTTTTTGTCATTAGAGATTTTTACCCACTCAAAGTATTTTGTTTATCAATAATTATATAGATTGATACCTACCTTAAAAAATAAATAATATTTAAAATAAAAATATTAGCGAGTTTTTGGGGGTTTCTAGCGAGTTTTTGGGGGTTTCTAGCGAGTTTTTGGGGGTTTCTAGAGAGTTTTTGGGGGTTTCTAGCGAGTTTTTGGGGGGGTTCTAGCGAGTTTTTGGGGATTTCTAGCGAGTTTTTGGGGGTTTCTAGCGAATTTTTGGGGGTTTTAGCGATTTTTTGGGGTTTTCTAGCGAGTTTTTGGGGGTTTCTAGCGAGTTTTCAGGGGCTTCTAGCGAGTTTTTGAGGATTTCTAGCGAGTTTTTGGGGATTTCTAGCGAGTTTTTGGGGGTTTATAGCGAGTTTTTGGGGGTTTCTAGCGTGTTTATGGGGTTTTCTAGCGAGTTTTTGGGAGTTTTTAGCGCGTTTAAGGCTTTTTTGGGCGTGGAACCTAACGGTTGCCTTGTCCCGCTTTTTGATATTCAGGATTTGGCCACTTTATGCATAACGCACTCTTTTAATCTATACAACGTGTGTTTGTTGCTAAGTTTTTAACGCCTAAAACGTTTGTTGGGAATAAAGAATTCTTCGGACACAATTACTGTGTGTTGGTAAATTTCTCGGACTTTTCGGACTGTTTGGCTCTAGTTCTAACAGATCTATAGACTTATAACAGTTCTAGTCTCTAGACTTCTATCAGTTCTAAGAAGAGCCTAAAACCAAGTTCAAAAAGTCCAAAGAGGCCGAGAATTTTCACCAACAAACATGCAGCTGTGTCGAAGAGTTCTGTATTGCGAACAGACGCTTAAGGAATTCAGAACCAGTTCAGAACTTGCCAACGAACACACCTACAAATACTGCAAATAGGTAACGCATACAACATGGATTCAATAGCGAATACCGTACTATAGTTATCGGATATATCATTTCATTATATGATACTCTGAACATATATTCTCATTTATGCACAAGGCGCAATAATCAAATTAAAAATATGAATTTGAATTTATGAATCCACGATATATTTGTATACTATGCATACTAGCGATTTGCACAAAGAAAATATAAAAATGTTTTCTGAATTTAAATTATACAATATAAGTAACTGCTTTTGTTTACAAAAATTATCTTTAAAATCAGTACAATAAACAGATAAAAGCTACTTAAGAGCAGTTAGTATTCTTGGCGGTCACAATAATCGTTGTATTTACATAAAGAACTGAGTTGACTCTCCTACACACCACAAAGAAAATGTACTTATGTGAACGCAACGTGCACTGAGAATAACATAAAACGCATTAAATATTAATATTGAATTAATTCAAATAAATATTAATTAAATACCGAACGTGTAAACAATACCTACTTTAATTGACACAAAACAAAGATATCAAAGCGAAATACGCTTTTATAAAAATATAGGTAGGTCTGGTAGGTGTATCCAGGGTGAGACAGGCCACCCGTATCAGTTTTTTTTTTCAAAAACGATTAGTCGTAAATAGTTGGATCAAAAATTTTTATTATAAAGACCGAAATAAAAAATCGAATGGTGAGATTGTTATTTCCCGGAAATGCCAGGCATCCAGAATAGTTTGCTCCAGAATGTCCAGAACGCTGGAATTTTAGATAGTACGATAGGTTGAAAGTGGTAACGTTGAAAAGGTCTTTAAAAAATAAGAAAGTCTTGTAGGAAAATTTATTTTATTACTGCCACTACTGTTAAGTAATATTCGTTTGAAATTATTAAATTAAAATGTCATAATAACTATTACCAACTTAATTCTAAAAGTCGGCTTTTAAAATCTAGTTCCCTAGCTATCGTTCATTAAACACTGAAGAAGTACCTAAAGACACTCATAATTTTTAACCAGAAGAGCTCAACAGTGTTTAGAAGTAAGTTTTTTTGAACACTAATTGTGACTTTAGGTAGCCAGATCTTAAATGTCAACTTCGTTCGTTATTATGAAATTTTAATTTATATATCATCTCTGTGATTTGACTTTCTTAAAATGGTATAGGTCCTGTATAGAATATACAGGGTGTTAATGAATACGTGTTACAAACTTAAAGGGCATGTAGGAAATGCAAAAATAGACGGAAAATTTCCTGTAGAAATGGGTCGTTAGAGCTTTAGTTTTCGAGATACTGGGTGTTAAAGTTCTTCGAAAAATTTAATATTTTTTGAATATCTAAAAATTGGCTGATCTGAATAACTCGAAATTTTTGACAGTTATTGTACACGATTTGATACTCTCGACAAAAAAATATTTAATCCAGTGGCGGATCTGGGTATGTTGTTACCCGTTTCTTATTTAATAATTCCTTACTGTGAATTATCTTGAAAACCGTGTGTCCTACGACGAAAACGTAAAATGACTTTTTTTTCTAAATAAAACGAGGTATCTGGAAAAAATGTCCCATTTTCATTATAGTCAGTGCCGTAGAAATTATTAAATAAGAAAGGGGTAACAACATACCCAGATCCGCCACTGGATTAAATAATTTTTTGTTGGGAGTATCAAATCATGTACTTCAATTAGTACAACAACAGTAAAAAATTTCGAGTTATTCTGATCAGCCAATTTTTAGATATTCAAAAAATATTAAATTTTTCGAAGAACTTTAACACCCAGTATCTCGAAAACTAAAGCTCTAACGACCCATTTCTACAGGAAATTTTCCGTCTATTTTTGCATTTCCTACATGCTCTTTAAGTTTGTAACACGTATTCATCAACACCCTGTATAGATTGTACATAACATAATTAATATTATGTTACTGATTGAAACTACTTCATGGATGAGCCTGCGCATAAGTCACTTTCTTACCCACATTTCCGTGACAGAAAATTCTGCGTTCCTGCGAACTAAAAAGTTTTACTTTAAAAAAGGAGAGAGCCTAATAACTAAGCCGACATAAGATACGTCGGCCAATTAGGTATTTAAGTTTAAAAAAAAATTATTAATTTTTTAATTTTTTCTAATAATTTAACATAAATAATATTGAAAATCGAAAAGAAAAAAATTTTTAAAGCTATAGATAAATTACTAAAAATTAATTAAAATGTATAAAAATTTAAAAAATATCACGTGACTTCAAAACGCGCCAGGAATGTTTGTGACGTCGTTATGTTAAAATGTGTCTGCATTTGTTGGTATTTGTGTATATGTATTACACATACTATCAAAAATAATAAATTTTTAACTTGGTAACCATGGATACAAAGACCATAGATAACATAATGACGTCACACGCGTTCGGATTCTTTCGGCGCGTTATCGGAACTGAGTTTAAAAATTAATTTTTATTTAAATATAACTTTTTAATTAGTAAGTAAAAAAATTAAATAAAAACAGTTTTGCTATAAAACTTGTATGTGGTCCTTCCATTCATTTAAAAACTCGATTATTAAATTTTGCGAAATAAACCACCATTGACAATCCTGCATGTTCGTTTTCAAAATGTTGCTTCCACACGGCGCGGCGCATCCAATGTTGACGAACTCGTATCAACAATACACGTTTTAAATATATATTATAATATTTTTTTTAATAGTTCCTTGTTTGTCTACAATTTTTATTTCAAAAGTAAAATAATATAAAATTCAATAATGTGTCCTCGGTGCCTCACTCAATCAACATTCTAAAAGTAATTTTTTATTACACCCTGCAGTAATTAATAATATGCCTACGTAAATATATTCTATTTACGCCTTGACTGGACGCCTATCCGTACAGGGACAGTTTATAATGTTAAGTGCTATTTCCTGATTTCATACTTTTTGATGTTGCGGTACGAACAATACACTTTTATAAAGTTGAGCTTTATATTTTGAAATATTATATCATATTATTTTCATAGATTTTATTCAAATGAGTGAAGACTTTCCTACATCTCCGTTAAAGCAGGACCTATACTTAAAGTAGAATAAAGACTGGATATTGATTCAAAAGTTCAAAGCTAAATATCTCCGAAGCGTTGATGCTACGCCAAAAATGATGATGACCTTTTTTGTCGCATAAAATTCTGTAAAACTTCTTTCATTGTGACATTTTCGTAGAACTAACTGTTTACGAGTTACAGCGCATCAAAGTTTGCAAAAAATGCTTTCTGCAAAATGGAAATTCGTGGCAAGTTATGTTGCACTTGCTTAATGTGATTTATATCTTTCAAAAGAAGCTCATGTTCTTTTACGTCTCTCTTGATACTTATTGCAAGAAGTGATTTTACACCTCTTTCTTTCACTAAACGATTAGTTCTACGAAAATAGTCATGTGAAGAAAGTTCTAGGGAATTTGATGCTCTACAAAAAAGATCCTTACCATTTTTGCCCTACCATCAACGGTTCGAGAGATGTTACGAAAGATAATTTCAATGTCATATTATATAATAAAAGGTCAAATACCAGTTCATGAAAGTACTGTAGTTTTTTTGAGTTTCTCGATCATAATCTCTGTATATTAACACGAGATCTGTTTCATTCTGTTTTAATTAAATATTTTAAAATGTATTTTATAACTCTAGTAAAATAAAAATGTTAAATAAAAACTCTGCAATAATATCTAATTAAACCTAACATGAGGTTGAACTTTTCCCAAAGATGACACCTTTTTAGACCTATATTTTTAGACAGTTTTATTCGACTCGTGAATGTATAAATAGACCCTAAATTGTTAAGACCGATTAAATAATCTGATATGACCCTGTGTAATAATAGACGCATGTAATGAAAGCCATGACATTAAAATAAAATTAACCAACAGAATACGAGATTACTCCGCGACAAGTCCAATTTGGGTTTTTAGATCAAGTGCATTATTATTATTATTGTATTGTTTGTACTCTGTAGTACTGTAGATGTAAACTTGTATACTTATAAGTTTGTTATAAAAGTACAAGTTGTCATCAAATGAATGAATATCATGAATATTCAACTATGCAATCTACATAATGTTTATTAATAATATTTTTTCGATAAGGTACAGTTTCACATGAAAAAATATACATGTTACAGAAGTCAACATTCATTATAGTTATTAATTATAACTTTGATAATAAAATAACAAACCACTCTTACCTAAAAAAATGGCGACAAGTACTAGAAGTAAAAAATACGATGTTAGTGTTAATTTTGATTTTAATGATATATTTAAAAAATTAGTCTCTAGTGTTGAGTTTCGTGATTTTTTTCAAGGTGTAGTGGACAGAGCAGTGACTAAACAATACGATGAAATAATAAATAATGTAAATGAACTTAAAATTGAAATAGTTAACCTAAAAATAATCAATCAAAATCTTCTCGATAAAATCGAAGAATCAAACCAAAATATCATTAAAGAAATTAATATAATACAGACAAATAATGAATCTATTAAATCAAAGGTGGCACCAGTGATGGCAAAGCCTGATAAAATAAGTAAACAAACTAAGGTTTGTATCGATGATAAAAAAAATACTGAAACAATAGCTAAAGACAATATTATAAAGGAACCTGAGGCAGAACAAGCATTGAGTGATAATGATGGTTTCACTACCGTTCAAAGGAAAAGGAATAAAATTATACGTGGGAAGGCACCTGCAAACAACCTGATTAGAATGATGGAAAAAAAATTGTGGATATATGCTGGTGGTTTCCATAAGGATACAACTGAAGAAGATATGTTACAATTTTTGAAAACTAATTTTAATAATGAAAATTTCAATTGTGAAAAACTTAGTAGCTCTGGTAGATCAGTTAGTTTTAAAATTGCAGCTGATGTGAATTTAAAAGACACCATCTATGATGAAGATATGTGGCCGGAAAATGCCATTATAAAGAGATTTCTTTTTCGTCAACAAATCGCAAGAGTTAATTAATCTAAAAATGCCTAAAAACATATCAAATGATGACATTAATATAGTACCATCGAGAATTTTGAATATATATAATCATAATGTACAGTGTCTTCGCAATAAACATTTAAGTTTAGAAATACATTTAAATACATTTTCTTCAAAAATTGATATATTATGCCTTACAGAACATTGGCTACATGACGGTGAATTTATTGAAATACAAGGATACAGATTGGCCACTCAATTTAGTCGCACAAAGATGCAGCATGGGGGTTCATGCATATATGTTGCTGACAAATTTAAATTTAAAGTCATTGATATCAATAAATTAAACATTGAAAAGGATTTTGAATGCTCTGCTGTTGAAATCCTGAACCATAATTTGACTGTTATTTGCATATATAGATCGCCTAATGGAAATTTACATACATTTTTTGAATGTTTTTTGGAACTTTTCCATTTACCACAATTAAAAAATAACCTAAAACGGTCTAAAGTTGTTGTTAGTGGCGACTTTAATTTAGATTTTCTCCTTCCTACTCCAAGTACTAAAGAATTCTTAGATATAATTTCTTCAATTGGTTTACAAATTACAGTGACTGAACCAACCAGAGTTACAGCGACATCCAAATCATGTATCGACAATATATTAATTAATGTATCAAATTGTAGTTCTAAGATTGTTAAAGATAATCTATCTGATCATTATCCTCAGATTTTATCGATACCTCTCAGCAAAAGTGACATATCACCAAAAAGTGCGTCCTATAAAAGATGTTTCCCCGACAGTAAAATTGATTATTTCATTTATTTAATAACAAAAGAAGATTGGAGTGAAATCTACAATACAAGGGACTGTAATGAAGCCTACAATAACTTTCATGATATTTTATACTATTACTTTAATATCTGTTTCCCTCTTAAATATGTAAATTCTAATTCTAAAACCAACACATATGCTGAATGGATAACACCTGAAATTAAGACTATGTCTCACTATAAAAAACATTTATATCAAATGCGCAAAAACAATCCAAACAATCATAATATTGAATTGGAATATAAGAACTATTGTAAAACATTTAAACAAATAGTTGCACAGACAAAAAGGCAAGCTAATATAAATTTTTTGGCCGATAACAAATATTCGGGGAAAGCAGCTTGGAAACTAATTCAAAAAACTGTAAAACCAAAATCTGAAAAAACGATTGATAAACTACTGATAAATGGTTCTATTACTAGTGAAATTCAAATGATCACTAATGAATTTAACTCTACATTTATAAACATTGCAAGTAACTACAATTTGAAACCCAGTACGGACTGTAAAGTGAAAAACATAAATACATCATGTTTCATGTTACCTACAACTAAAACTGAGGTAATCAGTGATATAAAAAGTCTTAAAAACTCTTTTTCGGTAGGATGGGATGAATTTCCAACACATTTAATAAAAATAATATCGGACTATATAGCTGTTCCCTTAACATATATAATAAACTTATCATTTGAAAGTGGAATCTATCCGGACAAGTTAAAACGGTGCATTATTAAACCTATATTTAAAAGTGGTGATCAACTAATGGTTAACAATTACAGACCGATTTCCTTAAATTCTAATATATCTAAAATTTTCGAAAAAACAGCCCATAAAAGATTTCTTAACTTCTTCATGAATAATAAGGTTATAAATGACAACCAACATGGCTTTTTACCTGGTCGAGATACTAATCTGGCACTGTTCAACTCTATGAATTATATTTTAGAATCTTTAAATAATAAATACAAATCTATTGCAATGTGCCTTGACCTAAGTAAGGGTTTCGATTGTGTCAATCACAATCGTCTTTTAGACAAATTATATTGCTGTGGAATACGTGGTCAGGTCTGGGATTGGTGTAAATCATATCTTACAAATAGACAACAGCAAGTGCAGATATCTTCAACTTCTTCTGAATGGCTTCAACTAAAGTGTGGCGTTCCACAAGGGAGTATCCTTGGGCCACTCTTTTTCTTGATTTATATAAATGATCTACCATCGGTAATAAACACTAAATGTATATTATATGCTGACGACACTACACTGTTATTTAGAAAACAGGAGGACATTGAAAATGAATATACACTACTGTGTGAATGGTTTCAGGACAACGCTTTAAAATTAAATCTGGAGAAAACTCAGTTTATAGAATTTAATAAAAAGAACAATCAGCAAAGTAAATACATCCATATAAATAATAAACAATTCGAAATAGTTGATCAAATTAAATTTCTTGGGGTCTACATAGACAAAGATCTTTCTTGGAATGTCCATATCGAATATATTCGTAAAAAAATTAGATCAAACATATTCTTGCTAAGAAATCTATGCAGACTTACTAATACGGAAACAACCATACAGGCGTATTATGGATATGTATTTCCTCTGCTGAGATATGGCATTGCCCTATGGGGAAACTCCAGTAATGCAATTATTATTTTTAAATTACAAAAAATGTGTATTAGAGCTATTTTAAATCTAAATTCTCGGGACTCTTGTGCCCCTTATTTTAAAAAATATAAAATTTTAACTTTACCATCGATATACATCTTAGAATCGGCTTTACTTGTCAAGAGTAATCGTGATAGTTATAATGATGTAGCGACGGTACACAGTCATCACACCAGACAGAATAATAAAATATATAAACCAGCAACAACTAAATCTTTTATTGCAAAGAATGTATATCATATGGCAGTTGATATATTTAATACTATACCGGTACACGTGCAAAAGTTACCTCTGCCTAAATTTAAAAAAAAATGAAAGAACTTTTAATTAATAAATGTTATTATAACAATCACGATTTCTTAAATGATCGTATTTTACAATTTTAACCTATGTAATTTTATGTGCCTTATTATTAACGTTTATTTCTGACCTTTTGTACACCATATTTATGGTTAAACACAAACAATAAAATTCTATTCTATTCTATTCTATTCTACACAATATACCTACATATTGTACTTGTTACCATTAAACAAAAACTTTTAATTCTGACAGTATACGCAATAGTGGATCCCACAAAAATTGTGTCAAACTAAAATACCTGTCGTAGTTTTTCAGCATTTAAAAAAATATAATCATGCTATGACAGCGTTCTTTTACATGAAACTGGGCCGATAATGTAATAGTAGATTGTATATTATCTAGTTGCGTAAAGAGGCATATTACTGACCAAATAGTTACCGTATGTTAAAACGAGTGATAACCAGTTTTAACAGTCACACAAGTCATAATATCATTATGGACGAGATACATGATATGGTATTTTTTGTCATATCCACTATAAAATAGCTGCTTTTCACTTCATTATCAGTATTTTCAAAAAAAATTGACAGTTCATTTGTAACGCAAACCTCACTCCTATAGTAGGCCGAGGCACGCACAGGAGTATGTAATAACGGGCGGATCAGGCGAATAAACATTTTATTACTATGAAAATGACTAGTGTCAAGTGTGGGAAAGATACGTTCTCGTACACCGGCCTGTCAAAAGTCACTTTACATGCATGTAAAGCAGCATTGGGTATGGCAAAAAATATTTTATTCTCTTTACTCACTTTAATAAGTTATTAATAATATCGATCTACATAATATTATGTATCTTAAGGCAATCGCACCAGTGGCTATGGTGGCAATGTGGTATCCACCAGTGGTCGCCACTAGCGACTGGGTCGAGCCGGCGTGCATGCCTAGTAGTGATGTGCAAGTATTCACTTCACTGCTACTTTTTCACAGATATCAATTTTTCACAGCGACCTTAAAAGATATCACTTAAAAGTAGCTGCTACCAATTTCACTCTTAACGTTTACACATCCAACTAGTATGGTCTGCACACTGCTACCTGCATACTGTGAAATGTGAATAGTTCACAGTTCGCTATCATTTCACAGTTCACAGTTTACAATTACGTTCACTGATGTGTACCTGCTACCTACCTATTGTACCCAACAGTGAAAAATTTAAAATAAGGTTTATCAGGTAGGTAGGTATCTATCGTATTTACGTATATCATTATCTATTGGCACAAGATATTGATTTGTTTTAATAACTTGTACAGTGTACGTTATTTAAGTGTAAAAAATTAGGAAGTATAAGAAAAGTAAATGCGAAATAAAAGCAAAAAAATATATTTGCTTTGTTAATGTTTCTTGACGCGGATTGTCCAAAAGTGTTTCGAATAATTTTTTCTATTAATTCAAATTTAGATAATGTTAATTAACGTATCAAAAAATACATGGACAAAAAAAATATAGGTACCCATTTTTCACAGTGACCTTCATGCAAAATACAGATCTGCTTTACGTTACATCCGGTCAAATCTTTTGTTATGCCTAATAGGTAATAATAGTGACTGTGAAACGCATTTTTTCATAATTCATTTCACCGCTGCTATATTATATCCTAACAACTAACCCAGTTCGCTGCACAGTGCACAATGCGTATGCTACACTGCGCATTGAAAGGATTTTACCAGTTTACCTGAGATATTTTAACTGTGAAATTTTTCACTGCTAAAAGTAGCAGTGAATAAAAAGTAGCATTCACAGTTTTCACTGCTACTGAAAATTCACTGATATGCCCATCTCTAATGCCTAGTGTGCGCGAGCGTTCGTCCACTAGTGTCCACTGTCCACTAGCAGCGAGCACGGTATCTGCCGGAGTTTGTGGACCGAACGCATCCATCACGAGCGCTTAGTGTGCTAATTGATATGAATCATCTGTATTATTGCAATTTTTCCGGAACACCTGTATACAAAGTCACTTTTAGACGCGTGCAATATAAATGTCGGTACGTTATAAGCATTACGCACACGATGCATATGAACACTGTATGCATAATGAATGCAGTGTCCAGTGGCGTGGTGGCTGATCAGTGATCAGTAAGAGATTAACCGATGCTTGTCGTCAATTTAGTAAGGTCACGCGTAACAAACCGGTTACAAATTATTGATTGTCGCAACTACTTCCCCATAGATATAATAATATAATAATATAACGTCTATAATATAGAATTTGTTGTAATCTACGTAATAGCGTTCTCTAACCGAAGGTATAAAACATATAGATACTTACCTAAAAGAAAAAAAATTGGACAATTTTAATTTCTTTTATAATTTTAGTGGTTTTAGTTACATAAAGTAGTGATTTCAGAAGATGTTCATTTCCAAGAAGGTACGTTGTGTCTATGAAAATTTTCATACTTCTTTTAACCAATAACTTTTTCATATTTGAGTACTTACAATGACATTGGTTTTTATTACAATGAAGTTTCTCTCTTTTTCACGGTGAATTTCTTTCAGTGAACTCTAAATTTGTTTGGGGTAATCAGTAATTGCATGTAAAAGTTAAGTTTGTATCTGAAAGATAACAGAAATATAACAGATATGAATTAAGATTGAAAATCTGTTTATAAAATAAAAATGAATAAATAGTACACAGGAAAAAAATTGTCCATAAACCAGACTATCAATAAACAAAAGTTCATTAAAAAAATATATTGTATATTTATAAATTCATTAGGGAAGAAAACGGCATTAAAAACAGTTTCATTTTTAGTATGCAATAATGCAAAAGTTATCACAAAAATATGAATTTCACCGCCTACCTTTTTACCCGACTGCGCGATAGCAAAAGGCAGGGTTATGTTTCTCGCCCTATGTATGTACCTACCTAAGAACTATGTAAGTGGGATTCTTTATTCCCTCGTAGCATCCAAACGCCTGGATGGATTTTAATAAATGAGGTGTCATTAGATTCGTCTTAATCACTAGAGTGAGATAGGGTATACATATGAAATCACGGAAAATTCAATATTGCGGACGCTAGACGCCATTTTGTCATAATGTTAAAATAATTTTCCTTCTAAATACATCGATATGGATATCAAAAAAAGGTCTCGTTTGAACGAATTCAAAAAACTAAAAAGACGTAAGTTAAAAAACATCAAAAATCCCGACTACGAAACAAGATCAAACGATCACATGCAGTCGGAGGCATACATGTATAGTAACAAACTGAACAGAAATATCTGATGTTCCGACTGCATGTTATTATTTGATCTTGTTTCCATCTTTTTAGTTCGCTCTGAACTCAATCGGGTTTTTATGATTTATTTAATTTAATTTTTTTTGCTGTGTTTGTGATCTTAAATACCTACATACAACACAACGCAGAAACAAACTGTACGTTATTTGATCACAGGAACCAAGATAAAACGGAATTAGAAAAATCATAACAAAAAGCCAACGCTGAAACAATCAACTACGATACTGTCATTAATAAATTAATAAGGTGACATCACATACACAAGTGCATGTGCGTTTCGATATGCCATCACCGACTGAGGTGAAATAGAAGGAGCTTGATAAGTTGACAAAAAAGAAGGTTGATTCTCACTAGCTGTCAATATATAGACGGGCGTGCATTTACAAGTAAGACGCCGTCAGGTAGTCGTCAAAATATTGTTCAATGTATTTTGCATTGCTGCAGTGTGAACAGGTTAGTCGCCTCTGTTAACTTTACGATGGACAACGAGATATACAATAGGTATAGACAGTTTTTCTTTGCTCTAAATTTTTATGCACCCACTTTTTACCCGACTGCGCTACATCAAAGGCAGAGTATTGTTTTTCACGCGTGTCTATGTATGTAGGTATGTATGTATGTATGTGGGATTCTTACTACCCTCGAAGAATCCCAACGGCTGGATGGATTTTAATAAAAATGAGGTGTCTATCGATTCGTCTAAACCGTTCGATGGTTATAGGCTAGGTTTTGTTTCTATAAAACCAAAATGCCGGTCGTAAAATACAAAATGGCGGTAGAGACGAAAAAAAAATTGCGTACCATATTGAGTGGCATATCACTGAATAGGTCTTTCAAAATCAAATTTGATAAAACAAAACTAAAAAGTCGTCAATAAAAAATTATTAAACAAAAACCGACTGCGTAAAAATCGAACTTAAAAGATGGAACCAAGATCAAATGATAACATGTAGTCGGAGGCATAATAGTAACAAATTGAACAGAAATATCTGATGCCTTCGACTGTATGTTATCATTTGATCTTGTTAACACCTTTTAAGTTGGATTTTTACGCAGTCGGTTTTTTTTTAATAATTTTTTCTTACAAATTTTCTTTTTTTTTCTTCACTTTCTAGTAATGTAGCTACAACTGCTAAATCAAAATATCAGTAAGTTCTGAACATTTTAAATAAGTCTTCACTACCGCTACAGATCAGCGTCGCGCAACTGTGATAGCAATCCAAATAGCAAATAATGAATTAGGATTTTATTTAGCCTAAGAATTCAAAAAAGCGTCTATAAATGTCTTGATTAAACACATTAAGTACAATAAAGAGTATGAATAGTAATTAACTAATTAAATATCAAGGGCATCCTTAGTAATTGGTTAGCATGTAAGATATCTTTAGAGCGGAAAAGTCGAAGTGAATTATAAAATATGAATTTAAAGAATTCACTAATGATTATGTAATACTAATTAGTTTAACACGCATATGTCATATGGTATAAAAATAAATAGGTAGGTAATAAAACTGTTTGAATTTACTTTACAAAATTATTGCGAATAGAATCGACTCTTCAATCAATATTTCTGAAACTTATGTACCTGCATACGATTAACATTTGCATAACATTAGGCAATATATAAAATATAATAATTATTTTATAGACAACTTAGATGAAGCCTGCCGTTTACTATGCGCAAAACTACATTGTAGCGCCGCTGGTAGAGTAAAGTAACTATTTTAGAATTTTTGTCTCTCTGTTTTTTTTTTTGTAGTGGCATATTACTACCAAACCAGCTTTGATGACAGTTGGTACACTGGTACTCCAATCTAAAGTTTAGGATAATTTGCCAAACCCATAATTATCGCGAGCGAATCCACGAAAAAATAAATAAATAAAAACTCGTTGTTGTACATTTGGAAGGATTGATGACCGCGAATTTAATTATGTAGAATTTTTAAGAAATTCTTGAAAACATTCAGCCAAAGTTGTCATTTCTCGACAAGACGTAGCAAAAAAAAAGTCTTATGTCACACCTAGAAGCTTCACCCAAATGGTAATAACTTTTATGTAGTTAGTTTCGAAAATGCAATAATTTAAATTTAAGGCACGCGAGCGTAGCATAATTAAGATATACAATAAACCGTGACTACTTCAACACTTCATTTTGTTAATGCCATCATCTATCCCGTCGAGATTGTAAGATGTAAGTGAAGGAACTCTCACACGAAAAAGAGGAAACCATGGTTGCCTGTTTGACCTGGACAGCAGCAGATGTGCATAGAATCAGCAATTAATGAACAAGCAGGTTTTAACGTTTAAAGATACGTGCAGTACGCAACTGGGATTCTAGATGGTAGCATGTATGGTAGATGGTGGCTGAAATTATAAGCGCTTATAGGTTTGCACAACGAAGCTTTGATAATTGATACAAGCTTAAATCGCGTTTGAAATGTCAGATAGCGAAGACGAATATTTGTGTTCTTCTGCTACAAAGTGGTATATTTTAAATACAAATTTGGGTAGGCTAGCTATCATGTCCACCCTATTAATAGAAAACGATCTAAACATGGCGAATTTCATCATTTATACCAAGAATTAAAATTTTACCCAAACCGGTTTTTTGAATATTTACATATGGAACCTAACACTTTTAAATACGTCTTAGAAAAAACTCAAAACAAATTAAATAAAAACTGGCAAAATTTCACTTATTAAACTAGTTACATCCATTACGAAACTTGTAACGGCCATTTGACAGTTGTCACACGGTGATCGTAGTAGTCATCGCGCTGAAAGAATGGTGAGATACATTCTTGAATCTACCAGCTCTTGTAACAGCGCTCATACCTGCTACACTCACTACTTCGTTGTGTACGCTCGGATATATAACAATGCATTAATTTAAGCAGGCCCTGCTATGATCTACGCTACCATCTAGAATCCCAGCTCCATACTGCACGTACCTTAAGATTGGTATACTTAAATTACAAAATAATAATATGATAATTAATGGGTGTCGAAGTCACTATCTAAACGAAAACTTCTACATTACTCTATTTAAAAGGGGGTATCGAAATTATCCCACACTCGACACCAAATTAAAAAAATATATATTTCGAAATCGAGCACTTTTGTTATATGGGTTGGAAAGCCAAGGATCCCATTATATTAGTAGAATAACAGCCCTGTAAGAAAATTCTGTGACTTGTACAGAACAAGAAGGGCGATTTATATAAATAATAGGGTTCCGTTCGGAAGTACGGAACCGTAAAAACGTGTGAAGTAGCTCCAGTTACGGTTACCTAAATTAATAATGTATGTTTCAAACTACGTAGTATGTATGTAAAGCGTAACAATAAGGAAAATAAAATCTTGAATGAATTTAAATTACAAACGCGTGCCATAAGACAAATTCTTTGAACTTGATGAGACATTTCATTGTTCAAATCCATGATTCGTGGAATTTTTCTTAATGCTATTATTACGATCTGCAAATTTACATTTACTTTTTATTAGCATAACCAAACAAAAAATTAAATGCAGTTTTGGATAAAGTAGATATATCTATGTTCACTATCACCAAGTGAGTGCCATAGCGCTATTCTGCTCCTGGTTAGACTTAAAAACAGTTAATGCGATAAGTTCGAATAAAATAGATTAATGTCAAGTGCAGTAAGGTTCGAAAATACAAGAGAAAATGCACAGGATTTAAAATCTTAAGAGTTGTTTTTAGCGGTTGAAAAAAATTGCAGGATCCAAAAATGCCGAAAAAAGTTTCATAATTGTTTCAAAATTGAAATTTAGCCTTTTAGTAAAGATTAAGAAGTGTCCCTAAAATTTTAACAAATTCGGCATACAGGGCGGGATCTACAAAATTTATGAAAACACTAGTTTGCGGCGTGAGTGAATTACTTACTACAGACGGGTGCATGTAGCTTGGTTCAGATGTTGGAATAATAAATTCCAAGCCTAATATTAATATTTTGTCTAGGAACAAATTTTTAAATTCACATAACGATACATTTAAATATCCATTTTGTCGGTTGGGTTTGGCACTGCGACCAGTGATTTTATTATTTGTTATTATTATTTCAAGAAGCATCGTTACAAAACGTGACAAATGTCTGCTTACAAAAAATGCTTGTTATAAAATTTAATTTAAGTACCTACCTATGTATAATTAGTTTACATATAAAAAAAGTTATATAAAAATATAAAAAAGTTAGTAAATAAACAAAAAACCTTACCACTGCTAAAGTATCTAAAAAATAAGCTTTTGGTATGAAATTTAGTCGGGTAAAACACGTTAAGTGTCATCTCACTACTGAAGTAGACAGGCACACTAAAATTCAGTCTTCTTTTTACGGAGATGAACAATTTTCATATTTGAAGCTGTTTGGTAATTGGTACTTGTGGTTTAGCAGTAGTCGTTAATTATTTAATAACTTTGTTTTATTTTACTCTTTTCAATTGTAATATTATAAAGGTATTGTTATTCATAAAAAAGTTTCAACTCTATAGGAGGGGGTCCAACAAAAATTATTTTTCCAAAAATCTCATCATTTCTATATTTGGGTCATCAATTTACGTTCGTATACCAAATTTAATCTTAATAGGTATAGTCCATTGAAATGTTAAATTAGGCTTGTATTTTGGGTAGGACAATATTTTCTGTAAGAAATACCGTTACGAAGATAGACCTAGTGCAAAACCTGTTAGCATCCCTTTTCCAAGATGGCGGCCAAAATAAGGGGGTCGCCGACCCCGAAAACTCAATTTTAAACTTACGCCGCCCTCCCCCCTTCGCAACAGTAAAAAAAATCTTGTCCTACCCAAAATACAAGGTTATCCTAAAAAAATGTTACATTTCAATGGACTAGTATATAAATGAGGGGATGGGAGGGCTGTGACCTACAGACAGACAGAAAGACAGACAGACGGACGGACGCACTGACTGACCGAAACTATAAGGATTCCTAGTTTCTACGGAACCCTAAATACAAAAGCAGCAGAACTATCATGTGTTCAAAATGACCACCTTCAGCATACACTGTACAGCGCGATCAAGAATAGACAGACTGAGTGGCCAATACCTCCAGGTTATTCCATATTAATTGCTAGCATACAATTTTCTTCATAGGACATATTTTGTTCATAGGATATTTTTTTGCTTTATTAAATGACCTCAGGAATATGCTCCTTAAATTTGAACAGTACCTCATGCAACACCCTGTATAACGGAAAATAATACATACATTTTTATATTAAGTGTATTTGCAAAACAAGTAAATGTATCAAAAAAAACTTTGATAACAATTTAAGTACATGGACAAAAAACACGATGTATCTACCAATATATTGTTGTAAAAAGTGAATTCACAATTTCAGATATTGCCCTCAATGCAAAGATGCTACGGGCGATTAACAGAAAGAAAAAGTTGTTCGACCTCTAAAATATAAAAAAATATTGTTTGTGAAACCGGATAATATAGGTCCATTTATTATGCAATGTTAGTAATAATACGATATTATTACTAGATTTTATATTGAATTCAGGTTTAGCAACGTACCACAATATTATAATATTATACAGTCGCGTATTTTTTGTAAGTATACAAGGTGTCCAGTAATTGATGGGCCATGGTAAAACAATAATGCTTTTTATTAAGGCAATGCAGGGTGTTTAGTAAGAACTTTTTTTACATTTTCTGCAATAACAGAAAATTTAATAGACTCAAAATTTAAAGAACTCACTTTTTGAGTACGAAAAATCGCATTATATTACTTATATTTTTATAACTTATAGATAACGCTTCTTACGCCGCTATCACAACTTTACTTTCTTTTGAAAACGGTTGATTTTAGCGATTACAAAAAGGTATACATTCTTCTTTCAAAATTAATGATGTCTGCATAAAATATTTTTAACCGAGAGAGGCGTTGTGGGCGTAACTATAGCGCCGTCTATGAGTCTAGGAAAAACAAATAGCATAATGTGATTTCTCGTCCTCAAAAACCGAGTTATCTCAATTTTGTGTCTGATGTATTTAATACATTGTGTTATTACAGAAAATGAGAAAAAATGTCTTAAGGTAGTAACATTTTACTTTTTACCAAAGCATGTTTGTATAAAACGTCATCATATCTATTTTTGAGGTAATTTTCGACAATGCAAAGCAAACAAAATTAATTTTGTTTACTCTGATAGATGCAGAATTTTATACCCTAAAACTTTTATTTGAAGATTTTTTGCCTAAAATAAATAGTGAAGCAGGAAATTAAGGAAGTTTGATAGTCACGGTCAGCATCATGTCTATTTAACAGTATTTTCAATAAATTCTGGAAATGCTTATCTGAAGCTTTGCTATACATTCACCACCAGCAGTTAGAGTTATTTGGGTCAATTGACACTTTTATCAGTTCTCAGATTAGAACCTAAGAAGTGGGGGTTTGTATTAGACGTGTCATAGAAACATCATTTAAACAACGGCATTGCTACACGCTCGGCTATTCTCAATCCCTAAAAGATTTTTTACGCTCGCGGTTAATAAATATGTTTATGACATGTTTTATACTCTGTTAAATTCTATGAAATACATAAATTTTGAATTTGAATTTGAATATAGAGAACAGACCGGCCGTAAATAAGATTCGTAGTAGTGGCGTAACAATTTACTTACAGGGTAGGGTAGGGCAGGTTAATCGCAGTAATAAAAATTTTAGTAAATTAATAAAAACATTGTTACGAGCGTATGTTGTCCAACGTGCATTGCTTCATCGTTACTAAGTGCTAAATAATAATATAGAATGGTGCAGAACTGTTATTTTTTAATTAATTGTTGGATTTTTATAACCATTAATTTCTTTTAATGACAATATTATTAATGATATTACGTATCGCCAAATTACTAATTATAGTAATTATATTATAGTAAATACTTTGCCGATTATTCCATCTAACAAACTTAATTGTAATTATTCGAAGAAAATACCTAAGCCAGAGAGAAAAACTATCAAAGCGTTATTATAAAACGCAGAAAAACTTTTTCTTTTGATATTTTCAACTGTAACGTGGCAAACGAGACCAGCTTGTGTATTGGCTCATTTTTAAAGTAATATTATAATTGTCATCCTGAAACTCTTTTTAATTATTATTGTCTCCTTGATAAGGAACTGGAGAATTAGTCTCAATAGTTCAAAAATGATGCTTTTTAAAGTTATACAAGATTTAATAAAATATTAAACGACTGATAGTCTAGTCAAAGAATGATCCTAGCCGGAAAGTCAATAACCGCAATAACCGACTTCGGGACTTTGTTTGGACTGGTTAATAAAAAAACATATTAAAAGTCCTTGACCCTCGGGTGGGCGCAAGAGGGGGGAACACTTCAAAGGTTCCCTTTTTTGGTTTTTTGCATATAACTCAAAAACAGTTGGTCCTACGAAAAAATTCTATGCATGAAAATTGTAGCTGACAAAATTTCCTATATTTTCTATAGGTATTTGAGGTTTTATTTCTATCTCCAACCGTTAACGAGTTACACGTTTTTTTATTAACCAGTTCAAACAAATTCCCGAAGTCGGTCTTTGCGCTTATTGACTTTCCGGCTAGACCCCTCTTTAGAACACTCAATGACTGTATAGTGAATATTCGCATATTTTTTGACATTCGCATTCGCAAAATTCATGCGAATATGAATATCAGAAAAAATCTTTTTTTTTAAATGTGAAAATAATATAAAATAAGACAAAAAATATCAATTTCTTAGCATTTTTATTAGAAAAGTTTTTTTCTCAATCCTTTTTTCGCTACGGTAACTTTGCAATTATATCTTTTATCAGATTTTACTTTAACATTAGGTAATAAAGCTTTAGAATCAGTATTATAAATAATCAACTTTTTATTAGAAAACAAAAAAATATATAATTTAAAACAATTTAAACAAAAACATTGAAAACTGCAAATATTCACATTCGCATTCGCGAATATCGGCGACAGATATTCGCATTCCCCTAAAAATTGACATTCGGTACATCACTAGCGTGTATACTAATAAAAACCGGTCAAGTGCGAGTCGGACCCGCCCATCGAGGGTTCCGTACAATAATACAGCTCTATGCCTAATTTTCCTCTTTTTTTGTATAGAGACCCCCTTAATTTTTACTTTTTTTTTCTATTATTTGTTAGGATATCCGCCATAATAACACATATTCTGTGAACATTTCAACCGGCTACCTGTTACGGTTCAAAAGATTCAGCCTTTTAAAGGTAGGACAGATAGACAGACGGCGTAGGCTTAGTAGGCTTAAACCAAATTTATTTGAAATCACCAGGTCTGGTTACTTTGTTAACTGCAGTGTATCGACTGGCTTTTCAATTTATTATTTAAAAAAAACGCATATACAGATTTTTTGAAGTCGTAGGTATAATAAATAATAATAACAAATTGAAAAAAATTGAAAATGTCAATCGGTACAGTTGGACCTTAAAAAAAATTGTACGTACTTTTTGTTGCCCACACTTCGGCGGTTCGTATTCCAAGCAGAACCCTGCGAGCGTGCTCCTTGCACAAAGCGCCTTGCATTGCCTCGACAGCATCATCAAAGTGTTCCAGATTGACTGGCACGAACACGTCCGACGGAATTTGTTCGATGCCAGTCTGATAGACATGACTTTTATGACCGACACCTTGTGCTTCCACCGGCGCTTCCTTCGGTATAGAATTGCTACTGGAGTGACGAGAATCTGAAGGCAAAACAAATACATAATATAGTTTTAACAATTTGAAAATTTATCATAGGTCTTATTTTTACCGGTTGTTATAGCCATGCGCGATAGCTAAACATTTCCCCAACGGGCAAACGTTAAAAAATTAATACCTGACTAATTAGTTATTATAGTGAAGATATACGTGATTGTAAAGAGTACCTCCCCCATTCGACGCTTATGATCCTATCTTAAAAAAGTATACGTATTACGTATACACTGTATGTCCCACCGTAACTGAGACATAGCATTTTAACATGGTGTTACGATAATTTGTTAATATTTGATCCCCGTTAACTGCAGTTTTTGTTATTTTTATTTTACGATCTTGTTCTAAATGTCCCCAGTAATGATGCTGTAGACTTATTTTTATTTAAATGTCTTTAAAAATTAATAAAATCACATTTTTTAAAAATAAATCACAATCTTTGCTTTGTATACCAGTTTAATGGACAAGTGCTCAACGTCGCAAATAGCTTTATCGGCTAGCGCGTTGACCAACATCAGTTACCTTCGCGGCAAGCCCAGGTTCGAATCCCGAGAGCACATAATTAATTTTTTTTTTTAATAATGAAAATACATTGCAGAACAATTAATAATGCTTATTAGTTACAAATAAAAGTATAGCGATTTTATTAATTATTTTCATTAAAACTAACACGTACAACCATCGTTCAACTCTGTTTTAATGGAAATAATTAATAAAATCGCTATACTTTTATTTGTAAATAATAAGCATTATTAATTGTTCTCCAATGTATTTTCATTATTAAAAAAAAAAATTAATTATGAGCTCTCGGCATTCGAACCTGGGCTTGCCGCGAAGGTAACTGATGTTGGTCAACGCGCTAGCCGATTAAGCTATTTGCGACGTTGAGCACTTGTCCATTAAACGGGTATACAAAGCAAAGATTGTGATTTATTTTTAAAAAATGTGATTTTATTAATTTTTAAAGACATTTAAATAAAAATAAGTCTACAGCATCATTACTGGGGACATTTAGAACCAGATCGTAAAATAAAAATAACAAAAACAGTTAACGGGCAGCAAATATTAACAAATTATCGTAACACCATGTTAAAATGATATGTCTCAGTTACGGTGGGACACACTGTATATTGTAACCAGTGCAATTTTTGTTGAATAATTCTGTACTATATATAATTAAATATTAATAATTAAACTCAATTAAATATCAATTGATGCAAATAAATACAAATAAGAATTAATGATATTATGTTGATATGTTTCCGATCATAAAGTACATAGATTATTTGTCTTATAGATTTATGTTAGGTTTCTGATACAACTTTCAGTATTTTTTTTTTTATTAGGTTACGTGTTCAGAAACTTAGGCTATATACACGTGAAAAGTAAGGTAACTGGTAAGTAAACTTTCAGTATTGAAATCTAGATTTAATGTTGAAAGTCGTATCAGAAACCAAACATAAATCCTGGAGATAAAAACATCAGCTGATTAGGATCTATAATTTAAATCGCAAAAAGAATAAAAAAAGTAAAATTTAACAAATCGTTTTTACTATGAAAATAATGTTTGTGCATTTTTTCGAATTGAAAGTCTGCATGTACTTTATAATTAGTGTATTTGCCATAATATGGCACATACACTATTGGCGTCGGTCGGATGGCGGGACCTAGGGGTCGGACCAAAATTTCTCGACGTTTCATAGCCTCCTGAACACTTTGGCACCATTTTTAAAAATGTTTATATATATATGTATATATATATATTTATATATATATATATTTATATATATATATATGTATGTGTGTACACGATAACTCTCGACAGACTTAATCGATTAAAACGAAATTTGGTACACACATTGGAACCCATCACCGCAAGAAGCCTATTTAAAATGGGCCCGATCGGACCATTTTCAGGGTTGTATTTAGGGGTTCCAAAAAGTTTTTGGGCCCAAAAATACCGAAAAATTTGTCAGAATCGTTTCAAAATTGAAATTTAACTCTTTAGTAAAGATTAAAATGTGCTGCTAAAATTTTAATAAAATCGGCCCGACAGGACCGACTTTCAAATTTTATGAAAACACTAGTTTGTTGATACGGATTTACTTATGGAAGGGTGTATTTAATTGGGTGTACTGATAAAATCCATGTCTAATATTGAAATTTAGAAAAAATTAATTATTTTAAGGGATGTATTAAGGGGTTAAATTTTTTATTTTGTCCAAAAACAAACTTAAGTTCACATAATAAAGCCACAATGCCAGTATTAGCAAATACACTATATTGTCGGCAGGGTTTTGGCACTGCGACCCGAGTTTTTTTATTATATTTAACTGATTTTAATGCGTCAGTTTGTTATTATTTTATCGGATCTGTAAGATTAATGAATAATGAATTTTATAAACATACAACTATTCAGAGAAATTAAGTTGTTCTCTTTTGTAGCACTGTTAAAAAATCATCATAAAAACCAGTAGTAACTTTTGAACTTCAAAGGCAAATATCTGAATTTAAAAAAATAAAAAGCGAGTATTACTGTAAACCATATATTATGGGTATAGGTGTTATTTTAAACTGTTTTTTTAATTTAAAGTAAAAAATAAATAAAAATCTGTGGTGGTCAACTTGGCCCCATGTTAGGGTGGAGTTGACCGACTCTTTATTTTGCTTGTTAAAACGTTTTTATCACAGCACAGGCAAAGTTGACCACAACGACAGTTATATAAAATGTTCTTAGATAATATTTATTATCGATTTTTTTTAAACAACTGAAATATGCTAGATATAAAACATAGTAAAGAAAAACTAAGAAAAGTTTAAATGAAAGTGAACAATTAATAATCATTGAAAATCTAGAGAATATAAAAATGTGAAAAGTCAATATCAAAATACAGTTCATTTTTCCAATTATTTTGGGATGGTCTATTATCTTTTTAATGCTCGATACAGGCACCTGATCAATGTCATTTATATCAGGCTACAAAAACTTGTCACCAATATATTTTTTTACAAATTTTATTTCAGCCTCTTGGTGTTTGTTTATGGATATTATTTTTCCCACGTAATGTTTGACAGTCTTTTTTGTAAAATATTCAACAACAACCTACGAGTCAATATCAAATCAAACACATTGTCTCCAAAATAAGATGAAGTTTCGCATTCTTAGATAAGTTGAAAGTCAGAAGAGCTTGCAATTATTATTTCAGATTCGGAATCTAGCTTACGTTTTACTTACATCAATTTTTCTAGTCGAGTATAGGTTTTTTACTTGTTCAACATCACCCACTCGGTCAAGTACACCCCAAAATCACAAAAATATTGCGCAATTTTTGGAATTTTGAAATATTTTATATACGTTTTAACTATTTCACAATTTGACTATAGATATTCTATTTACATTAGTTAAGTCATAAATAAATGTGCAAAGAATACTCCAAAACTAAATAGCAAAAGTTGGACCATCTATTTTTTGCTGTATATTCCAAGGTTAAGGACTGAATTTTGTTTGGGTATATTTATTTCAAAAAACAAAGTATTTCTAATGTATTTTATAAATCTATATACGTATTAACATTATAATCCAAGAAAAATTAAAAAAAGAATATTAATAATCAATTTATATAGTAACTTAATATAATATTTTTTTTTCGGTCAAGTTCGCCCCAGTGGTCAACTACACCCTGTTTTACCCTACTATTATAAAATAACCAACTTTGAAATTTTTTGCAAATTCTAAAATATCCGGTATAACAATAATAGTCCAGTGATTTTAGATTTCCACTGCAGAAAAATTCCCAGTTAGCTGATTTTTTTTTATTTACCTTCGTTATGGTGTTTTAAAAAACGTGTAAAAAGTCCCCATCGATATCGTGCCGGCGTTGCCAGATATTCGAGGTTCAAGTTCACGACAGACGGTTTTTTGCGAATTTCTCGGTTCCGTTCCATTTTTTGCAAAAAATGATTATTATCAATCTTGTAGAGGACGAAATTATCTACAACTTTTGTATAAACATTTTTTGTCTACGATTCATAGTTTTTCTTATTAAAGTACCCGCGGCTTCCTCCCCCTCGATTTTACATAACGGGATTATGCTGCTTCCCGAGGGCCTAACATACTGATTTGTACCATTATTAGTGTATTTGCCATATGGCACATACACTATTGGCGTCGGTCGGATGGCGGGACCTAGGGGTCGGACCAAAATTTCTCGACGTTTCATAGCCTCCTGAACAATTTGGCACCATTTTTGGAAATGTCTGTTTATATATGTATATACAGTGTGTCCACAGACTCATCCTCAACATGGGGATCTCCGTTGTTATGGGAGATAGAGATTTGGTTAAATGAGACAAAATGTGCAGAATCTCCAGTACTACTACCCTGCGTAGTCAAACTTTCCATATTTTGCTTGGTTCGCGACCGACAGTTGAAAAACGAGATTTACCCATTTTCGTTTTTTGTTTATAACTCGCTTATTAAGTAAGTTAGAAAAAAAATATTTTCACTTTCTTAAGGCCCTTTTTTATGAAGATTTCAAATCTCTTTTCATATTTTTAGTTACTTTTATAGTTTTGGAGATACGTGTATTAACTTTGTTTTTTTAAATACACGTCGAAGATGGCCATGACACCATTCGAAAGAGATTTTTTTTCTCTTTAATTTGATATGAGGGTTAATGGATTTATTTTCAAAAATAGCGGAGTTATACGTAAAACACTGATTTTTAATAGTAGGCTATGCTAAATTAATTGATAAAACAACAGAAGGCTTAGCAAACAGTTGAAATTCGCGTTGGCTTAGTAAACGGCTGTTTTGTTTTAGCTGTCAAAGTGTAGTTTGTTGCTAATTTGCCAGTTTATTAAGTGATTTATTAAATTTACTTTTGTTATCATGGATCCATATTGTAACAATGAAAAATAAGCGATTTTCAACAATTGATCGTAAAACAGTAGTTTTGGCTTCTTCACTTATTCGCGTTGACTTAGTAAACGGCTTTTTAAATGATCCATAGTTTATTAAATTTACTCGTAAGTTTCTGTAAATAGACGAATGAGGTTGTCTTCGGTCTGGATACTGATCGAAGTACATTTCTGCAGCTCTGGTCGAATTTTTGTGACATAGAATGTAACAAGATAACAAATCAAATTTTTCATTGTTACAAAATGGTTCTATGATAACAAAAGTAAATTTAATAAATCACTTAGTAAAACTGGCAAATTAGCAACAAACTACACTTTGACAGCTAGAACAAAAAAGCCGTTTACTAAGCCAACGCGAATTTCAACTGTTTGCTAAGCCTTCTGTTGTTTTATCAATTAATTTAGCATAGCCTACTATTAAAAATCAGTGTTTTACGTATAACTCTGTTATTTTTGAAAATAAATCCATCAACCCTCATATCAAATTAAAGAGAAAAAAAATCTCTTTCGAATGGTGTCATGGCCATCTTTGACGTGTATTTAAAAAAACAAAGTTAATACACGTATCTCTAAAACTATAAAAGTAAATAAAAATATGAAAAGAGATTTGAAATCTTCATAAAAAAGGGCCTTAAGAAAGTGAAAATAGTTTTTTTCTAACTTACTTAATAAGCGAGTTATAAACAAAAAACGAAAATGGGTAAATCTCGTTTTTCAACTGTCGGTCGCGAACCAAGCAAAATATGGAAAGTTTGACTACACAGGGTATTAGTACTGGAGATTCTGCACATTTTGTCTCATTTAACCAAATCTCTATCTCCCATAACAACGGAGATCCCCATGTTGAGGATGAGTCTGTGGACACACTGTATATATATATATATATATATATATTTATATATATATATGTGTGTACGGGCTATAACTTTCGAAAGAGTTAATTGATTTTGACGAAATTTGGTAGGCACGTTGGAATTCATCACCGCACGAAGCCTATTTAAAATGGGCCCAATCGGACAATTTTAAGGGTGGTTTTTAGGGGTTGAAAAATGTTTTTGGGCCCAAAAATGCCGAAAAAATTCTCAGAATCGTTTCAAAATTGAAATTTAACCCTTTAGTAACGATTAAAATGTGCTTCTAAAATTTTAATAAAATCGGCCCGACAGGACCGGACTTACAAATTTTATGAAAACACTAGTTTGCGGATAGTGCTTTACTTACTGAAGGGTGTATTTAATTGCATTGATAAAAATATTGAAATTAAGAAAAAAAATATTATTTTAAGGGATGTATTAAGGGGTTAAATTTTTTATTTTGTTCAAAAACAAACTTAAGTTCACATAATAAAGCCACAATTCCAGTATTAGCAAATACACTATATTGTCGGCAGGGTTTTGGCACTGCGACCCGAGTTTTTTTAAGTTGAACTTAAAGCTAACGATTAATTATAATTTTATCGAAATTAATGCAGTAGTTCTCTACTTATAAGCAACCAAACATACAAATCGACAGCGCTCAAACAGACAGACAGACAGACAGGCAATTTTTTTTCGAAAATACGATATTTATACTTGACATCAATTATAAAGACCATTCGTAAAGTAATTTTGCATACCGTATAACGCACTCTACTAAGAATAGCTCAGAGTAGCCATACTTTTAATTTTTATTTCAAAATTCCTTTACGAATACTCATTATAATTGTTATAAAGACTATTCGTAAAGGAATTTTGTAAAAAAAAATAAAAATGTGGCTACTATTACTAGAGTGCGTTATACGGTATGCAAATGCATACTCGTACTTAATCCGCACTCTCTCAACCCTTGTAAATTTTTTTTACAAAATTACTTTACGAATGGTCTTTATAATTGATGTCAAATATAAATATCGTATTTTCGAAAAAAAATTGTCTGTCTGTCTGTCTGTTTGAGCGCTGTCGATTTGTATGTTTGGTTGCTTGTAAGTAGAGAGCTACTGCATTAATTTCGATAAAAATTATCGTTAATCGTTAGCATAAAGTTTAACTTAAAATAAAGCTACAAATCATTTTGTTAGGCCCTCGAGGAGCAACATAATCCTGTTATGTAAAATCGAGGGGGAGGAAGCCGCGGGTTCTTAAATAAGAAAAACTATAAATCGTAGACAAAAAATGTTTATACAAAAGTTGTAGATAATTTCGTCCTCTACAAGATTGATAATAATCATTTTTTGCAAAAAATGGAACGGAACCGAGAAATTCGCAAAAAACCGTCTGTCGTGAACTTGAACCTCGAATATCTGGCAACGCCGGCAAAATATCGATGGGGACTTTTTACACATTTTTTAAAACACCATAACGAAAGTAAATAAAAAAAAATCAGCTAACTGGGAATTTTTCTGCAGGTGGGTCATTTCAATATCTAAAATTACTGGAGTATAAACTTTGGTTTTGATATTCGAAAAAGTTTGGCACGTGTATAAAGTTTAAATATAAAATAGTATAGGTAGGTACATAATATGATTTGGAAAAAATTTGTGTTTGATATACCTTAGGTAAGTATAAAAAAACTGGTCTGGGAATTTCCAACATATAGATTTTTATTGCGTGTTAGATATGCATAATTATTACATTTAATACACAAATAATTTCCCACTTTATATCACTGAGTTCTAATATACGGATAGTGAGTGGCGGTCATTGTGTGAAACTAGCTTGCGCAGTGCCAAGAGCGAGCTGTTGGCAGTTGGAACATGGGATTATAACGTTTTTCATTGGTCGAACTGGTGCGCACTGAGTGCGCACTCAATGAGGGGAGCGTGTTTCATTGGTAGAATCAGTGCGCACTGTGATCTTGCGTCGTGTTTCATTGGTAACTCCAGGGTCGAGTTTTTGCACTAAAGTGCAAGAAATCCACACCGTCCACGAGAGACGGCGTAAATATATTGCAATATAGTAGCGCGGGACAATATGACAGATCTGACAGTTTGACAAATCTGAAAGTACCTAATTCAATTGCTAGAATCGCTATTTTCCGTCCAAGATGACTATTTATATCTTGATGAAAAGCGGAAAGTCTCTAAAATAGTAAACTTCAAAATGTTTTCGTTAGAGCCAGAATAATTTTTTTTTTCTTCGTTTTATAATCACTTTTTCTACTCTGCATTCAATGATAAGTCGGCGTAAATAAACCACTATGACTATACTTAAACGCTAATGACCTCTGTTGTCGAGCGTCTATAATCTACAATTCGACTATACTTAATAAAGAAATAATGTCGCCAAATTCTAATTGAATATTGTGTGATTTTAGAAAGGAGAAATTATTATTTTATCTTTTGAGGCGTTCTTGTTTACTTTTTGAAGTCTATTCAATTTTTTTTTATTTAGAATTATTTTATCGTTCAAATAGCGCGCCAAACAAGTCGGATGAGATTGCACTGACATCAGGCGTTGTATAGGGAGGAACTAGTGAGTAGTTGACTATTCACAGTCCATATAAAAGAGATCAATGCTTTCTAATATACATTTTATTTTATACGTTCAACAGCATAGAAGGATGAAAAATGCAAAAACTTATTTTGTGTAAATCCGGTTTCCGTCTTTCAACCCTAGCATTTTTTTTGTTTAAAATGAAAAAAGCACGAAAAACAATCTGAAATTACATATTTCGTCATCAATAAAGCATCATCATATAACACTGTGAACTTCGCACACAAATATTCACAAAAAAACAAACAAAACAATATTAATCTAACTACAAAAACTCTCAAACCTTATTTCATAAAAAAACTACAGTGTTTGTAGATAGCCTAGGCGAATTAGACACAAAAGTGGCATTTAGAGGAAAATCGTATTGTGATAAGTGGATTTTAAGGGTTGAATATCAAATTTCAAAAAGTCGATTTTTAACCTTTCAAAATATAGATTATGCTTTATAAGCAGGCTTTGAAAATAAAAACAACAAACCATTCACATAATATCAAAATAATTCACTTTTAGTTATCAAATTAAACAGAAAACCATATTTTCAGTATTAAATACTTAGTTTTAAATAATATTTAAGTCGTCAGCTTTATAATCCACAAGTTAAACGTAGTCTGATTTTTCTGTATGTTCGCTAAATCCACGAGAACTATTAAACGGATTTGAATGCTGTTTTTACCATTCAATAGCTTATTTTTAAGGAAGGTTTAGGTCTATAGGTCTGGCTTCACCCAAGTGCAAACAGGATTGATTCCAAGTTGGAGAGCGAGCGAGCGAAGCGAGTGAATAGTGTATTAATACCTAAATCATAATTCCGAGCGAATGTGCGAAGCGAGTGAGTAATGTATTAATTATAAATTATAAATCCGATCGAACGAGCCAAGCGAGTGAGTAATGTATTAATAAATCATAAATTCGAGCGAATGAGCGACGCGAGTGAGGAATGTATTAATAAATCATAAATTCATATAGCACCCGAGCGAAGCCTCACCGGGCCGCTATATTTTCATAAATCAAAGATTTCCTTAAATAATGCTTTTTGTCGCAAATCGATATCTTAAAAAATTTAGAAGTAATTATAGGAGCAACCAAAGTTGAACATTACACTTTTTCGGCAGGCGTATCTTCTTAATGTACCGAATTAAAAAAATCCATAGCAAATAAAATGCCTTGACCGATGCTTTTATGTACTTCTGTGTAGGTGCACATTGGGCTGAAATTATTTTTTTTTACAAAAAATACCAAAAATACTAATTCATAAAAATTGATCGGCTCAAATGATTGCGAACCTTTCACCATCAGACGAATGGCTTGTTAGTTGTGAATTTTTTAGTGCAAGACACTTCAATCTGGAAAAAATTGATGGAATCAGCTCTGCATTATAGTTTTTGTTATCACAAAGGAAAGGCCGAACAGCCGTCATATACAGAGTGTTTCATAATATATGCGCAGGACTTCAGGATGTTCCATAATATATGCGCAGGACTTCAGGATGTGATAGCTCGTCCAAAAATATGAAAAAAAGTTTCTATTAGCTTACCCTCTAAAATGCACCATTTTAGAGATACAGGGTGTTGAAATTGAAAAAAAATTTCGTTTTTTGCGAATATCTCCGGAACCGTTTATCGTACAGAAAACAGCTTTTGTAAGCATTTTCTACTCATAATAAGCTATGTTTTGTGCCGAAATTTTTTTTTTTTAAGTCATAATTGGTGAAGGTTTTGAAGGGGTAGTGTGTGTTTTTCTCCCCAACTTCTACGCTACTGGAAAAAGTACGGTTTTGAGAAACCCATTTGAACCGCCAATGTTTTCTACACAAAAAAGGTACTCTTGGTCATAAGCCCTAAAGTCGATCGTTTTCGAGAAAAATCAACTTTTATGTTGAAAAACATGGTCAATTTTTTTAAATATAATTTTTTTCTTACTATTTAAACAAAATTTATTTAAACGTTAGAACAAGTAACAAAATCAAACGTTAACTTCATAATTGCAAAATTAAAAAAAAATGAAAAAATGATACAAAAGTTGTCTTTTCAAAATTCCCCAAACACCCTGTATCAACACCCTGTATATCTAAAATGGTGCATTTTAGAGGGTAAGTTAATAGAAACTTTTTTTCATATTTTTGCACGAGCTATCACATCCTGAAGTCCTGCGCATATATTATGAAACACCCTGTATATCTATCATGTGTTTAAAAAAAATTGCATAAATTTGGTTTGATTTTAGAGCAACATCCTCGGCTAGTTGAACTTCATCGGCCGTTAAAAAAACTGGTCAGTCCGCCATTTGCCCAATTACAGGTAAACAACTAAAGGTGAACTACATTTTTGCGAATTGATTTTACAAAAAAAAAACTCGGGTCGCAGTGCCAAACCCTGCCGACAATATAGTGTATTTGCTAATACAGGCCTTGTGGCTTTAATACGTGAATTTAGGTTTGTTTTTGGACAAAATAAAAAATTTAACCCCTTAATACATCCCTGAAAATAATATTTTTTTTCTTAATTTCAATATTATTATCAATGCAATCTCTGTACCAAATTAAATACATCCTTCAGTAAGTAAATCACTATCCGCAAACTAGTGTTTTCATAAAATTTGTAAGTCCGGTCCTGTCGGGCCGATTTTATTAAAATTTTAGCAGCACATTTTAATCTTTACTAAAGAGTTAAATTTCAATTTTGAAACGATTCTGACCAATTTTTCGGTATTTTTGGGCCCAAAAACTTTTTGGAATCCCTAAATACAACCCTGAAAATGGTCCGATCGGGCCCATTTTAAATAGGCTTCTTGCGGTAATGGGTTCCAATGTGTGTACCAAATTTCGTTTCAATCGGTTAAGTCTGTCGAGAGTTATCGTGTACACACATATATATATAAATATATATATATAAATATATATATAAATATATATATATATACATACATATATACATAAACATTTTCAAAAATGGTGGCAAACTGTTCAGGAGGGTATGAAACGTCGAGAAATTTTGGTCCGACCCCTAGGTCCCGCCATCCGACCGACGCCAATAGTGTATGTGCCATATTATGGCAAATACACTAAAAAACATTTTCAGAAAAAATATTAATGATCCACGAACATCAGAAGTATTACGAACTTTAATTGTATGCGTTTTTTTTTTTTGTAAAATCACTACGTTTATTTAGTTGATATGAGTTTTAAAAAGAAAAAAGAAATATTTTTAACCTAAAAAGTTAAAAATAATTTTTAACTTTTTAGTAACTTTTTAGGTTAAAAATATTTCATAGCACACTGCGACAATTCCTTTGAAAGGTGAAATATTGTAAAATATCACATTCAAGTTGAAAAAATACGAAAATATTAGGTTTAGGTATCGAGAGCCCTTCATAAAAGTGTTAAAAATAAATATCCTAAAGAATACAATTCCAGTAAAAAAGCAACGTCGTTGCGTTTAACAGTTTAAAGTTACACGTGATTTATGGTAGGTAAAAGAATACCTTATTTTAAACACTCTACAAAAAAAAATTGATTAGCCAGTCTGCTATCTAGTATCCCCAAAATTTCAAAGGTTTCTGTTTTAGTTATGCCGAATTTTAGGTAAAGGCTGCATAATATGTCAAAAATTTCGAAAAAACCTGCTCAAAAACTGATAATTTTTCCTAACAATTTCTATCTACAAGCAGGTACAGAATTGGAAAAACAAATAAAAACAGGGTGTTGCATTAAAAAAAAAACATAACTTTGGTCTGCTACGCTTAAATAGGACAACCTGTATAATCGAAACTAATTTCTAGCTGTAGAGTAGATCTAGCCAAACAATTTTCGTCTGAAACATTTTTTCGTAAACGTTTTCATTTTCGAAATAATCTTGCCTTTTATCCTCGCGTGAACACCATGTATAGCAATAATATATTATGTACATACCTACATAATATTAAGTAAATATACATAAACATTTTTAAAAATGGTGCCAAATTATTCAGGATGTAGTAAAACGTCCCTAGATCCTTCCGTCCGACCGACGCCATTATAGTGTAAGTGCCATATCGCAAATACACTAAAAAAATGAAAAGAATTATTTTACCGCGGAAATCCCAGTCGATATATCGAAGTCAGTTCAATTGATTTCAACAAGCAACACTAATAGAGTTAAGTTCGGTGGCACGGAACCCTATAAAAACGTCTTCAGACTTAGCAATGGCAACGTCCTCATGAGTTGAACTACACTAATACTGGAAATGGTTCGCGTTACACTATTGTATACCTAATACTTTCATGTCTGTTGCCAAACAAGACCGTTTATGTCGAATTTCAATTTGTGTTAGAATAAGATAACAAATAATCCACTTCATTGAATAAACATTGTAAAAACAAGTTAATGCACTTATTTATTTATTTTGATTTTTAACTACATTTTTGGAAGTGTTTATTAATTATAAATTCCTAATGCGCTCCACGTGGACATAATATGGGAAGGATGTGTGATAAATAATTTATTAAAAAATGACATCATGAAGAATGATTTACAATATGCTAGAAGCAAAGCTGTCTATCCGGATTCTAGTCAAACAACTGAAAAGTGGATTTTTATACATATCGATCGCCAAAAAAACACCTGATCAGGTATCATAAGAGACAAGGACAAAAACCTCGCTTATATGTATATTATTATGTATAATAAGCATTAACTTAAATATCATACCAACGTAACAGCAATTTAGAAAAATTTAGCTGCATAATCATCAATATCAATATAAGTACATTGGACAAGCGTACTATGCATTTGTCTGCAGATAGAAATAGATATTGTTACGGATCACCCTGTATATAACCGACAGGCAAGAGTTCTGAGAAACGGGGGTCCGCTTACTGTAACAACTGGTACCTGCACGAAAGTTCTAGAGAAAGCGAGAACACACTAGGCTTATGCTACGCAGCCTATATAAACAGCAGTACGAGTGAGTGAGGGATCAGTCAATGGAGAATACTGAGCGACAAATAGTGCGTCTAATATAAATACAGTGAATATAAATATTTGAAACATAAATAACTAGAAATAAATAGTCCTGGTATATAGTTAATTGTTACGAGTTATTGTATATAGGTGTTTGTTTTGCTTTGTAATTACTGTTTAGTTATTGTTACTTGTGTTGATTGTTAGAATTGACTTTTCGTTGTTGCGTTCATTATTATTGTGTATTTAATCATTGTGAATAAATATTTATTCCGCCAACTCAGAAAACAGTTTTGTAACAATATACAATATACATAGTTTCTGTTTGGGTTATTTTTTGTAAGATTTTTTTACAATTGTATAATAATGCTTTAATTTTTTTTCTCTCCTAATTCTTGGGCAGCAGGTCATACGGAACGCTTTTTTAAATTTTAATGTTGTATTTTTAAAAATTTTATCTTGTCTGTCTTATCTTATCTAGATATAGTTTTCTATACAGGGTGTCCGGATTTCAAGTGTACATAGGACATTTACATGGAAAAATGGTTTTTCTCAATTTCCTGCTTTCCTATACATTTTACAGAAAAAACATACTTGGCAAAAATGAAACAAATTTATGTGTAGAAGAAGAAAATTTGTATTTTAACTACCATTGTAATTAACAACTTGTTTGTGAATTTTATCCATAGATTACGTTGGTAAAGTCAGAAAACAAATTTAAAAAAAACTATTTTTTTCCAAATTTTTTTAACTTTTCTTTATTTACCCAAAAATTATTATGAATATGAATCAGAATATGCTTCCTTACTAGCTTGCCGATTATCACTAGTAAGGAAGCGTATTCTAACAAATATTCATAATAAGTTTTAGGTAAATTTTAGCTACAGCTTGTTGGTAATAAAAAAATTTCAAAAAGTTTGAAAAAAATAGGTTTTTCAATTTTTCAAATTTGTTTTTAAGTTTGTATTCTGTTTTTTTCAACATAATCTATTAATAAAATTAACAAAAAAGTTATTATGAGTATTAGTACGGATATTTAAAATTTAAATTAATAATTACGACCGTAGAGTTAAAATACAAATTTTCAAAAAAAAAATCTTAAAAAATACTATCTTATTCTACACATGAATTCCTTTCATTTTTGCCAAGTGTGTTTTTTCTGTAAAGTATACAGGAAAGCAGGAAATTGAGAAAAACCATTTTCCCATGTAAATGTCCTATGTACACTTGAAATCCGGACACTCTGTATATATTATGCAGGTTACAGTTTTCAATATCTCAGTATGTTGGTTACACTTTTAAAACAAAATGCTCCATGTTGAACTTTATAGATACTTACATGTGGAAACATCATGTCTGTTTTTAGGTTAAACTAGTTCAATCCAAAAAAGCTGGTCAAAATTGGCGACCCGCTGTGCTACTAAACGACATATGATATTATATTGTATACATATGCTAAGAATTTAAAAGGTTAATTCCGAATTTGATTAGACTATAATAGATAATAGGAACTTTCGTTATAAGTACCCTCAAATATTCGTGGCTTATTTAAATATACAAAATCATATTTCAGTTTATCACATGAACGAACAGTACATTGCTAGTTATTTTTGTTGAAGTCGTCGAAATTAAATCATCAATAGGTATACATCACTGATTATTCATTAATATTGTAGTGATTCATTATCATAAAATCGCCAAAAAATGCATACATAAAAAAAAAATATTTGTACCTAGCTATTGTTTTATTGCATTATAAATAAGTAATTTGATTTATTACTTAATAGACCAGTGGTTGAACGTTTGAATTTGGAATTAATTAGGGAAAAGCTGGAAATGGTATTAATCACTTCAATTTTGGTCTGGATTGAACATACTAAGTTTTCCCCCTCCTGCTAGGTGAGCTTTAGCCGCTGCGTGCAGATTTATAGTAAGAAATACGTGTTTTAATTAACACCGAAAATTAACATTACCTATGCAATTAAAATGTTTCAGACAAAAAATATTTGCCGTAAAATTGTCCACATTTCTTGTCCCAGAAATTAGATGTCTTATTGTTGAAAATAGCTACTGTTGAAATTTGGTAACACTTTTGAAATTTTGTATATGAACGCGAAGTACTCGAGTAAGAAGAGTGTTTAAGAAATATTAAGTTCCCATACAAGGATTATAAACCTATTCATGGGCTATCGAACTGCATCGAAAAATTTGGAAAATTTGTTTGCGGCTACCCACAGACACAATTTTTCCAAGGTACACGTGACGCGACGTGCTCTAGTTAGAAAGTGTGCGCTCATGAAATATTAAATTCTCATAAAGAGGTTATAGACATATCTAACTGTGCCAAAAAAATTTGAAAATCTCCAAGGGGCCACCCTGCAGAAGCAATTTTTTCGAGATAGAGTTTTTGAGGTAAAAAGTAAGATCTTGGAAAAATTGCTTCTGTAGGGTGGCCCCTTGCAGATTTTCAAATTTTTTCGACACAGTTAGATAGCCCGTGAAAAAGTCTATGGGAAATTAGTATTTCCTGAACACACTCTTTGCTAGAACACTTTCAATTTTCATATACCTACCTAGGTACGTGAATTTAATATTTCTTCAACACACTTTTTACTAGAGCACTTTGCGACAAGTGTTCCAATTCCACTTGAAAAAATACTACCTTGGAAAAATTGTGTCTATAGGGTGGCCGCAACCAGACTTTGCCAATTTTTCGATGCATAAATAGGTCTTTAATCCTCGTATGGGAACTTCATATTTCTTAAACACTCTACTATAGAGTACTTTGCGTTCATAAATACAGCGTGTCCACGAAAGTTCTTTACAAATGGAATTTTTTTTTATTAATTATTGGAGCAAAATTTTTTTTCTGTGGAAAAGTTCTGCTTCGTCCAAAACCTCTAAAACACCAAAGGCCTAAAGTTATACGAGGGAAATCAAAAAGTTTTATTTTACTAAAAATAAAAATTATCTGTGATATTCAAGATTTTCGCAAAATTAGTTACATAATCAAAGTTCATTCAAAATTATAACATAACTAACTTCTAAGTAATTATTTATTCAGAATTATAAATCAGAATTCAACATGTCCTCCATCTCTCTCCATACAAAGAACAGTTCTCCTTCCAAAAAATTTTCTTTGGTGTTTTAGAGGTTTTGGACGAAGCAGAACTTTTCCACAGAAAAAAATTTTTGCTCCAATAATTAATAAAAAAAAATTCCATTTGTAAAGAACTTTCGTGGACACACTGTATACAAAATTTCAAAAGTGTTACGTAATTTCAACAGTGGAAATTTTCAACAATAAGAAATTTAATTTCTGGCTTAATGACAACTTTTATCAAAAAACGTTTGAGACAAAAAATGTGGACAATTTTAAGGCAAACATTTTTTGTTTGAAACATTTTTTATTGCATGATGTTAATTTTATTAAAACACGTATTTCTGAGTATAAATCTGCAGCGGCTAAAGCTCACCTAGCAGGAGGGGGAAAACTTAGTATATTCATTCCAGACCTAAACTGAAGGGATTAAAACCTTTTCCAGCTTTCCCTTATTATTTCCGAATCAGGCGTTTTTTTTATTCTACATGGGCTGTAAATTTTCAATTATACCTAATGGATGTTCTTGAACTACCGCGTACAAAACAAAATTGTTAAAGAAAAAATACAAGTAAAGAATAGATATTATATTGTACAATTGAAGTATTAATGTTATTAAAAATAATTGGTAAACAATAAAAATTACAAAAAATACTGTTCTCAAACCTTCAAATTTAATCTGATTTTCTTCGATTTCAAAGCAAAAATATTTACAACTTTGATTACAGTCACTTTTGGATTTATTATATTAACTTCAGTTGAATTCCGCAAAACGCAAGATATAAAGTATTTTGAACGCAAAAATGCTTACATAAATAAAAACATTCGGAAACTGATGATAATAATAAACAATACTTATTTTATTTTCAAAACACCAATTCACAGTAAATAAATAATTGTTATTGTATGATGTTTCTTTAGAAGAATCTTAATAAATATCACCTCAGAAGCCAACTGATGTTTAATACAAAAAAAAATAATAATTATACATATTATGTAAAATGAATGTTTTTTACATAAAGATTGCAGAACAAAAGAATAGTTATTATAAATTCTTTATTTTGTAATACATATTTTAATAAAACAATATAAATCGCAAATTATGCGTAAACATTCTAATCACACCGTAAATTTTTTTATGCAATTTATATCGCAATTTGTATTTAAAGAATTTGACTAAAAGAAACTCAACGCAACAGTTGATAATGCAATGAGAGAAAATATGATCATTAGTTGTACAAGACAAGGTTGATAAAGCGTAGATATATAGGTATTAACTAACTATTAATACCTACGTGAACATCGAAAATTGCCGTAGCTACTTTTTTTTACTATTTATTATAAATGGAGGCGAATGAAACTTATATCATTCGAAAGGTACTGTGCCATAGATGTGCAAAAAAAAACATGTGTGTATGTTGTCGTTAAGACAGGTAAAAATGATTTCCAATGAAAGCATGCCTTCTCTGCACGGGAGAATATTACATGCAAAAACGTTATTTCTCTCGCTGTTTAAAGACTTCTGGTGACACACCCCGGAGATTCTTTGAACTATCAATATATAGAGGGTCTCGGCAAAACAAACTTTTGTCGAATTTCTTCGTTGTCGGTACAGTTAATATGTTGAATTTGTGTTTATAAGGTTATGTGACAAATAATTAATGTGTTGAAGGCAAAGAGACAGGGAGGGGCAGTTTGTGCGTTTTAGACACAATTGGTCGAATTTCGACCACAGGCGATACTAGTATTTATAAAAATCTTACGTATTAGTTTTATTTTAAAAAATGGATATTTTGAATAATCAAGTTACCTACATTCAATTTTTTAAGGTTTTAAAATTAGTTTTTGTCTAACCCACTATAAAATAGCTGAATTACCTGCATGTAAAGTGACATTTGACAGGCAAGTGTGCGGGAACGTATCTTTTTGTAACACATATTTGAAATGTACAACATATTATATTCAACTTTAGAGCTTTATTGAATTAATTTCAAATACCTAAATCTCACTGACAGCTAAAATATTGGTCTTGATTTATTTACTTCGTTACCATAGTAATTATATTTCTCGTATGGCGTAAAATATACATTATTGCACGCTTACGTCACAGCCTATATTTTACGCACGCCTTCCTATGCTGTCGTATGGCGTAAAATATTGTATTATTGTACGCGTGCGATATAAATGGTCTTGCAATGCTGTTACGCTGTTAAAAACAGTTTTTTTTTCAAACATCTTAATAAGCCGACTATAGAGACACGAAATTTTATACATTTCAAATATGTGTTATAAAAACTATTCCCACACCAACGTGGAAAAGGAAACCATTTCCATAGTGATTTATGTTTATTCGCCCTGATCCGCCTGCCATCACTTACTCTCGGCCTACTATAGACGTGAAGTTGGCGACACAAATGAACAAGCAACAAATTTTGAAAATACTGAAAATGAATACCATTATAAATCTCGTGCGTAATGATATTATGATTCGTGTGACTGTTAAAACTCGCTATGCTCGTTTTAACATAATGTCACTTACTCGTCAGTAATATACGCAATTACGCAACTAGATATACAATCTACTCTTAATTTCCGAATTAATATTACTATTATACTCAAGTTTTTATAATATCAATAATTTTTATGGCATAAGGACGATTTAAAAAAAAAATACGGTCTGTGATATAGGTAACAATAAGTATCTATTCGAAAAAATATTCATGGTGGTGCACAAATTAAAACAGTAGGTATATTCCAAAATAGGATAAAAAAACTTTGTATAAATGACCAAGTTTTTTACGGAAGAAAACAATTATATTATTTTTTAATTATAAATTATTACTTTCGAGTATAATAAAGTGACTGATCATAAATTGCCGCAATTCATATATGGATAATTAGTAATTACTCTTAGCAATAATAATAATAATAATACACAGATTTTGTGGTAATATTAGTAGTATGTTCAGGACCGGCTCTAAGATTGCTGATGGCCCAGTCAAACATGCTTGAAATATATTATACTAGATTCAGAGTAATTTTTTTACTTTTAATTTGGAAGATTTCCTGTAGCATTTGACGTTGCACACAGTTGTTCGAATTGCCGTTTCTTTTATAAGTCGACTTTGCGATTATTTTAAGTTTCATTAGGTAATAATTTCATTATTTTAATAAGACATTCTTAAGTATTTAAAATTTTAAAGAATCGAAAAAGTGGCACAGATAGATAAATTATTAAAATAAGGAATAATAACAATAATAATCAGTTATATACAAGCTGTCCCAAAACGAAGTTAGATGATAGGGGAGGTAATTTCCAATCAAAATAACCATATATGTGGTTATCCAATTGTTGACAGTTCAAAAGTTATTTCAATTTTTGTATTTTGCTCTGAAATCGCCTAGTGCTTCCACTAAAAAATTAATTTAAAAAAACATTTTAAAAAAACAAAAACCCGACTGCGTAAAAATCGAACTTATAAAAGATGGAAACAAGATAAAATGATAATTTAACATGCAGTCGGAGGCATAAGATATTTTCGTTCAACTTGTTACTATACTATTTCTTCGACTGCATGATATCATTTGATCTTGTTTCCATCTTTTAAGTTCGATTTTTACGCAAGCGGGTTTTTTGTTTTTTTGAAATAATTTATTTTTATTTCCTTCCTTTTATAGTTGAATCTTACTCATCAAGCCTTTTCAATTGATACTCCACACAAAAGCTTTTGCCGTATTGACAAAACGGCGTCTAACGGTCTAGCGCCCGCCATATTGAATTTTTCGTGACGTCATGTACCCTATTTAAAATCTTCTCAACGAAACATTTCTTCTGATACCAATATCAATGCATTTAGAAGGAAAATTATTTATTTATTATTTAATTTACTCTGTGTACACCAAAAGTGAAGAGTAGGTCAAAAATACATAAGAACAGCAAGTTACAGTAAGTACAGTAAATTAAAAAACAATGGAATAGATACTGTGCTGTAGTAGCAATGTTTTAACTTTTTTTAAACAGTTTCATTCACCTTATTAAAATTATTTTTGCATTCTGGCAAAATGGCGTAGAGAGTCCGCCATATTGAATTTTCCGTGACGTGACGACGTCATATACCCCGCAGCACTCATGAGGCTATGACGAATCTACAGACACTTCATTTTTTAAAATCCGTCAAGCCGTTTAGGCCACAGAAGGCGCCGACCAAAATGCAAAGATACATAGGTACATACATACACCCGAAAAAAATTATCCTCCTTCGGCAGACGGGTAAAAATATATGAATTGTTTGGTTAATGTTTTTTTTAATATGATGCTGAACGGTCTACGTTTCCAAACAAAACATTTTCATGAGCTCTGTTATCACCTGCTAAAAAAAAAACAATTGTTTTGTCACCTTTCGGTTGCAAAAATTGAAATAAATTCTAAACCGTCAACCATTGGATATGATTATTTTGATTGGAAATGATCTGCTCTATCACCTCACTTAGTTTGGTCGTCGACTTTTAGGACATCTTGTAGATAAAGTCTTGTAATTAGATTCCAGATATAATTTTAAAGCACATAATCCTAATATTGCCACAAAGAAAAACCGCAACTTATTGATTATAAGTGGATTTATAAATAATAGACATAATATAAGTGCTCATTTGCAGGTCGAGGTCAAGTAAGTACCTACACTTTATGTGCATTTTTAAAACAAAATATTGCACAAAAACGCAATACAAACACTTTAGAATCAATAATAAAATCGGTTATTATGTTTCAAGTAGGTACTTGTTTAAAATTATAGTAGTACAGGTACGAATTAAATATATAGATATAATAATATAATATATATAATCTTAATATATAAATACATGCGAAATACCATTCACTCACTCACTGACTGACTGACTGACCCATTCATCACGAAATCTCAATAGCCATAAAGCCTACAAACATGAAATTTTGCAGGTAGGTTTCTTATAGGACGTAGGCATCCGCTAAGAAAAGATTTTTCGAAATTCAACCCCTAAGGGGGTCCAACAGGGGGTGTAGAGTCTTTTGTCAAAAGGTTCATATCTCACAAATCGTTAAGGTGAGAGGTATTGAATTCAACATACTAACTCTTCTTTAAAAATAAGCAAACCCATTTTTGAGCAATTTTTTAAATCAACCCCTAGGGGGTAAAACAAGGTTGTAGGGTTTTTTGACTTATCAACGCCCAGGCCAAACCGCTGAAGCTAAAAACTTGAAATTTGGAACGTAGGTTCCTTTTGTGACGTAAGCAGTAAGCACTCATTAAGAAAGAATATTTCGAAATTCAACCCCTAAGGGGGTGTATTGTTTTTTGACAATTGTTCATAGGTATCTCAAAAATCGTTAGTGAGAAGTATTCAATTCAACATACGAACTTTTCATTAAAAATAAGCAAATACATATTCGATCGTTTTTTTTTTAATTAACCCTTAAGGCGGTGATAAGGGGAATTAAAAATAAAAATAGTCTTTTTCCAAAACTGCTCGAGCTAGAAAGACGAAATTTGACTTAAGTATTCTTTGTTAAAATCAAAAAGATCGGTGTTCAACAAATTATCGAAATTCGTATCCTAAGGGATGAAAACAGGGGTGGAAACCTTCATGAAGGACATGCGAAAACGTACTTAAAAATTCCCGAACGCACTGTTTAGCGTATAATTTAATGGATTTGCGTACACGCATACTGAACTTATTTAATAATAAGAAATATTAGAAATACCTTGTGTCCGTCTTGTGACTTCATGTGTTGTTAACACGACGCGTTTCAGCAACGAGTTGCCATCTTCAGGTGTAGTTAATTTTTTATATTATAAAACACACATTGAGTATTATTATTATTTAGCATTTACGCAGGAATTAGCATGGACGCAGTCGGCAAACGTGAGCCGTGGCTGTTTGTAATAATAATAATAATAAAAGTAGATAAACATCCAAAGAGGATAGCTATTATTCTATAATAATTTGCCAAAAAAATATCAGGTTGTTGATGTAGGTAATTTAATGCACAACACGAAAAAATGACTGTAAATCTTCTCAAATGCAAAGATGAACCCAAAAGTTTCGTTTAGGTTTTTTAACAAAAGGCCGAAACTATTTTTAGGGTTCCGTACCTCAGTATGGAATCCCATTACTCTACCTACGATGTCCGTCCGTCCGTCTGCCACAGGGCTCTATCTCACTAACAATAAGAGGTAGCTGTTTGAAATTTTCACAGATTGTGTTTTATGCCATGAATCCTGGCAAATAATAATTATAATTAAACTAGCGGTCCCGTCCAGCTTCGTCCAGGTGCTATGAATGTATGATTAGTTATACCTACATGTTTTTAGCTTGAGCAATTTCAAAGATACAGAGTGTCCTTCATGAAGGTTTCCACCCCTGTTTTCACCCCTTAGGATACTAATTTCGATATTTTATCGAACACCGATATCTCTTTGATTTCGTGTTTCTAGCTCGAGCAGTTTCGGAAAAAGATTATTTTTATAATAATAATGATATAATAACCGCCTTAACGGTTAATTAAAAAAAACTCGAACATGTATATGTTTATTTTTAATGAATAGTTCGTATGTTGAATTCAATATTTCTCACTAACAATGTTTGAGATATGAACAATTGTCAAAAAAGACATCCCCTTTTAACCCCCTTAGGGGTTGAATTTCGAAATATTCCTTCTTAGTGGGTGCTTACGTCACAAAAGGAACCTACTGTCCAAATTTCAAGCTTCTAGCTTCAGAGGTTTGGCCTGGGCGTTGCTTAGTCAAAAAACCCTACAGTTTAATTTTACCCCCTTAGGGGTTGAAATAAAAAAATGCTCGAATATGGGTTTGCTTATTTCAATACCTCTCACATGATAAATAATGAATTAATTTTAATAAATTAATGTTCTTACACGCTCACAATACATTCAGAGTATTGAGAATAATAAATTATACTAGTAACTCTTTATGACTGCACTTGTACATTGTATACTTGCATTAAGCGCACTTAGTAAGATAGCCTGGCTAGCGCAATGGTAATAGCATTAGACTCAAGATCGAAAAGTACCAGTTCGTTCTTGGGCTTCGGATCGTAATATAATCTGTTTTTACTCATCAAATATTCTGTTAATTTATTATTTTTACTTTAAAAATATACCTACTTTATTTAAATTTGATACGGAAAAAATTTAAAAACTAAAAAGAACCAAATAAAATATAAGTAGGTACAAAACTTTTTAAAAACAAATCTGTAAATTTTTTACCTCTACCCAACCCTCGTCGATGTGCGAGTCTGACTTGCACTTGGCCGGTTTTTTAGTAGAACGCAAATCAAAATTGAAAATAGAGAATTCGGAACGAATTTCGAACAATATTCCATACGATTATGCCCGGCCTCTAAATATAGATTACTTTTTTTTGAAGCCACTCGTAAAATTTTGCCAAGATTTTTTGTTACATCTTATATTGTATTTTTCCTTATTCTAAAGCCTTATGCCCTATTTTTCCTTTTTATTTTGCTAAATCAGCGCAACATAAATGTTTCCAGTTATTATTTCTTTCGTAGAATATTAGATACATAACAATATGTGTTTTAAAACGATATATATAAATATTATTCATAAGTTTTGTACACGGAGAAACATTTTCATTTATACACAATAGTACACGTTTGTATGTAGTGGGTTTAATAAAATAAGGAAGTGAGCAAACTAGAAATAAAATAAAGTACGTTTAAATATTATAATTACGATTATGGAAAACCTTCAGTTGCTATACTGAATGGTCAAAAATCCATAATACCTACAGTTTAAAAATTTAAAAACTTTTTTGTTTGATTTTTACGAAGTATCAATTTTTTCCTAATTTAATTAAAATTATGTATCAACTTAATACAGGCGCCAGGATCCGAATAAGCCAGGAAGTTTTAAAAACTTGGTGAATTTGTAGATTTTTATGTCTTGAATGAAATACATTTTGTAAAAACCGATATTGGTAAAATGGCGTTAAAAATTGATAATAACCATTTTTTACTAAAAATGGAACAGAGCTGAGAAATTCAAAAAACCGTCTATCGTGAACTTGAACCTCGAATATCTGGCAACGCCGGCACGATATCGATGGGGACTTTTTACACGTTGTTTAAAACACCATAATGAAGGTAGTATACCAAAATTCAGCTATCTGGAAATTAGTCCGCAGATAGGTCGTTTTTATGTCTAAAATTCCCATTTTGATAGCAACGGTCCAATGGGTCTTAGGCGGCCTGGTTGCAAAGATTATAAAGCCCGCCTCGCGAATGTTGTAACGTAAGTACAGCTATTAAAGTTTAAAAATTTGTATCTTCATAAATACTTAATTAACGGATTGCAATGAAATAATCGCCAATGTATTTCTGGCAATGATTTCTAATAGGAAACAGATATATTAATTTTTATTTTTCTTTTTTACAGCCTCATTTCACACCCAAAAAAATTTGTAGAATGAGGCTGTAAAAAAGAAAAATTAAAATTAATATTTGCTGTTTCCTATTAGAAATCATTGCCAGAAACACAATGGCGATTATTTCATTGCAATCCGTTAATTAAGTATTTATGAAGATACAAATTTTTTTGGGTCCAAAGATAATTTTAAACTCCTAAAAACAATCCTTAAAACAATTCGATTGCACCCATTTTAAATAGGATTCGTGCAGTGATAGAGTGCAATATGTGTACCAAAAGTTTAAAACGATTTAGGTAATTCAAGAGCTACCTATCGCGCACACTTAAACATTTCCAAAAATGGTACCAAGTTTTTCAGAAATTTAGAAATATGTGAGACGTCAAGATTTTTTTGTTCCGCCATCCGACCGACGCCTGTATGCTCCATAAATACTATGTACAAGAAAATACACTAAAAAGGAATAGCAGTATTTTAAAATTATTTTTCAATAACAATAATCATGTTTATAATTTATATAATAACATATTTTACAAAGCGAACTAAAATTATTATTTCCTGATTGTTGGTTGAAAGCAGTCTTCCCATAACAGAATATATTATAAGTATAGTATTTAATACTCCAAAAAGGTGCAAATAGGCACTGCTATACAGGTTTTTGCTTAGAAAAGGTAAAATAGGGAAAATAACATTGAGAACATTTACAATTTTGTAGTAAGCTATGGGCCATAAGACCTAATGTAAATATGTAGTAGATTAGATGCTTTGATTTTTTACTTCCCACCTCTACTATGGTAGGGAAGTAATGGATTCAGTCCGAAAACAATATTTCGAGATTTTAACAGATTTTGACGTTTTGAGACCCTAGCAATCGTTTAAGATCATTTTCTGACTGATGTCTGTATGTGTGTGTGTGTGTGTGTATGTGTGTGTGTGTGTATGTGTGTGTGTGTGTATGTGTGTGTGGTCAATTTTTCGCCTTCGATATCTTAAGAACGGAACAACATACGAGCATGCCGATTGTTCTATTGTGTTTATCAGCCTTTAACTTAGATCTGATTAGATTTTGAGTCAAATCGGTTCAGTGGTTCCTGAGATATTCAAAAAAACGTCCTCAATGTCACGTATTAACATAGGTAAAAAAAAATACAAATGAATTCTAGATGTTATAATATGAAAAAAATGTAAATATTTTTTTTCTCTAAAATGTATAGTTTTCGAGAAAAAAAATATTTTACTAAAAAAAATAAAAATTGTACGTAAATCAAGGTAACCATGATTTTTGCTATATTAAGTTAGCCATCAGTAGATCACCAAACAAAAAAGAGGGCCATGCTTTTTTCAAAGAATAAAAATTAAATTGTGTTTTAAAGACCACCAACAGCTAAGGTTATTTGGGCCTAGTCAAAGAACAAAAAAAAAGAGTGTTTATTTTTTGCAAATATTTACTAGGTGGGAAGTATAGGACTGGTCATCAGTCGAATTTTTTTATTAAGGAGGTTCCGAGTCACGCTTAATAGTCAACCGTTGCTATGGAAAACTGTTTAAAAACTTCCCTGTACTATTTTTTCTATGTAATCCACAATAGTGGGGCCGTTAAGCGTTTCAAACTTGCATTAGGTCTTATGGCTCATTGCTTACTATAAAACTATAACTGTTCTCAATGTTTTTTTCCCTATGTTACCTTTTCTAAGTCACACCCTTTATTATATAATATGCAAGATCGAAACATCGCGAAACTTAAGGCTATTTTAATCAAAAACTAGGATCAGAAATAGGAAATAAAATTACAAATTAGGCTTCGCTCCCGTCAATATTGGTTTTGACAGAAACCTTATCTTCGATTGTATAACTATAGTCGATTGCATAGAGTGTAAAAAACCCCTATAAGTCTACATCAGTAGGCAAATGTTCAATGTTTGGTTTTTTAGAGTTTCGTATACCAAAATAATAAAACGAGAACCCTCAGTGTCAGTCACAAGTCACAACCCTTTAACTCGTAAACGGTTGAGCTTTAGTACATATGTTACGCTCATTACTCGAATTCGGACAATGCTCAAAATATAAGATCTATTCTAGAATTGAGCAACGAATGTTTCCCAAACCCGAAATCATTTTATCGGGTAATGAGCATTATAAAATGCACAAAACTAGTTCAGTGAATTTAAAAATGCGCAGAACTAGTTCTGCGCATTTTGTAATGCTCAATACCCGATTAAATGATTTCGGGTTTGGGAAACATTCGTTGCTCAATTTATTCTAGAATTGCGCATTTATTTCGGACATTTACTGAATTCGGATATTGAGCATAACATAATAAGTATATATGTTACTGTAAAGGCCCGTATATTGGTATATCTTAGGTTTTACTAGTATATCTTAGGATTTACCAACTTGTGTTGGTAGATGTTAGGATTTTAAAAAAAAGAGACAATATTTCGGGCTTTTACTATTATAGTTTGGTACATGCTAAGTTTTACCAATGACGGTTGGTAAAAGTTGGATTTTTTTAGATAAAACAATAAATTAATTATCTGAATCATTTATTTCAATTACCACTCACTAACAGTGAAAACCTTACATATTTTAATTATCATTATGATATATTTTTAATTATAATTATTTCTTAGTATTTCTTAACACCTGCAAAATATTTTTTGAATAATAAAAAACAAATAAAACTGAAATACTTCACAAACATAACGTTTACGTTGGCTAAGCTAACTAAATCAGTACTTTTCTTATTATTTGGTATTTTTAATAAACAAATTGAAAAAATGCAATTAATACATTGTCATTTATAGTAAAACATTTTTTTATTTGTTACAACAAGGAGAGATATTATGGCATTTAGAATTACACAATAATCCCGATGACTTACGAGCACATTTCTTCGTCGAGCATTTTTTGAGGCAGTTACATTTTTTGACGGCAGGCCCACGAATACGAGACGATGCGCCGAATACGTCTTGACATGACCTTTCAACATTTACCATGTCTCTGAGGTAAAACCTAAGATTTACCGAGTGAATGGTGGTAAAAGTTCGAAATGAACGTTGATCACCAAGCAGTTCGGACTTTTACCATTAAGAGTTGGTAAATCTTAGGTTTTACTGTAAAATCTTAGGATTTACCGAAGTTCGGGGTATTACAGTAACATATACACTATACAGCATTATATCAGTTCGCAGATAATTTAGGGCTCGCTTTACAAAAAATTGCGTCGCCTGCGACTATTAAAGTTAACATTAAAAAAAGGTTGTTTTATTTAGCAAATAAAAATATTGTTTTTTTTTAATTTTTTGATAAATTTTGAATTGGCAATTAAATGTGAAAAATCCAACAGTATAAATACTTACATTATTTTTGGATCCTTTAGCCACGAAGACATCGTCTTCATCTATAATCTTACATTATCAGGATCGGTTCTTAGTCTACCCATCTTAGTAGATAGATACAGGGAAGAAAATTTAAGAATTCTTATCAGTATTTGTTGTAAATCACAGTCATAAATCCAGACATAAAATGCATAATTTTATAGTTATGTAGTTTGAATTGCGAGAAAAACGTTGATAGATTTCATTTATTGACAGTGTGTTATGTCTAAGGAATTACAATTAATATTTATTAGTAATTAAGTATTTACTTCTCGTAATAAATAAATCAGCTATCATCCTTTCTAAAGGTTTATAACATAAAAGACTTTAAAATACTTTTAGGGGATATTTTTTAATTAGCACACGGATTAAGATAATACAGGGTGTATCTAAAATGCTTGGCCAAACTTCACGAATGGAATAAAACTGTGAAAAAAGTTCCTATAAACATGTCTCCTGAAATGCTTACTTAAAAAGTTGCACGCGAAGTTCAAAATTGATACAAGCAAATAATAAGGTTGTTATTTCAACCGTTTAGAGTTTATCAAAATACGTGATGTACTCAAATTAAATTTTAATGAATTTTTTCGAATGAACATTATCGACGTTCGTGAGAGAGAAGTAAAGGGAAAAACTAATAAAAATAATTATTTCTATAAACTTACTGACTAAAGTCTAGTCTCTAGGAAGGTCGACAGAAAATTAATCGTTGGCCTTATAATGATGCAAATGTTCGTGTTCTAATCGTGTTTTTAATGTTAATCCTCAACTTCAAATGTCACTAAAATGAATATCAATTGATAAATTAATATTAATATTAATTATTCATGAGAAACGGCAAGCATGTTTCAATTCTAACCACATTTTCCTATAATTATCTGGAACAAATATTTCTTTCCCTTCCTCTATAATTTTGTTATTTATAAGAAAAGGCTATGGTCAGCCGTTTCTTTTTTTATCATAAAAGAGAGGGGTAAAGTGAAACTATCCAAATATTATCTTCTTAGTAATTGTTCCGAGTGAAAAAGATCGTCTTAAAATTTGCAAAATCAGTATAATTATTCTTTTACCTATATCTTAAACGTCATCATTCATCACATAAAGTAATGTATTAACAAGGGTGTTTGTTTCACCTCTCTAACTTTATTATGCAGATGTATATTAAATTAATAGCCGAAGAAAAAACTACCAAAGATGAGTCTTTGGGAGTTTTAATCCACGATAAGCCGCTTCATCCCTGTGGTTACAGAAAAATCATCAATTTCATGCAACATAATCTCTAAAGGCTTGCTACTAGTGGTCGACTTTCCATAAGGCCGAGTAGGCCCAGGTCTAGGATGGCCAATCTGCGCCCGCGACCGGCGGCAGCGAGCGCCCGCTATCTAGCTCAAGCACGTGCGGGACGCGGCGAGTGCAACGCGGTGAGCTGTGTGAACTTGTACCCCGACTTTGAGATAAAATTTTTTTTTTGTCCAATCTCTAGCTTTTCGTTTGTAGTTGTTTATAGTGAAAAGATTTTCGTTTGTAGTTCAACAGTTTTTGAAAAAAGATAATCAAAAATTGCCCCCCCCCACTTTTGAATTTCAAAAATCCGACTTCATAGTCAAGTTCGGAATCGTTTGTAGTTGTTTGTAGTGATTTTACTTTCGTTTGTAGTTCAAAATTAAGAAAGTTACAACCAAGAAACCAATCTGAAAAAAACATATATCTACCTAAAAACCATCGATCTACCTAAAACTAGAATCTTCGAAATTTATTGTGTCTATGACGCGCCTACCTGAACCCAGAATCCTCGAGATGGTGTTTATAACGCTGGTTTTTGTGCGTAAACGAATTCGGTTTTTTGTTTATAGCTCGCTTAATTTTGAACTACAAACGAAAAAAATCACTACAAACGATTTCGTATATGACTGTGAAGTCGGATTTTCGAAATTCAAAAGTGAGGGGGGGCAGTTTATGATTTTTTTTTCGAAAATCGTTGAGCTACAAACAAAAATCTTTTCACTACAAACAACTACAAACGAAAAGCTACAGATTGGGCCAAACAAATATTTTTTTATCTCAAAGTCGGGGTAGGTACAAGTTCACACAGCTGACGCGGCGGCGTGCACTGAGAAAACTCTACATGGTCTTATAACTATCAGAGACAAAAATAACTCAGAAATAAAATATTTCTAGCGGGTTGAACCGAAGTCAATGCCGATTTTCGTACAACTTCACATTTCGCAGCTGATACTGAACGGCCTAGGGCGGTCATGACTGCAGATAATCCGCCTCTGCAATTGTTACTATAATGTAACCAAAGAAGACCTAGGGGTTAATATGAATTTCAAATTACAGGCGATATTTCCACTCCCATTGTTTTATTATTTCCCACATATTTGTTTAGCCAGCGGTTTTCCCCAAACGTGCCTAAGACTGGGGCCACATTAATCGAAAACAAAACGTAATTTTCCTAATTCAATGGCGGCAGACCTTATTGGTTGCAAGTGTATACCTCCGGGTCCCTATTTTAAATTTATTTCTAAGTCAATGACGTGTTAAAGCAATCGAAAAACCTTAACCTGGAATTCCAGTCAGAATTATTAGGAAATCCTAAAGTTTAGCAAAGAAAATAGATATAATAATGCGTAAATATATGACATTTAGATGCTGTCATCAAAGATCTCGAATTGTAGATTTGCATAAAATCCACAGAATACAATAATATTGACGTTACGTACATATTTTCTTTTTATAGCTACTACAAGATAACTGTTGACCAGAATTCAATAATCACTAATATCACTGATTCTCACAGAATTAAAGATAAACTTTTAATTTAGGCTGTAATTACTTTTACCTCTGCAGACAAATTATTACAAAACAAAACGCACGCAACAGCAAAGTTATTCACAGTGGGTTGGTTACTTCATAAGGAAACTAGAGCAAAGGTCTGCTATAACTCCACAGACGTACGTCGTACTCGTACATACTAAATTAATTAATTATTTGACGCATCAGACGTTACACCTTTAATTCAAGTACAACTGAATGGATAAAACTAGTTTTGTTGCGTTATAACTTTGATCATAAGTACTTAGTATCAGACAAAACAGATCAGCATAATTGTTCCGCTAACATGGTCACAACATAAATGTACATCAGCAGCGATTAATATACTTATCGCCTATATGGTCGAAATGCAACCAATTATTGTCGTATTCTACCGTGCAGAGAAGGCAGTTTTTTACCTGACTTAACGGCAACTTTCCCACGTGATTTTTTTCTGCACATCTATGGCACAGTACCTTTCGAATGACGTATATGTTTTATTCCCCTCCTTTCATAATAAATAGTAAAAAAATATACCAGAACTTCACGTAATATATAGATTCTCACTACTATAATTAAACACTAATTATACGCCATTTAAATACATTTTTGGTATTTGTGTTGTACTTTTTCTTAGCAAACTATAGTATACCTAATTATTTTTTGTACAGATCACAGAAATTCCTGTCGAAAACCATTAAAAAGACATCTGCCAAATCTGGAAACATTACAGGACGCGTACATGAGAACGTATTGTTTATTATGAATATTATGTTGTTTTATTATTATTATTATTGTAGATTATAGACTCGTCGACAACTCAGGTCATTAGCGTCTTCAACACAACAAATAATAATCCATTTGTGTAATAGAATCTGCCAACCGGCATACACAAACCGACTGGTACGAGCTCGGGCTCCTGGGAACGCCAATTCCCAAAGAACAGTGGAATGCAATTACGAGAACAACTACTCCAATGTTCCCCCTGGGGATGTTGTTTTATTTTGTATCTAATTTACGTGCTTGATTATTTTCTTAATTGAAACAAAAACTAATATAAGCACAGATAATGTTCAGGAAGTTGAAATAAACATTATAATAATTCTTATTTTAAAAACCGGATGACTTTGCATTGAAAGAACAAGTTCCATAATAATTATTAGCCAAATAAATTTTCCACTAAAACCATTTGTTATGTCAACACGTGCTGTTTGTTTATTTACAATGCACACAACGTGAATCGTGAGTGCCATGGAATTAATTTAGATTTTAATATATTATTGAAAATTCTATATTTACATTGTCGAAATCATAGCGTTTGTTACATATTATGATATTTATGACAATTACGATTCTTGATGATTTAATAATATTAACAATTTTTTTGTACACGAAATTCAAAATTTCAATAGAAGCTTTAGTTGATATTATTATAAATGCCAATGACCTTAGCTGTCAAGCGTTTAAAATCTATAATCTATTTAATTGATATTTCTGGTATCTACGGTGGATTTTATACTAATTATTCTAGTATTTAAGCCTTACGTCCGCGTCATCAGGGAGCCAGTGTTCAATTCAAATTATAAAATAATCCCATTATTTGAAATGTGTTTCAAATTTCAAAAAACCAATGACGGAACCATGTTTATCGTTCTTGAACAATCCCGGATATAAACGGGAAAATACAATTTTCAAAATATTGAATACCATTCACGTACTGGTTTAGAGCTATCTGACTCGAATTTCTAAAAAAATTAAAACAGAAACCCCAGAAATAGAATTGCATCGCGATCGAACAAACTTCATTTTTTGTCCCATAGTAGTAGTAGTATAGTACCTATATATTTTTATCAGTAGAAATGCAGTACATTTTTTTGACACGTTAAGAAACTTAAAACTACATAATATTTAAAAATTCACTAAGGTCATAAAATTCATGTTCGATTAAGAACTGTTTTATTTTTCTTTTAAATGTCCTAATAGTCCAGTCACGAGAGGAAGTCTACCTTGCGTTTGGTGCAGCAAATGATTTTATTTTTTTGTGTCCTCAAGCATGTTTAGAAGTTGTCAAATCCAAGTTTGCGACCTCTAAAACAGGGCGGGGGAGTTTTGGTGGGCTAAAAACCACGATTTTTTTGCACTTTTTTCGATTTCTTGCTTATAATATGGAAACGGCTGGTCCTATCGAAAAAATGGTCCTATTCAAAATTAAAGGGCACAAAATTTACTTCAAAATGCACTAGTCAAATATGTTTATGTTCCCATTTTTACCGGCTCTACAGAACTTAGAAAAATGCCAAAATTTACCAAAATGAAAAAAAAGCATTTTTTCAAGCTTTTAACTATTGAAAAACTCGAATAGCCTATAACCTTCCTTTATAAACGGGCTATCTAACAAAACAAAAATTTTCAAATCGGACTGGTAGTTCCTGAGATTAGCGCGTTCAAACAAAAAAAAATAAATTCTTTTTTTGTTTGAACGCGCTAATCTCAGGAACTACAAGTCCGATTAAAAAAAATTTTTTTTTGTTAGATAGCCCGTTTATTAAGGAAGGTTTTAGGCAATTCGAGTTTTTTTAAATTCAATCCCAAAGGGGGTAAAACGGGGGTGTAAGATTTTTTGTTATCACAAAAAATCTTACTCCCGCACGTTTTACCCCCTTCGGGGTTAAATTTAAAATAAACTCGTATATCCTATAACCTTCCTCAATAAACGGGCTATCTAACAAAATTTTTTTTTTTAAATCGGACTTGTAGTTCCTGAGATTAGCGCGTTCAAACAAAAAAAGAGTTTATTTATTTTTGTTTGAACGCGCTAATCTCAGGAACTACCTGTCCGATTTGAAAAAAAAATTTTTTTGTTAGATAGCCCGTTTATTAAGGAAGGTTATAGGCTATTCAATTATTTTTTTTAATTCAATCCCACAGGGAGGAAAACGTGGATGTAGGATTTTTTGTTATTACAATAAATCCTACACTCCCGTTTTCACTCTTTGGGATTGAATTTTTAAAAAACTCGTATAGGGTCTCATTGATTAGTACTTTGCTTCTTTTACAGACTGGTAGTTCCTGAGATTAGCGCCTTCAAACAAAAAAAGAGTTTTTTTTTTTTTGTTTTTCTAAGTTCTGTAGAGTCGGTAAAATTGGAACAAAAACATATTTGACTAGTGCATTTTGAAGTAAATTTTGTGCTCTTTAATTTTGAATAGAACCATTTTTTCGATAGGACAAGCCGTTTTTATGTTATAAGCAAAAAACGTAAAAAAGTGCAAAAAAATCATGGTTTTTAGCCCACCAAAACTACACCGCTCTGTTTTAGAGGTTGCAAACTTGGATTTAACATCTCCTAAACATGCTTGAGGACACAAAAAAATAAAATCATTTGCTGCGCAAAACGCAAGGTGGACCTACCTTTTTAAGCTCTCGTGACTAGACTATAAGGGAAGATAAGCTTTTATATTCGGTAGGCAATTTATTGAAAGCCCGGATTGCGAAAATGCGAGGGTTATTCAAAAATATGTTTAAATGTCCTTTCGGGCTAATTAATAAGTGATTATTATTATATAAGGTAATCATGGAGACTTGAGGTCACAGATGCGGCCGTTTTTTCAAAATTTTCAAGTTTAGAATGTTTTACATCATTCTCGGATTCCCAGGAAACTCCATGCCGAATTTCAACCTTCTAGCTCATCGGAAATAACGAAAAAACTCTGGAAGGAAAAACTATGAAAAACGGCATGGATGTTATAATATTATTATAGATGCATCCTATTTTTCAGGGAAAATATGATTTAATTTATTACTCGTAATTAAGCTCTAACACGTGCTTTTAATTAAGAATTGTAGACAATCTGCTTAAGAGCACGTGTTAAAACTTCTAAAGTTTAAATTCTTGCATATTATATGAACGTAATATAATATATTGGGACAAAATGAATAAATCAGAATAAGCCATGATAGTTTAGTCAATGAGTGCTCACAAGGGGAATGTGGATGGAAAAGTCGAAAGCAGAAAATTTGACTTAGGAACTTTGTTTGGACTAGTTAAGAGATAAACATACTAAAAGTCCTTACCCCTCCGAAGTACGCCCGAGGGGGGCGGGCACAAAGAAGGTCCCGTTTTTTGGTTTTTTGCTTTTATCTCGAAAACGGTGCGTCGTACGAAATTTTGTTGTACTACATAATGAAAGCTGATAAAATTCTCTACAGCTTTAACTTTCACACTTTTTATCTGTCTCCATTCTTTGCCTAGCTATGAGCTTCGAAAAACGACCGATTTTCAAAAATGTGTTAAATTCTCTGTAGCACACTGTAACAATACGAATTTTCCAAAATCATTTCTTATTGCTCATCCACCTTATTAAAAAATGAATTATTTAATTCGCCGCCTATTTGGGCGTGACGGGCCTGGTTGTGGTTCCTCAGCGTTTGACTCTTCTTCTTTCTCTTCATCTGTCGAATCTACGGCTTAATTTCTTAGATATAAACTAATTAATAATTAATTATTTTTTTTATATATTTATTTTTTTAGCTCGATTCTGAAGAAAATCCAAATCCGGATCGAAACGTCAATTATTTGAATTATTTGTTGTAATTTTTTGTTAATACATTGTCTGAAAAATTGGTCGAGAATTTTATTCATTGATATTATTGGGAGTTTTATCCAGTTTAAAAGTAAACTGTTTCCGCCTTCACCGCGTGGTGGTACTCCCAGCTTGTTATTTTTTAATAGTGTGTGGGTGTTTTTAATAGTGTGGATGAGCAATAAGAAATGATTTTGGCAAATTCGTATTGTTACAATGTGCTACAGAGAATTTAACACATTTTTGAAAATCGGCCGTTTTTCGAAGCTCATAGCTAGGCAAAGAATGGAGATAGATAAAAAGTGTGAAAGTTAAAGCTGTAGAGAATTTTATCAGCTTTCATTATGTAGTATAACAAAATTTCGTACGACGCACCGTTTTCGAGATAAAAGCAAAAAACCAAAAAACGGGACCTTCTTTGTGCCCCTCCCCCTCGAGCGTACCTCGGAGGGGTAAGGACTTTTAGTATGTTTATCTCCTAACTAGTCCAAACAAAGTTCCTAAGTCAAACGTTCTGCTTTCGACTTTTCCATCCACAAATTATTCGTTGCTTAAGCTATGATTACATTAATTAATGGTTTATTTGGTGTTACTATGGTAATTTTTAATAACTTGAAGTTTTTGATATTCATTTCTCACTCACTCATTACAATGTGAAACATCGAAAATTTACCACCTTTTTTGCTTTTTTCGAAATATCTCAGAAACGGTCGACTTAAACAATTCTTGTACTATGCAATGTTTTAAAGAGGATTACATTTCCTACAATTTTCATTTCCACAACTTTTCTGTGGTACTAATGGTAAGTGCGCTACAGCTTCTTGAAAATCACGAACTTTTTGTAACCTTGTTAACCAATGGTTAAAATGTAATATCCTTTTCAACAGCTTTATTTATTGTGCTCTTCATTGAACTTTAAATTAAAAATACACATGTTCATAAAGCAAGGAACGCCCTAAACCGTCCTTTTTGTCCCATGTCGATATCTTTTAAAATTGAGAAGTTAAAGGCAGTCAAAGTTGAAATCATCACAGAGTTTTACGTGTTCTTTAACACGCGTTTCGAGTACCTTCCATACCGAATAAAAAAAAATTCGTCCTGAAATCCATAGGAAATTTAATACCCTATATAACGATGTTTTTTGTCCTATCTCGATAACTTAAAAAATGTTCAAGTTATAAGCATTTAAGTTTACTTCAAAATCAGTTTTTTCTTCTATTTGGCAATTTTTCATTCAATTCGCTTGCACTTAAATGCTTATAATTTAAAAATGTCTTAAGTTATCGAGATAGGACAAAAAACATCGTTTAGGACATTAAATTTCCTATGGATTTCTAGACAGTTTCTTTTTTATTCGGTATGGAAGATACCCGAAACGCGTGTTAAAAAAACATATAAAACTCTGTGATAAGTTTTTTTGTGATTGGTCATTATTTATTTTGTATAAAAATAGATTCTCAGTTACAATGTGTACCTACCTAATTTTTGTAAAAATTCAAAAATGATGAAATAATGATATTAAAAAGCATAAAGGTAATGCTAAAAAATTTATGAGAGTACCTCTAAGAACACAAAAATTGAAAATTATTTTAAAATTATAAAACGTTGTTGTATATCAATAACAAATTGCATCGTAGTAATCGACACAAATGGCAACTATGAATATTCAAATATATTTTTTCAATTATCTACGATAATCATTGCAAAGAAATAAACTTACATGCAATTAAAATAAATAATTTTGAAAATGTAACGTAATAGGTACAATTACCTAATTATTTATCTGTTTCATGAAATCCGGAACAGATTTTATCATTTTATCAAATTTTCGAAAATTCTTGTTCAAAGATGTATTACAGCTAAATAGGTACTTCCCTATCATTAAATTATTGTGTATGTGCATGATAGACTTTGCATGTACAAATTTTTAAACAGTCTACGGAAGTATGCAAAGTCAATGGTATCCAAGTCATCTATCTATCTATCTATATATATAAAACAGCTCCGTTACTGACTGACTGACTGACAGACAACGCCCAGGTCAAACCGCTGAAGATATAAACTTGAAATTTGGACAGTAGGTTCCTTTTGTGACGTAGGCACCCACTAAGAAAGGATTTTTTGAAATTCAACCCCTAAGGGGGTTAAATAGGGGATGAAAGTTTGTATGGAAATTCGTCATTTTTGAAGTTACAAGCATGAAATTTTGCACAGAAGTTTCTTATATAACGTAGGTGAGCACTAAGAAATTTTTTTTTGAAAATTCAACCCCTAAGGGGGCTAAAAAGGGGATGAAAGTTTGCATGGAAGTTCGTCATTTTTGAAGTTAGAAGCATGACATTTTGCACAGGAGTTCCTTACATTACGTAGGTGAGCAATAAGAAAGGATTTTTCGAAATTCAACCCCCAAGGGGGTTAAATAGGGGATGAACGTTTGTATGGAAATTCGTCATTTTTGAAGTTAGAAGCATGAAATTTTGCACAGAAGTTTCTTATATAACGTAGGTGAGCACTAAGAATTTTTTTTTTTTAATTCATCCCCTAAGGGGGTTAAAAAGGGGATGAAAGTTTGCATTGAAGTTTGTCATTTTTGAAGTTAGAAGCAAGACATTTTGCATAGGAGTTCCTTATATTTGTTTATGGATATATTATTATAATATTTTCTGTTACTCATCGCCGTCGACCACTCTTGTTGTCAGCAGAAGTCAATTATTTGTATGAAAGCGCAATATGCGATCTCTGAGCTTCTAAGTGGCATAACTCTTTATATTTTAAAGATAGGTACCTATATTTCAAAAATTATTTCGCCATTAATGATGAAATTTTTAGTACTATAATTATTGCGAGTAGGTTCTTACATTGAAAAAAATTAAAATTAATTATCTCTGGACGAATTTGAGAAATTCTCCAGTTTAAATGCCTACCCTCTGAGTAACATAGACTACAAAAAAGTGGGATGAGCAGTGAGCGACAATGTAAAGCAAGTCGATATTCACACGAGCAAAGCCGACATGTTTTTATTAAAATGTTTAACGATTTACAATACTAAAAAAATGACAAATTAATATTTTCAGTAATAAACAGTAATAAACCGATTTTAAATTGGTTTTCCTAAACCTGCAATATTATTGTTTAGGACAAAGAATAGCTGAGATAATATCTTGATTTACGGTTAAAAAAAGTTATGATTTGGCTTACATCCCTTTATTTAATAATAATGTAAATCATTTTAGTATTTCTGACTTCTGTTAATGCGTAAAAAACATGAGTGCATTTAGAATTAGCATAATACGTTCAGGTGTATAAATTATATGTAGCAGAAAATGTTATTACAAACAACAACAACAACAATAATGCATAATAATAATTTATTATGTAGATATAAAATGGGTTTTTTTGTTGATCTAGGATTTTCTGCATATTAATAAATCACTGAAACAAGTCAAGAACCAGAAATGGTAAATAAGGAGTTTTTTTATACCAACGTCCAACTCGTGACATGTTTTTTCGTTCAAATAACTTAAGAATGGGAAAAACAGTAGTTTATACTCGTATATTAATATGCAATATAATTCTAGGGTAGGCGGGAAAAACCGGATAAGTACACATTTTGTCAAAAATGAGATATGTTGTGTATTTTAGGGTACCTAAAAGTGTGTTCTACATGGTAAAAAATACAACAAATGTCTTTCTAGCTTGAAAAAGTACTTTTTTATCACCGAAAGTTTTCAGATATCTTACATTTAACATTTAAAATAATGTAACAACTTATTTTTAGGTTTTACTTATTTCAAACTATGAAAAATAAGACAAATGTTAATATCTGCATCTTTTCGCCATATATATAATGTATACCTATTAAAAAATAGGGAACGAGTTAAACTTTTGATGCACATCATGCACCGATAAAATAATTAATTATTGTATCAAAGAAAATGTTTTTAGAATGAGATGTAGATACTATGGTGTCAGTAATTCAATAAAGCTCTAAAACCATGCATGCGTTAAATAAATTATATAGTGTGCAACGCGTGTGCTAAATCTTTATGCACATGCGCGATGTTTTCAGCACTCGTATGGTCGTATGCGGCTCGCAAATGCGCACTCGGCAAGGCTCATGCGCGCTCGCCTACTACTCATTTATTTATATAAATAACCTACAAACAGGCCAAGGCCTGCTGAAAACATCGCGCCTGACGCATAAAGATGTATTTAACACACTAGTTGCACAATATATACTATTATTGCATCCCTCCCCCAGATTTCTGCTATAGAAATTCAGTAAACCGTCATGAAAATGTATCGCGGAAGTGACGTATTTAGAGTTTATGCTATATTCTTTTTCTTCCTTGGTCAATGTTTATACATATCTTAAGTGTACCGAGAACTCTGTATTTTTTTGTATAAATTTTAATGTTTTCAACGCGACGCCGCAAAATGATTTTTTCAAGCGCTTTAGTTCAGTTACGTATAACTCTGTTATTTTTGAAAATAAGTCCATCAATTCTCATATCAAATATTAAAGAGAAAAAAAATCTTTTTCGAATGGCGTCATGACCATCTTTAACCTGTATTTAAAAAAACAAAGTTAATACAAATATCTCTAAGATTATAAAAGTAATTAAAAATATGAAAAGAGATTTGAAATCTTAGAGAAAAAGTGCCTTAATAAAGTGAAAATATTTTTTCTCTAACTTACTTAATAAGCGAGTTACAAATAAAAAACAAAAATGGGAAAATCTCATTTTTCAACTGTCTGTCGCAAGTCAAGCAAAATATGGAAAGTTTGGCTGCGCAGGATAGAGTACTGGAGATTCTGCACATTTTCTTTCATTTAACCAAATCTCTATCTCTTACTGTTTAGGAAATCTCCATGTATTTCACGCTTATCTTGGACATCCGTATAAGTAGTACTTTAGCCGTCGTGACGTCAGTATGGTTAATTCAATACTGGTGCTGTATGTTACTATAAATTTATTATAATATACCTTGATCTTTCTATTAAAAACGAAGAAACAGGTAGTTCTCGACTTTACGAGTATATTCCTAGCGCACGGTCGTTAAACGAAAACTCGTAATCCGAGAAATACCTGTACTGCAAAGAAATCAAATGATTTTATTATCCTTTCATGTAAGTACAATGTTTATATTTTCTGTAAATTTTACAATACTTTCGAATTTCTAATGAATTTTACAAAAAATAAACATTTTTAGAATTAAAAAAACATACCTACATAATAATTTCGATAATTTGCTGTTTAGACTTCAGTGTAATATAGAAATGTGACAATAATCTGAAAATTAGATTATTAATTTTAAACTGAAGAATGGACAACGGACGCTTCATTTATATGTCACTGTTTATGTCAATATTCCAGGACTATCGGTGTAAAAAATGAACCAATGGCATAGTATTATTGATATCACTAAGAATCCAAGCCATTGATTCATTGGTACACTAACAGTTAATAAGACTTCATTTCTGCTGTTTATTGATAAGTATTGCAAACTTTTAGTTTTACAAAAAAATCTATTATCTATGTAATAAGACCTCTGTCTAAATTGGTACCCAAACTTAGAGTATAAAGTACTTTTTACGCAGCTGCGCTCGGGTTAAGATGAGGTTCCTGTCAAAACCAACACCAACGCGATCGAAGCAACGAGCAGAATATGATAATAAAAGGTTGTCTTACCGTCTTCAATAGTTCCAGCACGAACGGATCTAACAGCCGAACTATCACCTTCATTCAAATAATCAACCACTGCACTATGATCATTATTAACACGATTAGTATCTACAACGAATTTATGTACGTCTTTATTGTCTATAATTACTTGTTTAGTGACGGGTGGTGAAGTGTCACCCGCCGATGAAGTCACCGTCGATGTGTCGTCAAAGAGATCATCGACGCTAGTCGACGCTTCCGTCAACCATTCCGTAGTTAAATTGATGTTATCACTCTCACTGCTATTGTTTACGCTCGTTACATCAAATTCACTTATACTGAACGCGTTTATTGTGTGTGGATAATTACTGGCAACAATAATTGTTGATAAATATAAATAACCTACGACAACGGACTTCGAGACAAATGCCATACGTCTGCGACCGTTTGTCATATTGTTATCGATTGTTAATCTATCCATTGTTGCTTGTACTGTGTAACAGATATGACCCGTTCTGCTACGGCATTCGACGGCGACTAAACCATATGAGAACTGGGTACGATTTTACATACGTCTAGATTCTATATGCATATAACTTGACCTGTCTTGAGCAAAGACAATAAATACGTTATTGAATGTTGAATTCACTTGCCTTCTCTTTTTATAACACCTAGCTTCAAGTTAACATCAAGATAGTAACGCAAGAAAACCTTGATGGAAATACTTACATTTTTTTACGTTAGCAAGAAAAAACTGACATTATTGTTAATATAAAATGTCCTATTTGTGGTACTAGGTATACTAATATGTAAAATTTATATGATGGAAATTTCTTTCAAGTTCTCATTGAATGCGGGACTTTTCCAACCAGAAAAAAACAATTAAATATTGAAATTACCCTATGTATACCTAGTGTTTAATTATTTAAATTAAGGAAAAAATTGATACGTAAACCACAGTGCCGACTTTGCCATTGTCCTAAGTACGATACCTCAATAAGCTGCGAGCTGAAGCTATAACCAGCGTTATTTTTTTATACAACAGATTAGTTACGAGAAGACCCATAACGATTTTGTATCTATTTTAGTATAACCCGTTGCGATGCGATTTTGAATCTTATATTCATTTTCAAACCTATTTCGTTCCATATTTTATCTGTTTTTTAACATTTTTGGAATCTACATGGCCTAAATATTATAGGTACAATATTGGATAGTTCCGACAGAAACTATCCAGTATTGTACCTATAATATTTAGGCCATGAAAATTCCAAAAATGTTAAAAAACGGGATAAAATATGGAACGAAATAGGATATAAAGTATTTATGAAAATACTATATGGGCGATTAATAACAACACTCGATAGAAACCTACCGGAAGAACAGGCGGGGTTTAGGAGATCTTACAGTACTATGGACTATCTTCATACAGTTAACCAACTCATTGAGAAAGTTAATGAATACAACAAAAAACTGTATATTGCATTTGTCGACTTCAAAAAAGCTTTCGATTCCATAAGTCACGAATATATTATATGGAATGCTTTAACTGATATCGGAATAAACAGCAAGTACATCCGCATAATTAAAAATGTATATACAAATAACTGTGGGAATCTAAAACTGGAATCAAAGGGACCCAAATTTCAAATTATGAGAGGAGTGAAACAAAGCGATTCTCTATCACCAAATCTTTTTAACTTAGTGCTAGAAAATATATTTCGCAAACTCGATTGGGACAACAAAGGGATAAACATAAATGGTCAAAAACTCTCTAATCTAAGATTTGCCGATGATATAGCTGTATTTGCTGAAAATGTTAGTGATTTAACACAAATGTTAATAAATTAAATATTGAAAGTAAAAAAACAGGATTGACTATAAATTTTTCCAAAACTAAAATAATAACAAAGTGTTGTACAGTGACATCAAAATAGAAAACGAACCTATAGAAATAGTAGAAGACTATAATTATTTAGGTCAATTAGTTTCTTTTAAGGGTAGGCAGGACAAAGAATTAAATAAAAGAATAAACAAATCGTGGAAATGTTTCTGATCTTTAAAACATGTTTTAAAAAGCAATATTCCGATGTGCTTAAAATCGAAAGTGTTTAATAGTTGCATAATACCATCATTAACGTACGGTGCTATTGTTGTGTGTTTTAAAGACCACCAACATCTAAGGTTATTTGGGCCTAGCACCAGTTCATATTTTCAAATCATTATTTTTTTAATAATAAATTGAAAATCCAATTGACACTTTTACCAGCTCTCGGGCTAGAACCCGGGAACTGGGGACTTGTAATAGAGGAACCATAGCAACGCCATGTAAACAACAGCATTGCTACACTCTCGGCTATTCAACGTACGGTGCTCAAACATGGTCGCTAACAGATAAACAATATAAAAATCTCCAAGTTTGTCAACGGCGTATGGAAATAAGTATATTAAACATAAAATTAATATAAAATCTATACAGGAAAAACCAAAATTATAGACGTCGAACATAAAATAAAAACCCTAAAATGGAAGTGGGCAGGCCATTTAGCAAGATTGTCAAACAATCGTTGGGCGAAAAGGATAACAGAACGGTGCCCGTTAGAAGAGAAAAGAAAAACAGGATGACAAAAGAGAAGATGGAAGGACGAAATAGACAAATTCGCTGGAAAACTCTGGCACCGAATTGCACAAGACCGGGATATTATGTGGAATGCCAAGGGGGAGGCTTTTGCCCTGTAGTGGGATTTTAATGGGCTTATTATTATTACTGGGTAGTTTCTAAAGTTCTTTTAATTTCTTCGTAAACCAGTGGCGCCGGATACGTGGGGGCACCGGGGCTCGGGCACCCATTGAAATTTTTCAATAAGGGCATTGAAGAGTTAATGAGAAAATTCGAACAAATAAATAGTTTCAAATATTTAACTCATTGAGTATCAAGTATAGAAACTAAATTCTTCAGTCGTTCAAGATTGTTTTTAGGGCTCCGTAGCCAAATTGCAAAAACGGAACCCTTATAAATTTTTATGTTTCGAGCGACGACAGGCTATGTCGAATTTTAGGTAAAGCTCTGCACGTGTCAAAAATTTTTAAAAAAACTTGAATAACTCAAAAATTACTGAATTTTTGAGCATGGCTTCCCTTACGATTTCTATTTACATTTAGGTGCAGAATTGAAAAAACAAATAAAAACAGGGTGCCAGGTTAAAAAAAACATAGCATTGATCTGCTACGCTTAAATGGGACAGGCTGTATAATTGAAAATATTTTTAGATTATACACCATTAAAATTTACACAACTTTTGTATTTAAACTTCTTTTCTATCTTCACCCAAAATCAATATATCGTCCGCCAACGCAAGTCTTGGACACCCTGTATATGCAAATCCAACTAGGTATTTAAATTTGATTTTACCTAATAATCGCGAACTTGTTTAACCATGGCCTGCTGAGTTAGAAACTAATTCTAATTGTGTTTTAAAGACCACCAACAGCTAAGGTTATTTGGGCCTAGCACCAATTCATATTTTCAATTCATAATTTTTTTTTTTTTTAATAATAAATTGAAAATCCAATTGACACTTTTACCAGCTCTCGGGCTAGAACCCGAGAACTGGGGACTTGTAATAGAGGAACCATAGCAACTGAGTTAGAAAGACTACCTTTTCGACGTCGGTCGGATGGCGGCACCTAGGGACCAGACCAAAATTTCTCGACGTTTTATACCCTCCTGAACAATTTGACTCTCCTGTCTGTCTGGCCGTTTGTACGCTTATAACTCGAGAACCACTGATCCGATTTAGATGAATTTTTTTGAAGTGAATTACTTTTTTAATCATTTTTTAAAAGCGTTCCGGTTTGTTCAACAACAATTTTTTTCCATTTCAGGGATGGACAAAATGTTATTTATTTATTTATTGTAGATTATAGACGCGTCGACAACTTAGGTCATTAGCGTCGACAAAATGTTATATTGTAACGGATCGAAGAGCGCCGTTTGAAATCTGCAAATATTCTGGAATGTTCAATCGCGCAGCCTTGGATCAAGGGAATATTCTAACGTCTCAATAATGAAGAAAGCATCACCCTTGACTGGGGGGGGTGAGTTTAGAAAGCTATACACACAGAGTTAGTTACTAAGAATGTCTTGGGCGATATCTCATTTATTATGAGCATTAGAAAAAAAAGTTTTAAATAAAAGTTGGATTGGAATAAGAGCACTACACTTTAAAATTATTTTTAGCTATTCAAGGTGTACGACTAACTTGTATTTTTATAAGTAGAACACCCTGTATATTTTTAGGCCATTTCATTCTACATTTTCGTTATCTACGAAGTACTAAAATACACACCAACCACATTTTTCAAGTTGAGTCAATTTTTGCGTGTCAAGTATTAGTCAATAGTCCATAGCATGTGCTAACCTCCAGATACTTCAGAGTTAAATTTAATTATACAGGGTGTTAGTTGCAATAGTTGGAAAATGCTAAACTTTAACTTACCTTAAGTCAATTTTTTTAAATAGCACACCCTGTATATCTTTAGGTATGTGAATAGAGCTCGCTTTCCTCTACACATTTGATACCTAAAAATATACAGCGTGTACTACTTAAAATTTTTTTTAAATAGCACATCTGTATATGATTCGATATAAAATGTGTAGAGGAAAGGAGACGCTAATGACCCTTGTTGTCGAGCGTCTATAATTCACAATTCATTCATTCTGTAGAGGAAAGCGAGCTCTATTCACATATTGTTGTATCGATTATTGAAGTCATTATTCTCAGGAACGTTGGCGAGGGTAGGTTAGCGAACAGTGATAAATAAATAGTTTAAATAAAAAAAAGTGATCTTTGGAACGTAGACAGAAGTGGTTCGGACGTATATTGTGATAAATAAGTAACAATGACAATAACAGTTATTTAAAAACAGTGACAAGTAACAGTTATAAATAACAGTGACAAATAACAGTTATATAATATAAAAGTGACAAATAACAGTGAGTATAAAATATGGACAAATTGATAAACAATATAAATAATTGTGAAGAGTTGTGTTAGTTCGCTAATATACCGTTGTCCCGCATTTAAATAAAATAAAGATTTTTACCGAAATTACCATACAATTTTGTTGCGCTAGTGTCACGTGTGGGGTGTTAACAATGGCGACAAAAATAGTGAACTGAATGTGACCGAATTAAGAAGTGAATTGGAGGAAAGGATGCGACCTGGACACATCAGGAGTTAAAATTGTGCTAGGAAAACGACAAGTTTCGGTTGATACACTAATGTTATGTTAGGAAAGGAGGCAACAATGGCACAGAGCTCCAGTGCGGCCAACACGCGTTTTTAGGGATATGCCATTGTTGGGAGAAGGAGAGGGAAGCTATGCGACCGCTTTCATAAAAGTCAAAGGGTGTATTGCCAGTCGAATCGTTAGCAATGAGCTGTTTAAAATAGATTGCAAATACATAGGTAGTGATGAGTGTGTAGCTGTTTGTTAATGTATGTATGTGTATGTAGTCTATAATGCATTATAATTTGTATAATGAATCATAATTTGTATGGAATAGTGTATAAGGAAAATAACACTGTTACAGCGAAATAGAAGCAGAGATGGAGGCGGCCACCTCCAGGATAAGAATTAAACCGCCAACGTTTGACGGAAACATGGCCTGGTCTTTGTACCACAAACAGTTGCGGCCGCAAGAGCCAACGGTTGGTCGGACAGAGAAAAAGTCATCTCTCTGGTGGTAGCCTTGCGTGGAGACGCCTTAAACATATTGCAGGCAATCCCAGCCAGCCAGCAAAATGATTACCAGCTTGTTGGTCTCTTGCCTGAAGTTAAGGTACGGTGACGCTCACCTTCGACAAGTATACCACGCGCAGCTGAGAAATCGTACTCAGAAGAGCGGGGAGACACTCCAGCAGTTCCAAGACGACGTTGCGCGGTTAATACGGTTGGCGTATTCGACAGCGCCCGAGATGTTCCTGGAGCAATTGGCGGTGCAGACCTTCATCGACGGCTTGAGAGATGGCGGACGCAGCAGGGATTGAGGCTGGCGCATCCAAAAACAATCGACGACACGCTTGCCCATGCCATGGAGTGTCACCTCAAGACCGAGCAACCAGCATATTTGTCGATGGGAACGTCGCTGGCCTGAACCCAGACCGTTCTATTACTAGTCTCTACGGATGCGATGAAGTCAATTATTCATCCTGGTGTTGTACGTAACTTCATGAAGCTATTACCAGCGACAGTTCTACTCAAGACAACGACAGGCGACAGAATTTTGACGCATGGATCGGCCACGATGACAATCGGCATCGGAAACAACTAAACAAAAAGCTCGACCACAAGGTACTGGTGGCTGACATCTCCAAGTAGCGTCAACTACCCAAATTGTAAACTAGCATGTTTAATACTTTTTATAATGTAAACTTAGACGGACCACATTTCAACCAGTATTTTGCAGTTGTTATGCTGTCGACGAAATTAACTACACGCGAAACACATTTTAGTGGTCTCTTCGTTTTACAATTATTTTTTTTTTGTATATTTTACATTTATATTGTAATTAACTGTCAAAATTAACCATACAAAATAAAGATAGGGCCCTTTAAAACAAAAACGCAGATATAAGTTAAAATTTTTATTTTATTTAGAACGTGCTAGAATGCAGACATTTTCCGGAGAAACATGTTTTGTTACATAACAAAATAAACTGCACTCGAAATTATTAGCGTTTAAATATTCCAAACGACCTTGATCCAAAATTAGTTTACATCTTCTTCCAACTTCAGCACATTCTTCACGTGTTAAATTTAAACGTGTTTTTCTAAAAAAAAAAAACTTTACAACAGAATATCATTAAGCGTCTACAATCTACCATCTCTCTCTTTCTTAATTAATATCATGAATTCTAATCATTGTTTAACTCGGTTTAACTAAACTGATGAAATTTCGAATTTCAAAGAAATCGGTTATAAATTTCCTAATAACGCATACCTCTGAGTACTAATCTCAACACTTTCTGTAGTTTTTCGCCTTTCTCTGCTGAAACCAGTGCCGCATGTGGCCCAGCTAACTATTCCGCACATCACATTAAAATCGCTTTCTGTAAAAGAGTTTTCCTACGAACAGCAAATGAAATTTGTTAAAAATAGAATTTTTCTTTGAAATATTTGTCAAGTTGTCTCCACCAATATTAAAAATAATCTGAAATTACCAGCAGAAATTGTTTTCCAGTATATGATTGCCATGTGCACCTATGATGGCAACAAAAAGCCATTAATAAGCCTTTAACATTTCTAGTCTTCTGTTCGCAATTAATTAGGCACCGAAGAGCCAAATCTAAAATTATAATCTGAATAAAATTGAAGCTCATGATCATAATTACACGGAATCTTTCTCAAATCAATTCTCATTGGTTTCTAATAAAGTGAACTAGATCATTATTACCAAGTTCATTTTAATCTTGTGATAACAGCAACATTTACAGATTTCTACCTTGATTTGAGATGATCTAAATTTTATTTCAATTTTAGTTTATGTTGATAGTAAAAGTAAGCAGACTAGAACTGATTAATAATATCAAATTTATAATGACAGAAAATTTTGGCAAATTTCTGGAGGCAATAAGGGAGGATACTGGATAGTACATTATTACTACCGCGTATTATTGATCATTGAAAAATTTGCATACTCTTGAAAGGAAGCAGGAAATGTAATGCAGGTTATTGTAAGCCATCTAAAAAGAACAGCAAGCTCAAATCAAAATTACCCTGGATCAAAATTTATCAATTTGTCAATAGAAAGTCAGCTAATATATCACCTGTAGCGGAACCACACAAATGTTTTGTAAGAGCGACAATATTTTTTTTATTGATCACATCTACTTTCTCCAGCACTAAATCTGCAATATCTGCACGAATTCGATGAACTCTGTCTGCTGTCGTATCCAGTTTATTGTCATATTTATGACGATGGCTTGCACGATCCACTAAAAGAACATTTGTATTTGGTAGTTCGTTGGTAGCTAAAGATACCCAATAGCTTAATTGCCCTAAAATGATTGGAAAAATAAGTATTTTTTACTTAGTTCAGCAAACACAATTTCTTAGGTTTTAATGATTGCTTTATTTTAAAAGTAACTGTAAAGACCAACGTTGTCCGTGCCCCCATGACAGCGTGATTCCCATTTTAAAATGACCAATGTAAAGATAGAGACAAAGATTAAATAAATAAATATTTAGCCCTTAGCCAGAGGCTGGAGGGTTTGTCATAATATATGAACAATAAAACAATACATTAAAAATTGAATTAAAAAATAAAATAGATGATATTAACAGTAATAAAATATAATATTAAAATATGTTTGAGCAATTTATATACTCTTCAACAGAATGCTAAGAAAGCTTATAATCAATTGCGTCTGACGACGCTATAGTACCTACTACTCACTGAGGTAAAAGATATAGAGGGATTATAAGCATTTCGAAGTAAAGCCAGTCGCCATTGTAGCTCGGCCCTCATTTTATATGTGAGAAAAAGAAGAAGAAATTAATATTCCCAATCCATCCCGTGTTTTGCCGCCATGTTTACTCGGTCCAGTGACGTCAATTTTGTATAAGCAGTTGTATACGGTATGTCTCCTTTATATCTTTTACGTCAGTGCTACTACTAAAGTCGTTGTTTTCGCTTACTACTGACTAGTGACCTCTCTTTTGTCGTAGCTTTAGCGTAATAATACATAGCCTATGACCAATTCAGTACCTTTTTAAGGTATAGCGCAAAAGAATATATACATATTTGTAAATTTTACCTTATATAATAGGTACCTTTGTATTGTTAAGATTATTTTATGTGTTATTAATGGGTACGTTCGGTTTTCCGCTCAAATCGATCTGAGTGCTCTAATGCCTTCGAATAACATTTATATGCTCTAAAAAATCTCTATCCTGCGTTCGGATTTAACATCTGGAGGAGATCGAGCACGCTCTATGAGATCCGAGGAAACCGAGCGAGCTAGAAGATTTAACCATCTTCAGAGCATTCATTTTAAAAACGAGCTGAAACACGTATTGTAAGAATGGATAAATTTTGAAGCTTATTTGCATGAGGTAATTTTTCAAAAAGTAAAAATACACGTACCTATAATATTTATTCAAAGAATAGTAATAACCGATAAGTCTATATCGCACAGAATGATTAAATAAAATATTTATTATAGGTATGTATAGGTCGAAAAATCAACAGCCGGTAGTACTATTAATACTAAAATAAAGGAATAAAACGAAAAAAATTATAAATCGTGACTTATTATTAAAACAATGTTGAATTAAATCAAAAATGAGGAACAATAATAGTATATTGTGCGACTAGTGGGAGAAAGAGGAGATTCCTCGAGTGTGGATTTTGCCGCACAAGCGTAGCGAGTGCGGTAAAACACACGAGTGGAATCTCCTCTTTCGACCAATAGTCGCACACAATATTTTGTTCAACTACCGCAAGAAATATGTCATTTCGTGGCTCTGCTGAGCGTGGGCGAAATAATGGGTGACCTGATTGATTGACGAAACTATCAACACTTGCGTAAACGTTCCCCGTAATGAGCGTGGGCGAAATGCTATTTCACCCAATAGTGGGCGAAATGGCATTTCGCCCACTCTCTACGTCTACAGGAGCGTGGGCAAAATGCTATTTCGCCCACTAGTGGGCGAAATAGCACTCTGTACGTCTACAGTCAGAGAATTCATTATTTTGCCCACTCTCAGTAGAGCCACGAAATTACATATTTCTTGCGGGTGTTGAACAAAGAATATATATCGGCTTTAGTAATAAGAATTTAATTTACTGGCGCCATTTTATTCTATTGTTTGGAAAATTCTACTAGATTACGTTCGAAATTGTTTAGATGGCTCAAATTGCTCGCTAGTCACGTGACCAAAAATCTGCTCGCTCGACTCGATCAATCGAATGCAAAACCAAACTTACCCAATATGAGATAATGGAGGGTCATTTCAAATTTCTTACCTTTTCCTGCGCCAAATTCAACATAGCACGTGTCTGGTAATTTTAATTTTCCTAATTCTAAATGTGCTAATAAAGATGAAGTCTGAATTAAATGTTTTCTTGTATTCGGACCATAATCAGTGCGTGATAATTCGTCTGTGAGGATTGAATGATTTAAAATTTGGTCTTTAATTTTATCTTTCACGTGAACTGCAAAAATGTCTAATTTAAAATTTCGGCTATACGTAAATATAAATATAATAATAGTAAATAGGGTTAAATTTTGTATAATTCCAGAAAACTGTTCACATACTCAAAGCTCTGACTTTACACACAGTTAAATTTGGCCTTTACTCGTAAGAATAAGAAGAATTTATTCCAACAATACAATACGCAATTTTACAATAAAATACAATTTCTTTGGAATTAATCTACCCAACTTGGCAAGGCCAGTGCTAGCGTAGGCAGAGTAGTATCGTTTAGAGAAGATAGTAGCTTCATTTCTGCGCGCAAACGAGTTTCGGGTCGGACGGGTCTATGTTTTCTAACAAAGTGTGGTCAATGGTGCGTCTCGAACGACGACAAACAATTCAATGACCCTTTTTTTTATCACCTGATACTCGATAGTGCCACTGTCAAGTAAGATATAATGTTACTAAATCGACTAACTTTAGAAAGTTATACGTACTGACTACTTTATTTCAGTGAGTATACATCACTTGAGTCATTTAAATATCAGTACTGTTTATATTTTCCGCCACCTGATGGCGCCACTGGCAAGTAAATCATTTAACGACAAAATCGCAGTTTTGTACTTATTTATTTATCTATTCCTTAATAATAGATAATGACTAAACACAAACCGTTAATCTCTAAACCACTCTAAACGTTTGACATACCTTACTTGTCACTAGCGCCATCTGACGAATAAAAAATGTAAACATAAGACGTACACTTGCCACTAGCGCTATCTGATGAATAAAAATATGGTAGCCCTCAATATGCCCACATATTGCTCAGAATGTTCTGAGACAACACATCCAAAGGATTTGACAAACCCAGTTTTGAATACAGTAGAACCTCGATTATACAAACTATTGTGAACCGACCCACCTTGAATAATCGAAAAATTCGCATAATACGGACTTTTCAAGGATTTAAAAAACACTACATATATCTATGACAAAACCACCATTTACTCATTATAATACTTATGTCAATCACACAAAAACAATCACAATGCTCGGAGAGTTCCTAGATTACGGTTCGGTTAATAAGGGCAGTAAAAATTAAATGTAACCTCGGTAAATCGCGAACACAGATAATATGGACTTGGTTAATCCGGGTTCTACAATAACAGTAATTTAACCAATAATGAATAATATTTAGAATTTATGTACCTTATAATTAGTTCATTACATAAAAATTTTAAGTGTGTACTACCTTCATAAACTTCATTTATTCTATTAATAAGAAATTCAAGTTCATCGTTATTAACATCTGATAAATGTTTCATACTAATATTGTCTTCTGAACTACTAGGAGCGTCTCCTATATTAACTCCTTTTAAAATATAATCAGGCAGATTATCCTGCTTTGCGTTGCAAACTTTTAAATGTTTTGATAACTTATTTGCAAAGCAAGTGCTGAAAAATATTTAATCACCATACATTATAACGATAAAAAACGTATGTAAAAATAATTATTATAATGCAATTCACTACTTTACTGTCTTCAATTCACTACATCTTGTATAAACTCAATAGCACAATGATATCGGTGGATTACAGAAATTTACTGAAGGGTAGGCAACTTTTCGAGCACAGCAGTTTAACAGGTAATCTACCTGTTAATTACTTGGACAAGGAACCGTCACGTTGTTTCGGAAAACCATGAAAAATCTCAAGATACTCGTAGAGAAACTCTAGATAATCGGTGCTGGAATTACCATCTCTCGGTGAGAGGAAATAAAAAAAAAACTCAAACTTCTGTCGGGATTAAAACCCTTTTACGTTCTGACCACTGCTCGAGCACAATGCATGAAAAAAATAATAGGAACCTGATCATGTATGGGGTCATGGATCGGCCATGTCATAAACCAAAAATGATATTCATAAAATAAATAGGTACATGAATAATCGAAAAAAAGTATAATTTAACCTGCAAACAAATACTTGGAATATATATTTTATAATTTAAACAATAGATATTATACTAACTGTTTATTATCAAGCGGACAAGGTATTCTTGCTGTATTTTTGTTATCTGATAAATTGTTATCGACATTGTGATGCTGTCCATCGATATCTTTCTGACTCGGGTGATGTTCACCGCAGTAGTCATGACCTGCTTTAACAGTCATGCGACACAATCTTTTTTTACGGCTAACAAAATACTTGCACTGTGCAGCTTTAATTTTTGCTGCAGTATTTTCTATCCCAACATTTCTGAAATAATGAGTTTATTATTAATATTTTTCTCTTCACTACACATTTAAGTAATTGGCTGGTAATGCTTATAATTATTATAGCTTATGGTTATACTATGGGTTATACAATATACATACATAATATTAACATGCCTATATTATAATACGTGTACAAAACACAACATAACCTCAACATGTCTATGAAAAAAACTAAATTGTGTATTTTTAAAAACTTGATCAAATACATAAATTTTTATTACTTACCTACTAAAATTATCTGCGTCCATATTTTTCTTAATTATTAAACTAAACTTTAATTACGTACAGTCACAAAATATATTGTATAAGAACTTTCGGACTGACATAAACAAATTGTGCCTATGGTGACATGGTCACAAAAGGCGGGCAAACAAATTCACACAACGGTCAGATTTTTTATACATTTTTACAATTAATGTAACTAATGTTGTAGGTATTGAATAAAGATATATATGTATTAAAGTTTATTATTTTTTCTTACAGTAGGTAATACATCGTACAAATTTATTTAAATAATAATATAAATTATAAAATATAGCTAGTAAAAACAAATTTGCATTGTTGCAAAAACCGAAAGATGGAATATTTGATTAATACATTTTGTATACTTACAAACAAACGTTTATTATTTTGCCTGTACTATATAATATTATTATACCTAATTTGCTTACTTTCACAAAGTTCCAAACAATGTAAATAAAATTTAATAGGTTATTGTTCTAACTTCCAAGGAATGGAGTGTCAAAATGTTTCAGTTCAAAAATAAAATTGGAAACTTGCCATTAGATCCAATTTTGTCTTGCCGGACTAGGCTGTATAATCTGTTCTCCATCAGTGTTCTGTTGGGTATTAGGCATGTCTAATAGTAATACTGTGCATAAAATTTTGTGTCAAATAAACCGGATATAATAGGCTGTGCATATAACTGCGTGAAACTTGCCATTCTAAATTAACAGTCTTCCATTTCACCTAATTCTTCTTTTTCGTTATAAAATCAAGTTAGTTTTTCGAATAATTTCAATCTCATTGTTAAAAAAAATAATAATAAAATTAAAAATATTATTATATACTTATATTTTTATAACATACTATCTCGAAAAAATTATTTATTTGTGTATTTCAAAATATTTGTCTAATTGTTAACATAATTATCCATAATTTATGATATTTCAAAAATTCTACCTAAATATTTAATTAATTGAACATAAGTAACAGAAAAAATAAACAATATTATAAAAGAATAAAGTTGTTACTGAATTTTTATCTAAACTCAAAGTATACTTTTATTGGACAAGTTTTTTTTACATTAGGAAATACTCAAATGCAAATCTTTACAATGCGTGATGTTTAAATTTACGAATATTTTGTTCTTTTGGATTTATTTAAAAAAAAACTAATATTAAGTAAAATTTCAATGAAAAATTGTGATGGGTATATTAGCAGTAGTGAAATGGGTATTAGTATTTACAATATTTGTATTAGTTCCATCGCTCGCAGAAGGTTTTCGTTTAAACTACGGTCGACAGTCAGAGGTAACGGAAGTTAAAAAATCGCATGTTGAACTCAGTGAAGCTGTTCATGACCAAAGCACAAAGAAAATTAAAAATCAGCTTAAATTAAATGTAAGTCCGAAACAAGACGATAAAGCTAATGGTACCGATGAAGAAGACGATGTTACGGAAGAAGATGTAAACAGTGATGAATACTATTCAATTTTTGGATTTCTAAGCAATCAAAAAAAGCAAGGCAATGTTAAAATTATTACATCACAAAAAAGTGAAAAAATAGGCAAAACGCCAAAAAGCGTTAAAGAAAACTCTAAAGACGATGAAAAAAGCGATGAAAATGTTAGTATAGAAAGTTCCGAAGAAAAAGCAGGAATTCTGTTATCTAAAAAAATAAACGTTACCATAAAAAAAGAAAGTCCTAAAGACAATATTGCACAAAAATCTAAAAAAATTGTCGACAGTGAAAGTTCTAAAGCTAATATTGAACAAAAATCTAAAAAAATTGCTGATAGCGATAAAATAAAGAAGAAAGACGTTCAAAATGCTGAAGCTGAAAAAGTTCAACGACAAGACACTAAAAGAAAGATAACTATCAATCCTACTGTTTTTCAAAAAAGTGAGAACATAGAGAAACAAAAATCGAATGTGGAAAATACACCAAAACCGAAAACATCAAAAGTAATTAAAATAGATGAAAATTTTAAAAAGGAATTTGTAAAAACACATTTAAAAGAGCCATTCAAACAAGACACTGTCACAAAGGATAAGAAAAAAACAGAAATTAAAGACGAGCAATCACCACAAAAAATAGCAAAAACAGAAACTAAAAGTCCATTAAAAAAAATTACAAAAAATGATACCATTAAAATATCGTCGGAAAAAAAAGACAATGAACAAATAGATAAAAATACCGTAAAGCCAAAATTATTAGAAATAGAATTGACAAAAATTAAAAAACCAGAAAAAGAGTCAATTAAAATAAAAGATACTTCAAAATTGAAAGATCAAACTATAAAGGATTCCCCCAAACCAAAAACAGACGAAAAGATTAAAACGAAAACTATTGCAAAACCTAAAGAACAAAAATCTGAAAAGGGACATGGTGCATTGTCGCAAAGATATTTTGATAGACTCTACTATTCATTTCCATCATTTGCTCCAAATTATAGTAGAATAGAAGACGGCAATTGCAGAGCTCATGGACAAATATTTTTAAGACAACTCAAAGGATCGAAATTGTGGGCTTTTCAGAGTAAGTTTTCATATTTTGTCAGGTCGGTAGAAAAAAAATATCTATATTATCTAATCAATCAAACTTTTCATATGAAGTGCTAGATTCATCAGCCAAAGTACCATCCGGAATATTACGAGGAAATTTGAATCAATTGGGTGATTTTGATCAATGCCTTGATGTAAATACAAAAATGAAGTTAGGAGAGTCTCCCAAAAATATAATTCACATTAAAGGAAAATATTGCTTAGCGCATATTGATATTGAAGCAAAATCAGAGAATTTAAAACTACCTGTTCATTTAGCACAAGCTCGTGGTTTCATCAAAAGTAAATATCAAGATGTAAGTAGGTACTATTCTTCTAACGATTATTTTTTTAAACAAATCAGGTAATCTGTGTGAAATTTTCAGCCCGGGCATTTTATTCCACGTTTTACAACATTTAATTGGGGTATTTGTCTTCCCAATGCTTGCGATGCAGGCGATGCATATAAAGTTTTGAGTGACTCATTACTACCTTACAATCATTCTGAACTTTCCGGGCTTAAATTTAGTGTGTTTGTTGATGATGATGATTGCTTTGAAAAGAAACATCCAATGAAATTGTATGACTACACCTTTGAAACAATTGCAACTATGTAAGTATTTATCAGAGTGTTTTTATTGTTTTCGTCTATAAAATATCAAACATAATATTATTGTGTTTGTCTATTTCTCAGTGGATTTTACACATTAATCGTAGTAGTGGCAGCTGTAGCAACTATACGAGATCTATGGAGCTCAGCAGGAATAGTAGAAGTTCAAAACAAAGGTGAACGTATATTTATGTCTTTTTCACTTCAAAGAACCGTATCGGCACTGTTTCGTGAAGAAAACAGTTCCGATGAGATACAGTGCATTCATGGGATACGAACTATTTGTACACTGATGCTTTATTTGGCACATAAATTAATACCAATTGCAAACACACCGCACACAAATCGAATTACTTTAACAGAGGTAATTATTTTTTTGTATGCTTCGGTCTTGGCAATTTATTATAACTCATTGAACGTTTTTTTTAATAAGTTGGCTAATTCTGGTTGGAGTTCAATTTTTCGAAGTTCAATAGTTTACACCGATTCCTTTCTCTTGTTAAGTGGTGTTCTGACAGCATACAATATGAGCCGAGATTTGGATACAAAAGGAGAAATACGATGGTTTGGTCGTCATGTGTCTCGATTTATAAGGCAAGATTTAAGAGTACTCTCATTTTAAACATAAAAAAAACATGAAGCTATATGGCATAACGTTTAATTTACATTTAGATAATTTAAAAACCCTGAATTTATAAATTTAATATTATAAGTATTATTTAATTATTTTAAAGTATTTTTATTATTGTATAGATTAACACCAGCTCTTTTGGCTACAGTTCTATTTTATGCGTTTATATTCGAATATATTGGTGATGGTCCTCAATGGGGTATAATTAAACGAAATGCAGAACTCTGCAAAGAAAGTTTATGGAATAATATATTTTATATTCAAAACTTCTTTCCTTTTGAAGATATGGTCGGTACTTATATAATAATTTATAGTTTTACCAAACAGAAAACATCGAATGTCTATTGTTTCTTTTGTAGTGCGCAACACACACTCATCAGTTAGCATTAGACATGCAACTAACACTTCTCGCGCCAATTTTGGTTTGGTTCCTGCATAGGAAACCATTGACGGGAGTGGCACTGCTCGTTGGTTTGCATGCAATGTCTGTAGGTCTAAGATATTATAGTACAATCAACAATCGACTGTCTATCTTCATTTATCACGGCATGACGTAGGTAACAATATTTTAGTTTTTTTTTTTATAAACAAAATAAATACACATGATATATTGGCAATAGTAATTGGTAAGAATACATTTCATTTGGATGGTGTATCTTTGGCAGCAGATTGTTAACAGATTAACCCTGCAGGCTAATGGCTATTAGCCCCTAGGTGAAATATTTTACAGAACAAAGTTTCCATTACTTGTTGTTGAATTATTATTATTAACCACGTTCGTCAGAGGTGAGAAGTGATTCTCTTCTGCTTGTACTGAACGCAGTAGTTAAAAAAAATGTAGACCAGCTCGAAGTACTGGCAACTCAGGACATTAGCTAGACATCAAGTAGTAGAGAAAATTGTATTATTTGTCTAGAATCTTTCAAATACGTCATAAAAAGTAACGATAGATTAAAAAAACTATAATGATACTTGCCCGGGGCGCCAACAATCCCAAAATTAGCTATAATAAATAATGGCCGAACAGATAATAATATTATATTAGTCAGTCTATTTAATGTTGTCGCCTTTAGTGCTCTTATATTTTATTTCCTTACACTGACGCAACCCAACTTACACATACGTGTATTTAACCAGAAATATTATCTTTTTAAAAAAAAAACTTTATTTTATGGCAGTCTGTAGAACTATAAGTATGACATATGTTAGCGCAATTATTAAAAATTAATCTTATAAATGAATCAACAATATATTCATATGCTTATTTAGGATAAGAACAACTCTAACTTTGATCAATCATAACTCGCACACACATAGATATAAAAAATTAATCTAACTGCGTTCTGGCTTTAAAAAATGTATTTCGCCAAATAGTAGTGACGAGCGGGCCTTGTTACTCAAATGTATCATTATAATTTTTTATATCAAAGGACCTTATTTTGATCAGCATGCTTAAAATAATAAGATAGTTAATGTCTTGGGTCTGCTGCCCAAGGGCCAGGATGCATTTCGCTAGACGTTAGAACAATATCTAAGTTCAATGGGTCCTTTTTAAGTTACTTCACGAAAGTAGTGTGCATAATTAGTTTAAATTCCAGTGCAATAATACACAGATTTCTGTTATAGAATGACTCAGTTGTACAGAACAGCTAATAAAAGTTATTCACTATCATTACATAGAGCGACACCTTATTTGGCTGGTGTTAGTCTTGGAGTCATTTTAAGGCAATATGGAAGCAGTTCTCAATTACCAAAGGTAATGAAAAACATTCAACTAATTTGGAAATATAGTAGAATCTGAATTCGGGACTGGGAGGGACTGACGGATATGAGAAATAAATTGATAATAGAAGTCCATAAATCTTGGTCTAATTTTTTTTACAATACAGCATATATGTACTGCATGTTGCATATTATGTAAATATTTTAATATTACATTTAAAAATAGTCGGTATTTTTTTGTCACTGTGTTTTATTTGTTTGTTGAATGGTTTTATTTTTGTCCGGGATCTATAATAATCCACGATAATCTAACTCGAGCAGTCGCCGACCTACATAGTTTCTTTTACATGATTTTCCATAATGATAGTGATGATGTGTGTTAGGTCTCTAGGTCACGTAATGTGTAATAATTAGTAAATAACTAAACAAATAAGTAGGTACCTACCTTAGTTCCGTCTTGTGACTTCTTTTTGTTTACTTATTATGACGCATTTCGGCAACGGGTTGTCATCTTCAGATAAAACGCGTCACATGCTGGTATTTATTTCATAGGTGAGGAATAATTCAGATTCTGCTATAATGAATATTTTTCACACAAATGGCAAATATTGACAGTTTTTCTATGTACTTACTTATATTACTCTATCGTTGTTTGTTAGCTTGTTTCAGTAGGTGGTTGGTTAACAGCTGCTTACTTCGCTGGTTGGACATTTTACAGACCAAGTCATTTCGCATACAGAGATTATGTGTATGATATCACAGAAGCAGCCCAATTTTCGGCCCTGACTTCAGTCGCTTGGGCTTTGGCTCTATCATGGGTAATATTTGCGTGTCATGCCGAATCTGAAGGTTAGCATAAAATGTTATGATCAGAAAATTATGATTTCTACTGTATGTGGATCGACGCACCGGTTATTTTTTCATTTGGATGAAATATATTTTAATTCATTATTAATGCTCCGGGGACCGCAAAGTATCACCTATCAAATAGTGAAAAAAAATTTGAAATCGGTTAAATAGTTTTCGAGTTTACTTCCTACAAACAAACAAACTCACACTCTCTTTTTATAATATTAGTGTAGATTAGACGCGTGTAAGGTTAGCACCCCCAAATGTGATTTTTTAGAAATTATCTATTGCAATCGTTTGATAGTCGTTTGACAGACAACAATTAACGTTTGACAGTCTTTATTTTAGTCAACTTGGAAAAAAATATTTTTTTTAATCGACGTAGAATCATGTCAGAAGGATTGATAGATTATTATAAATATTTGACAGATGCCCATTTACTTGTACCTAATATAAAAAAAGAGTGTGTGTGTACTTATGTACGCACGTCAGAAGCTATACTTCTTTGGCGTAACAAAACAAAAATAACTCCAAAAATTTTATCCCGCGTGCCAGTACTAAACGTTTGTAAAAAAGACGATAAAATAATAAAATAAAGATATTAAATAAATTAATTTAATTTAATAAATTATTAATTTATTAAATATATTTATTTATTATATTTATATCTCTAACTATTTATTTAAAAAAAGCATGTTTGTGTTGAGATTCGAACCCCAGACATAGGTCTGGGGTTCGAATCTCAACACAAACATGCTTGGTGTAACAGATAGCACCGCCGCGTCATACGCAATAGTGCGTATGACGCGGCGGTGCTATCTGTTACACCACGCACATCTTACATAGCAGTGCTATATAATAGGGTATTATAATCATGAAAAATAGTAATGTAAACAGTACGGCTGTTGGAGTACGAACTCATATTTAACGAAAGCGGCATAAACGACCGTTTGTATAGCAATAGCTTTTATTAATGTTATTCAAAACTGAAAACGCTCTTGTCACATTGTGACTGGTGATAATATGGTATTATAATCATGAACTTTCGACTAACTTCATGGTGTTAAAACGTAAAAATTTACTCTCATCATTTTTCCATAACGCGCCAAAAGAGGTATAATTTCAAAAATAATGAATTTTTCATTGGAAAAGGCAGCCAAATTATATAATTATTTCTTGTAATAGGTACCAGAAAAAATAATTTTGCCAATCTATGTCACAGTACCTATTACAAGAAATAATTATATTATAATTTGGCTGCCTTTCCCAAAAAAACTGTCTTTATATACGATATAACAGCCGTATTTAACTCATTTTTATTATCTATACAGTGTGTCCCAGGATGGATGTAACAAAAGAATGAACAAAAAAATTTTAAATTTTGGAATGGCCAAATTATGTAATTGATTCCTGCAACACCGGAAAAAATCATTTTACTAACCATAGTCACAGTCAGGAATCTAACCTGAACCTTTTCACTATCGCGGCAGGTTCAAGTTAGATTCCTGACTGTGACTATGGTTAGTAAAATGATTTTTTCCGGTATTGCAGGAATCAATTATATAATTTGGCTGCTCATTCAATAATACTCTCAATTGCTTAATCAGCCGTTAAAAAAATCTATTAATAAAAAATCCGCAGAGAGTGTGAGTTTGTTTGTTTGTAGGAAGTAAACTCGAAAACTATTTAACCGATTTCAAAATTTTTTTCACTATTTGATAGGTGATACTTTGCTTAGAACATAGGCTATAATAACTGGAGCGAACGAGTGATCAGTGAAGCGAGTAAAATATTATATTATTAAATCAATTCATACCACCCGGGCGAAACCGCATCGGGCTGCTAGTGTAATAATAAAATTAGATAGCTATTGAAAATCTTTTTTTTTTCAATTATTTTTAGGTTTGCTGAACAAAATATTAGGAAGTCGTCCGATGGTTATTTTCAGTAGAATATCGTATGCTGTATATTTAACACAGTTCGCAGTTTTTTTCTATAATGTTGGAACGATTCGATCAGCTTCAGAGTTCAATATTATTAGTAGTGTAAGTATTTCAAACAAATTACCGTAAACTAAAGCTAAATATTTTTTTTTGAAGCTATGCTTATTAACGCACGTTTGGGATGGGGACTTAAATCATAAAAAGTGAAACGTAACGAACGCGGTGTTGCAACGCACCTCATTGGCTAGGCAGCGCGTACTGTTGCTATAGTTTCTATAGCTTTTATATGTAAATAAATTCGATTTTATATACAATGCGTAAGAAGCATAGCTTCTGTCGGGTATCCCACGACACCTCATGATTTTTTTTTAGTGTATTTGCCATGGCACATACACTATTGACGTCGGTCGGATGGCGAGACCTACGAGTTGGACCAAAATTTTTCCACATTTCATAGCCTCGTGAACACTTTGGCACTTTTTTTGGAAATGTCAAATTATATATTATGTTAATATGTATGTGTGCGTGCGTGCGTGCGTGCGCGTGTGTGTGTGTGTGTGTGTACTTACGGGCTATAACTTTCGAAAGACTTAATTGATTTTGACGTTGGACACGTTGGAATCCATCACCGCACGAAACCTATTTTAAATGGGCCCAATCGAACCATTTTAAGGCTGGTTTTTATGGGTTCCAAATTGTTTTTGGGCCCAAAAATACCGAAAAAATCTCAAATATGTTTTAAAATTGAAATTTAACCCTTTAGTAAAGATTAAAATGTGGTCCTAAAATTTTAATAAAATCGGCCCGACAGGACAGGACTTACAAATTTTTTAAAAATACTAGTTTTGGGATACGGTTTTATTTACACTGAAGGGTGTATTTAATTTGGTGCAGATTTTGCACTGACAAAATCCATGTCTAATATTGAAATTTAGGAAAATTAAATTATAAGGGATGTATTAAGGGGTTAATTTTTTTATTTTGTTCAAAACAAACTTAAGTTCACATAATAAAGCCACAATTCCTGTATTAGCAAATACACTATATTTCCAGCAGGGTTTGGCACTGCGACCCGAGTTTTTTTTAATATACCTACATGGAGATTGGGATACATTCATAGAATCAGTGTTATTTTTTCATAAATTACATTTTTACTAGCTTTTTTCGTGGCTTCGCTGGCATTAACATCAATTTTACCCACATCTCCAGCATAGGTATAAACCTGACGTCTGAAGATTAGAGGTCCCGTTGCAATTTTAAGTAATAGTATTATAACGTAATTATTCAAATAAATGATTACTCCTAATATTTTCTGTTATAAATATGACCTGAGCTAAACAATAGAAGACGACATCTGAACCGACAAGACTAAAGATGGAAATTGAACAATCTTGACGTACGTCAAGTTAGATTGCCCGTAACAGATTTTTGAATTTTTTTATGCCAATCGTTAGTGCTTCGTCAGTGCTGTCTAACCCCAAAATTTTTTCGTTAGTGCTCAAAAAATGTCAAAGTTGTGGACATTTTTATGTGGGCAATCTAACTTGACGTCAAGTTAGATTCCCCACGTAAAAATATCCACAACTTTGGCATTTTTTGAGTACTAACGAAAACATTTTGGGGTTTAGCAACACTAACGATTGGCATAAAAAAATTCAAAAATCTGTCGTGGGCAATCTAACTTGACGTACGTACAATCTTGACGAGTACAGATCATAGAAGAGAATTGGCGACTTTTCATTTTTTTTAAGTTAAATAAGTAGGTAAATAAAGTATGTAAATATTTTTCACAGATAAATGTGGTGGAGCTAATATTAATAATTGTGATATCGTTAGTGGTAACACTTTTACTGGATCTTCCAATGCAAGAGGTAAAAAGTTGCATAATGCAATCCAAAAGCTCTGTGTACCTAAACAAAATAAATGAAAACGACATTCAGGCTGAAACTGAAAACGAAGAAACTGTTTTAATAGCGAATAATAACTGTACTAGCATGACTTCAGATTTGCTAGAATCTTGAATTTATAATTCAAAATACTACATTTTTTATTTTCTTTTTATTCAAATCGATTACCTACAGTTATGTTCAACAAAAAATGTACAGAAGACGTTTACAATAAAATATAATTAATATCTTTTATATTAAATATTTATTACCGATTATTGTTCCATTCTAGAAGAAATAATTCGTATGATTAAATTACAGGGCTTACTACTGCATAAGTGACAGTAATTTTTGTGTTTAATACTAAGTCTTTAAATTTCCACTCTCTTTAAAAATGCAATGATTATTATTCAACGGTGGATAGTCTATAATGATTTCATCTTTCCTGTTTAATAACACATGAAGTGCTATTCATCAGCGATTGCAGCAGCCATAGCCCCCACATTCTGTAGCGGGTTCCCTGCCTCCTGCTTCAATTTTTGTCTTACGAGTTACGTTCATCTCTGAGTTAGTCGACCCGCAACGCCAAGGCTCGTGAGCGCTCGCCTACTACTCGTGCTGAAAACATTGCGCCTGACGCATAAAGATGTATTTAGCACACTTGTTACACACGATATACTATTTTGCCATCTCAAAATTGTGACTTGCAAAATTGATTTTTTTAATCAAATCAACTATATTTCGTCGTTTTCAGTCGATTTACATCAAAAAAAAATCAACTTTGCGGCATATTTGCATCGTCGAATTGTGCTTCAGTAGTGAAACATTCTATATCAACAAAAAAAACCTTATTTCACAGATATTCCTTACAAATTACGTTTGAATTCGCTAAAATGAACTGTTTCACGCTTGAAATATACCTACATACATATTATTATACAGGGTGTCCTCAAAGACACTTAACACACGCCTATCACATGTTCCTGAGACCAAAATAAACCGATTTAAGCAAACTTACCTTCTTACAAAATTGCTTAGTTTGGGCGCTATACGGCCCTGAAGTTACAATTTTGAAATCGTTTTTTTGTTATAAATTTAAAACGGCTTGTGCGATTTTGCTAAAATTTGGCACGTTGACATGGTTTTATGGAACAAAAAAACCCATATTAAAATTATTATTAATATTAATCCATAGGCGCAGAACTCGGGTTTTTTAATATTTGAACATTTCAAATGTCTACGCCAATGGAAGAAAAGGGGTTTAAGTGTAAAATTTAGATTCAGTAAGTTTTTGAGAAATTTGTATTTTAATAATTCGCAGTAATTTTTACAAAATGAAGTAAAGTTACTAAAATATGAATAGAAATAAATAAATATGTCATAAAAAGTGGTCAGTGTCCACCATTTTCACGCATACAAAGATTTATACGGCGAAGAATATTAATTTACTCTTTGCATATTTTCTTCATTATCTCCAGTTTTATTCTTAGAAAAAAGCATGGCCATCTTATTTGTTTATTGATCAACTTATTATTATCAACGTATAATTATTAATCAACTTATTATTAAAATGCAAATTTCTCAAAAACCATGAGAATAATCGAGTCTTATTAAGAGTAGCTTTTTTGTAGCAAATAAGTTACTGAATCTAAATTTTATACTTAAGCTCCTTTTCTTCCATTGGCGTAGAAATTTGAAACGTTCAAATATTAAAAAACCCGAGTTCTACGCCTATGGATTAATATTATTCATAATTTTGATATGGGTTTTTTTGTTACATAAAACTATGTCAACGTGCCAAATTTTAGCAAAATCGCACAAGCCGTTTTAAAATTATAACAAAAAAACGATTTCAAAATTGTAACTTCAGGGCCGTATAGCGCCCAAACTAAGCAATTTTGTAAGAAGGTAAGTTTGCTTAAATCGGCTTATTTTGGTCTCAGGAACATGTGGTAGGCGTGTGTTAAGTGTCTTTGAGGACACCCTGTATATACACACACAGGCTCGCGTGCGCGCTGCAACACGACTTGAAGCAATTAATTTTCCCTGAATATGGGGCCGTTCAAGTATTACCTAACACAGTTTGGTCGTTTGGGGGGAGGAGGGTCTTTCGAAACGTTACGGTGCGTTACAATGGAGGGAGGGTGGATCAAGCAGCGCGTTCCGTAACGGTTTGTTAGTGATTTTCCGGTATTTTGCGCGACATAATTGACATTTTTAGGCAAAAATGGTCACTTGGGTGTTACGTAACATTTGGAGGAAGGGGGTAAAGCGAAACGTTACGGCGCGTTACAGGGGGGAGAGGGATCAAAAATCTTCAAAAACTGCGTTACGTAATACTTGAACGGTCCCTATACCGATTTACGGACGCCGTCTGAATCCAGGGATGGGGGTAGAAAAAAATTCTGGTCCAAAAAAGTCGCCCTGTGACTGATAGACGGACAGGCATAATTGCCACAATAGGACTCCGTTTGGGCCCTTTGGGTACAGAATTGGAACCCTAAAAACGGAACATTTATATAGGTTTGCTCATTTGTTCGTCTTTCCGTCTGTCTGTCACAATCGAGTTTCTCTGTATTAAATAAAGGTATGAAGCTGAAATTGTGCATAGCTTATTAACATGCATAGATTCCAACAGTCAGAACCCAAAAATATTTTCTCGTCAATTTCGGGAGGAGGCAAAATTTCACACAAAAAAATCTTGTATTCACTCATGTAGAGTATATCATTTAAAAGTGCTTTTCTTAAGGATTTCAAAACTATTTTTTCTCTGAATTATTATGCCACGTAGTTTTCAAGATTTTCCTGAAAACTCACCGCGAAAACTGATTTCTCCTTCTATTTCCGAAACTAGTACCGCTGGACAGGTAAAATTTAAAAAAAACTGGTGGTAGAGATATACGTACACTTAACAGTTTACACTTTACATAGGATAGATACCTAATTATTACGATGTTTTCGAAAACTATAGTTTTCGAGAAATTAATAATAAACAGCGACAAACAAACTTATTAATACATTTGTTTGTCATCGTTTATCACTTCTAACAATATGATGTTATTATGGGACATGGAAACTATGCAAGCACTGTCGTCATCGAAATATTTGTTTGTAGAAAGTAGAAAAATCATTCAAAATAATTGTTTTCTTGATTGATACAAATAAAAAATTATTAATAAATATTGTCAGTGTGTTTTTATTTTTAAGAGTAACTCGCAGTTATAAAAAATGCCTTTTACTCGTAAACACGACTGCAAATTGCTAACAAATGTTTCGGTACCTCCACTTGTTCAAAAAAGTGTGTTTACTAGATTTTTATATAAATGTCGCTCGATGGCCTTAGTATCGCCCACGCATCCACAGTGCCACCTTTTCTTCAGGAGTCAGGCAGCAATTAACTACGAAAGAAAAAGGCATATTGAATCAGGATACTGGTATATTATACATCCGTTGAGTGAATTTAGGTAAAAAAAATATTAATAAATATTAATAAATGAACTCGAAATATTGTAGGTAGGTACCTATACACTATACGTACATATAGTTATTCAACTTATTTTTTTTCTTGAACAATTAAATTATATAAATCATAAGAATGAAAATGTTACTGTATGTACATTGTACCTAGTTTTATAAAACCGGTCAAGTACGAGTCGGACTCGCGCATCGAGGGTTCCGTACAATAATAAAAATAAGGAGTTAGGTAGGGGTAAAAAATTAACGGATTTGTTTTTAAAAAGTTTTTTTCCTTAGGTATTTTATTACCTATATTTCATTTTTTTTCCGTATCAAATTTATTAACGCAGGGATTTCTTTAAAGTAAAAAAAATATATTAACAGAATCTCTGGTATCTTACTACAAAGAATGTAAAAATGTGTATCTAGACTACTTATTCAGGAAAATCGAGGTCAAGGTTAATTATTTTACCTAGAATTCATAAAAGTGTGAGCTGCAAAAACTCCATCAATTCTATGTGGCTAAAAAATATTTTAATAGGGTAGATGACTAAATTTTTTTTTTGTGTTATATTAATAGAACAGTAAATTATGATCAAAATGACACCTAAATCACTTCGTTCTGATTTCAGATAAGCTCAAAAATAATTTTTGAAATATTTATGTTAACCCCGCCCGCTAAAAATCGTTTTTGCTCTACTCAAATGTGACGTCATAATTTTATGAAAGTTCGTTTATATTATCTACAAATATTATTTAAAGACCCAGAAACAGAGTGTTGAAAAATACCGTTATTTACCTATGTAAACATAATGTAAACAATCTAAGCTGCGTTGCTATGGATACATGTATTTTTTACTTAAAATTGACGTCACGCGGTGTTTAAAGTCAAATAGATTAAAAATCATGATTTTATTTATTAATTTAAATATGGTTGCGAAACTTAATTAAAAAAATATTTTAGCGCATATACTTTCATAATAACAAAGTTTTATATTGATCACTATCCACTTGTATCCTATTATCTACCGAATCATGTAAAAAGTCTGCCAGCGCAAAACAAATTGTTAAAAAAAATCTTGCTCTTTGGCTATGTAATCAATAAGTATATTATTGTCAATTATGTATACCTATTATTCATTATAGCTATAGTCTAGTAAATTTAGATTTCCACTGCGGAATAATTCCCAGTTAGCTGAATTTTTGTATACACCTTCGTTATAGTGTTCTAAAAACGTGTAAAAAGTCCCCATCGATATCATGGTTGCCAGATATTCGAGGCTAAGTTCACGATAGACGGTTTTTTGCGAATTTCTCAGTTTCGTTTCATTTTTAGTAAAAAATGGTTATTATCAATCTTTCATTATAACTATAGTCTAGTAAATTTAGATTTCCACTGCGGAATAATTCCCAGTTAGCTGAATTTTTGTATACACCTTCGTTATAGTGTTCTAAAAACGTGTAAAAAGTCCCCATCGATATCATGGTTGCCAGATATTCGAGGCTAAGTTCACGATAGACAGTTTTTTGCGAATGTCTCAGTTCCGTTTCATTTTTAGTAAAAAATGGTTATTATCAATCTTGTAGAGGACGCAATTCTCTACAACTTTTGTATTAACATTTTTTGTCTACGAATCATAGTTTTACTTATTTAAGTAGTTACTCACGGCTTCCTCCCCCTTGATTTTACGTAACGGGATAATGCTGCTTCGGGACGGCCGACGGCCTAACATAATGATTTATACCTTTATTTTAAGTTGAATTTTACGCTAACGATAAATTATAATTTTATCGAAATTAATGCAGTAGTTCTCTAGTTATAAGCAATCAAACATACAAATCGAGAGCAGTGAAACAGACAGACAGACAATTTTTACGATATTTATACTTGACATCAATTATAGATATATATATATATATAAGATAGCTTTAATGATTTTGTTTTTCATCGAATTTTAAATTGAAAATACACTTGTTCATAAATCAAAGAACGCCCTAAATCATGATTTTTGTTCCTGCATATCGATATCTTTAAAAATTGAGAAACTATAGCCAAGTAAATTTGAAATCATCAGCCGTAGATTTTTTTTGACACGCGTTACGAGTACTTTCTACCTATACCGAAGAAAACAATGTCCGTCTAGGAACCTATGGAAAATTTAATGCCATAAACAATAATTATTTATGTCCAATCTCACCAAGTTGAGAAATTTTCAAGTTATAAGCATTAATGTTCATGTTTTTACTTTTTTACATAAAATTGAAACACTTGACGCAAAGTTCTCTGTAGCGTGACCACTTCCAGATTTTTCTAATTTTTCTACTCATTTAGATAACCCATGAAATAGGTCTACAGCTCCTCTATATTATGTAAATTTAATATTTCTCGAACACTCTTAGTAGTAGTCAATGTGTTTCTTTGTATGATGCGCAATTAGTAAAAAAAAATGTTTCAATACTATATTATTTTCTGATTATAGAGCAACATGGGAATTAATAAACGCCATTTTCACAACTATATATTTATTTCTACTTCCAACTGTGATTGGTTTATATGAGTGGACACAACCAATTAAGAATATTTGGAATCCTGTGGTAGTGTGTTGTTGTTTTGATATGGTGTGGGGGTTGGACATCATTATCCGGTTATTTTCAGGATACTGTGATGATAAACAGAAAGTTGTAATTTTACAACCTGAGAAAGCTGTATGGTAAGTAAAAAATCATGACTAAATGTAATATAAAATGTTTACCTTTAATTGCGGAGAAAATGACATTTTAATTTGTATCAAGTAGTCTTAAACAATTGAACGTAGCAATCCTTGAGTTCTTGTCTGTATTTTTACTTGACAGATGACGTGCTTTTGTTTGCTATGTACAATTGTTTAAGACTATACTTGATACAAATTAAAATGTATTTTTCTCCGCAATTAATGAGCGGATTTGAAAAACAAAAAGACTGTTGTAAAGAGAATTGAGAGACCTTTCGAACTGCGAATCGTTTGACACCCCTTTCTATTTAAAATTTTTGGAGTGCAATTCACCCTGCTCTCAGGGTTGAAGTTACGTAAATAATAATAATCGATTTAGATGTCCTCCTTGATTCTAAAATTGACGAGTGCGAACTTTTTTCGCAAAACTGATGTTAAGTGGCCAAAACTTGCGCGGACTGTTTTCATTGGTCCACTCGGTATATAGAAATCAATATATGTGGGCATGTGTGTGTTGTTTATGCAGGACTCCTAAACCGTTCAACCGATTGCGATGAAACTTTGGTGAATTGTTGTCCCCACGCCGGGGAAGGTTTCTGAATTATAGCATTGTCCGGTCCGTCTTCGCCCGAGTGAAAAATGTGATTTCCGAAATCACTCATCCGATCGCGATGAAACTTTGGTAAGTTGTTGTGCACAAGCCCGCGAAGGTTTCTGAATTATAAAATTGTCTGGTCCGGCTTCGGCTGAGTAAAAAAAGTGATCTCAGAAACTACTCATCCGATTGCGATGAAACTTTGGTGATTTATTGTGCGCACGCCCGTGAAGGTTTCTATATTAGCACAACTATTTTACAATAGGTGACGCGCGAGTCGTTGCAACAAACGAGTGTATTTCATATAAATTATAATTTAGCGGAATTCGGGCGAATAATATATATAATATATAATAAAATTCGAGCGAACGAGCGTAGCGAGTGAGAAATGTATTAATAATATTCGAGCGAACGAGCGAAGCGAGTGATTAATGTATTAATAATATTCAAGCGAACGAGCGAAGCGAGTGAGTAAAGTATTAATAAAATTAGCCCGGCTATTAATATATAAATTCTTAGCACCCGGGGGAAGCCAGGACAGGTCCGCTAGTAATATTATAAATGCAAAAGTATAACTCTATCTGTCTGTTACCTTTTCACGCCTAAGCCACTGAACAGATTTCGATAAAATTTAGCAAGGATATAGATTACATCCTTACATATGTTCGTCAACTTAACCAACCAGTCAGGTAAGATGACGAATTAGCAACAAATTGTTTTCTGTATTGATTTAGTTTCTATTTTTTATTTATTGTAGATTATAGACGCGTCGACATCTAAGATCATCAGCGTCTTTCAACTACACTAAATAACAACTAACTTAAAACTAAATAACATCACAAAACATCCATGAGCGCAGGTGGGATTCGAACCCACGGCAGTCCAGTCTAGAGGTTGCGGCGCCAAGCACGCTAACATCTAGGCTATACTGCCCTCTTGATTTAGTTTCAATTATGTTTATGTTTAATAGTTCATAGGTACGTTGTTAACATATAGAATAAAATGTTTTCCACAACTAATGATATTAGAGTCGTAATTGATTTTTTACGTTAACATCGTCAACTTACCCCACTCTCCCCTGCTCATTTCTTGTCCAAGTACCACTATTAATTTTTTATCCATTCACAACGTTACAATTTACAAGAGTTCAATCTTTTAAATAAATTATTATCCTTCAATTATTGTTTTGATCACATATTATCGCAATCTTTATCTTAGGGCCGTAACAATAGTCTTTTTAGGGGACACAAACCATTGCTTTTTTCTGTAGAAACAGTGTCCCCTTTGAATAAATTCGCATGATATTATTTTACGATAATGATATTATTTCAGGCGTTATCTAAAAGGACTCTTCATACTTGACGTAATTATTGCATGGCCGAATGTAAACTACTATGGTTATTTTAAAATTGTAAAACTAAATTCATTAGTAAACTATATGAATAATATTGCAAAGGTATGTGGTTTTGATGTCAATAATATAACATACCTACCTATAATTGTGCCTATAATAATTAATATATCGAAACAATTCTGTGCATTTTTGAACCCTCGTAGCTTCGGTCTGGATAACATTTTAGGTCTCAAATTTTCAGGATAGGGTGGGGCCACCAAGATTATGGAATACACCAAGTTTCATTTTTATAGCCGTCCTATTTTAGATTTTACTAATACGCAAAGTTCATTGATTTCGTCACTAACTCATGATGATCATCAAAAATCTAGGTATAGTCCTAGAAAGCTGAAATGTAATAGGCACGCTGGGTATCGCGTACAAGTAACGAGAAAATTAAAAAATCTATGATTTTCCCTCTCCAACCCCTCAAAGTGAAGGTGCAGATTTCTATAGGTACGTAGTCAGAGAAAGCTGAAATTTGATATGCACTTTAGGTTTCGCGTACTTACAAGTATAACGAGAAAATTAAAAAATCTGTGATTTCTCCCTTCCAACCCCTCCAAGTGGGGAGTGCAGATTTCTATAGGTACCTATATTTATCCAGTGAGATTCAAAATGATATGATCATTTTTATAATGCCATAAAAAATATGTGATTGTCAATCGCAAAAATTAATGATAACAATCGAAAGAGGATGCTTTGGAGATATTTTGACAGTTGTTAAAATTGTGCGTTGGATAATCCAACAACGCATTTTTTGTGTTGAAAATTTTATTAGATTTGGTTCCATAATTATTGTAACTTAACGGTTATTTCGTCGTCAATTTAATGTTTGTGAAGGTCCGGCTCGAAATGTAATTTCGTGTTGGTTGTGTATAAGTGGAACAATAATGGGTCAGTTGAAAATAAAAAATCAACTGGCAGGAGGGGACCCTGAAAATGAAGGGCTGCACTGATGAGACAATCAATTCTGATTCTCACCAGCTCTTCATTTTTAGGGTTACATGTGGATCTCCTCCTGCTAGTTGATTTTCTGTTTTCAACTGACCCATTATTTTTCCACTTATACGTAACCAATACGAAATGACATTTCGAGCCGGAACTTCACGAACATTAAATTGACGACGAAATAACCGTTGAGTTACAATAATTATGAAACCAAATCTAATAAAATTTTCAACATAAAAAATGCGAATTGTTGGATATTCCAACTCACCATTTTGACAACTGTCAAAATATCTCCAAAGCGTCCTCTTTCGATTGTTATCATTAATTTTTGCGATTGACAATCATATATTTTTTTATGGCATTTTAAAAATAATCATATCATTTTGAATCTCACTGAATAATCCTACAAAAAGAATTGAAATCTCACCAAAACCAATTCTTGTAAAAATAAGGCCAAGTCTCGCGATCGCGTAGCGGTAAAAAGTTATGAGATCTAATAGAGCCAAGCCCAATTGATTGTAAGTGAAAAGTAGTGAGTATTGAGCCCGTTTCCCCTGGTTTTCTCAAAGCAATACAGTGGTCTGCGGCGTCGTATAAATCTGAACGTAAAACAGGGAATAAACTTACGTAAAATTATTTTTATAAAGATATTCTACCGAATGGGGTGTTTCACAATTATTCATGCTTCATTTTAGATGACTGTAATCAATGAAACAATACTGAGTCTTGTGATAAAAATTCTGCTTACCATGTATTTTTTGCACTGGTCTGCGCTTATGATGTGGTCAGTGTCATTAGAGTTGGACTATCATGGATATACCAAACAAGAGTGGATTAACGAAGCGGACTTATATAGTAGTAGTACTAGTAGTAGTTTTATTTACATTTATTGTCTTTGCAAAGCCACTTGCAATATTCTCAGTAAGTTTTAATATTCACTCATAGCATTGCACCTAATAAAAACTAAAAACTAATTCAACTACAATGTGAAAGTATTCATTGAAAACAGAATTTAGGATGCAAGGTGTTAAAAAAGAGGTTCGGAAGTTTTGGAGGCGTATACCTATTAGGCTATTACTGAATAAAATTAATTAAACCAGTCCGATCAATGTGGCTCCGAAAATCAGCTCCTTGATTTTCTTACATTGATTTTTCCTACATTAAACTGCAATATACCTACACATCAGACAGACCTAATGGAAAAATATTTTTTAAGTACTTGTTTCTCTGCGTGTTGAAAACAAAATTAAGTTAATTTCAATTATTTGCGAGAAAATTACTTACAGTATCTTATTTAGTTAACAATTAGATTAACAATCAATATTGTTATTACTTCCTATAGGTACTGTACAAATTCACTATTTTAGTGAAATTAACATAAGGACATCAGACGATATTATTAATCGCCATAACATGCCCTTATTAATTATTGTAGAAAGGCTACATAAGAAAAATTTAAATGCACCGCCGGGAAGTAATAACAATATTGATTGTTAATCTAATTGTTAACTAAATAAGATACTGTAAGTAATTTTCTCGCAAATAATTGAAATTATTACTAGGCACATCCGGCCTATTTTGAGAAAAGCAGCATTCATTGTAGTGTTGTTATAAAAATAAAAATAATATTAGCTCTCGCAGTTTTTGGATTTGCGGTGTATTTGTGCTATATATAAGAAAAGATTAAGTGTACGCCATGGGCACCGTGGAGTAACTGGAAAACTTGCCCGACGCGATATTGGGTGTTCCGGGTTCGATTCCCGGCGGTGCATTTAAATTTTTCTTATGTAGCCTTTCTACAATAATTAATAAGGGCATGTTATGGCGATTACTATCGTCTGATGTCCTTATGTTAATTTCACTAAAATAGTGAATTTGTACAGTATAGGAAGTAATAACAATATTGATTGTTAATCTAATTGTTAACAAAATTAAGTTAGATTCGAAAAATATTTTTAACTAGCCGTTACCCGTGGCTTCGCCCACGTATTTTACGATTTAGAATTTATTATCTCCCCCGCGAGAAATACTTTTCCTGCGAAGCGAAGCTAGGCTGGTAGTGTTTATTCGCTCGAATTTTATAATACATAACTCACTCGCTTCGCTCGTTCGCTCGGATTTTATTAATACATTACTCACTCGCTTCGCTCGTTTGCCTGAATATTATTAATATATTACTCACTCGCCTCGCTCGTTCACTTGAATATTATTAATACATTACTCACTCGCTTTGCTCGTACGCTCGAATTTTATAAATACATTACTCACTCACTTCGCTCGTTCGCTCGAATATTAATAATACATTACTCACTCGCTTCGCTCGTTCGCTTGAATATTATTAATATATTACTCACTCGCTCCGCTCGTTCGCTTGAATGTTATTAATACATTACCTACTCACTCGCTTCGCTCGTTCGCTCGAATTTTATTAATACATTACTCACTCGCTTCGCTCGTTCGCTCGAATATTAATAATACATTACTCACTCCCTTCGCTCGTTCGCTCGAATTTTATTAATACATTATTGCTCATCTACGATACCTATATATAAGGAACTCCTGTGCAAAATTTGTTATCCCCCGCGAGAACCTTCCCCCCTAATTTGTTATCCCACCGCGAGAATCCCCCCTAACTTGTATCCCCCCGCGAGAAACTTACCCCCTAATTTGTTATCCTCCCGCGAGAATCTTCCCCCCTAATTTATTACCCCCCCGCGAGAATCTTCCCCCCTAATTTGTTATCCCCCCTCGAAATTCTCCCCCCCCCCCGCGTAGCTTTCTATTAGTGAAAGAATTTTTAGAATCGGTTAAGTAGTTCCAGAGATAAAACAAAAACAAATCTATCCCACGGGGACCGTACATTTTTCCGGGATAAAAATTAGCCTATAACATTCTTTGACCCCTAAGCTACCACTATGCAAAATATCATGTCGATCCCTTGCTCAATGAAAAATAAAAACAAAAATATCCCACGGGAACCGTATATTTTTCCGGGATAAAAAGTAGCCTATGTGCTATTCCAGACTATAATCTATCTCTGTACCAAATTTCATCCAGATCCGTTCAGCCGTTCTGGCGTGATTGAGTAACAAACATCCATACATCCATCCATCTATCCATCCAATCCTCGATCCAAACTTTCACATTTATAATATTAGTTAAATTACCTAGATTTTCATCAGTGGTAATTTTTCAGATGTTCTTTTTACGATAAATACTAACCATTCTACGTCTGAGTTCATAATTTCAGTATTTTTATTTATTTTCGGGAAATGTTTTTACGTTTACATATGCGGTAAGTTGAATTATAGCATAAATATAAGTATAAAGCTGTGTCTGTTACTTCCTGCGCACGGAGATTTAGCTAATCCACTCGCGCCCCGTGCACATGGAAACTCAGATATTACGTAAGTTACAACCGTAAAACGGGGGTGCATTGACATAGTTTCAGGGATTTTTGTAGTACCTACAACTTTTGATAGGATTTTTAAATTCGTGCTTTTATTATTTGGTCAAACCAAATGAACCTTTGGCTACATATACCATTAATGAACGTTTCTGTAATTGCCCCAGTTTTTGAAAAAAAAATGTTAATTTTGTGTCAAAGTAACACCGTTCTTAGGGCTATTTTGACACACCACCTATTTGACCTTTTATAGCTTAATTTATTTATTTATTTATTTATTTATTTCAACAACAGGGTAGACACCCCAATTACAGTTGAAAATAACACATAAATATGCATTCTAGTGCATTGTTGAAATACAAAATAATAATATTAAACAAAAAAAAATAAAAATAAAAGGTCCGAATACATAATTCCAAAATCTAAATTGGGTATAAATAAGAATATGATAGGTACAGAATTACAAAAAAAATGTTTCAAAATATGTACTACAACATATTACATATTATGCAGATTAAATGACAACCACGATATCAACACTCGGTCATAAGGATGAGTCGCCTGACAATAATGCAAAGCATGTTTTTTTGAACGTAGTTTTATTCATTTTAAAAATGTCTAAATTAGAAGATAAACCATTATATAATATTAACATAAAGTATATGGGAGAAGAGGCACGGAAAACAGTCCTACATCTAGGGATATTAAAAAGATTAGAACTTCGACTGTAGAATGTGGGATTGTAAAAAGATATTGATGATAACGTTGCATTATCGTCAATTTGACTATTGATTATGCCATAAATATACATCAAACAAGCAACTTTGCGCCTTACACTTAAAGAAGCCATGTGAAATGTTACCAGATTTTGATTGTAAGGTACTATATATGTGTAGTATCCAAACTGCCTGAAAAACAAATACCTTAGGAATTTTTTTTGTACTTTCTCAATTATATTGTCATACATAAAGTAATTTGGGTTCCATATTACTGATGCGAACTCTAATCGCGATCTCACTAAAGATGAGTATAATAATTTTATAACATTTATATCTGTAAAATTTTTAACATTTCTAATTATAAATCCCAACAGAGAGTATGCTTTCTTAACAGTCGACAGAATATGATCATTAAATGTTAGTTTCTGATCAAATATGACACCCAAATCACTTATAGTTGAGACTCTAGCTAAAATTTTGTCACACATTTTATAATCCTCAAGGAATGGATGAATTCTTCTGGTATATGTCATTACATAACACTTGGACAAATTAAATTTTAGTTTATTCTCCTGACTCCAAATTTCCAGCATTGATAAATCATATTGAAAGTTTACAACATCATCAGCACTATCAATCTGCTTGAATAATTTCAAATCATCCGCATATAAAACAATATTAGAATGGACTATTTTTTTTGTTACATCATTTATGAAAATGTTGAAGAGAAGCGGTCCCAGATTTGACCCTTGTGGAATTCCCGATTCTACTCTGTATGTTTTAGACTTAAAATTACATCTAGAAACATATTGGTGTCTGTTTGTCAAGTATGACGCAAAGAAATATATTAAATTGTCTGATAAACCAAAAGAATGTAATTTATTTAACAGGAGTAAATGATCTAATTTGTCAAAGGCCTTCTGGAAATCTGTATATGCAACATCCACTTGACTTCCTGAATCCAACGAAGCATAAGTAAATTCAGTGAAATTGATTAAATTTGTAATAATAGAACGGTTTTTAATAAATCCATGTTGATTTTGAGATATTTTTTGATGAATATGTGAATAAATATGTTTATGTATAATAATTTCAAATATTTTCGCTGGCACTGACAACACTGATACTGGACGATAATTTATAATTTCATTTTGAATTCCCTTTTTATGAATTGGAGTTACTTTGGTAAGCTTCCACTGATCAGGAAAATAATTATATTTTATTGATAAATTAAATATGTAGCAAAGTGGCTGAACTAAAATTTCAGAACATGCTTTAAAAATATACGAAGGAATTCCATCAGGGCCAACTGATTTTTTAGATGGAAGTTTAGAAATCGCATCACAAACTTCTTGTGAATATATTTCATCAATAGTTAATATGTCAGAGATATCAGAATGTGGACGATTTTGTATAATCTCAGTTACATTTATTTCGTCAGATGGCTCATAGACAGAACTGAAATATGATGCAAATGCATTTACTATAGATAACCCATCCTTTAATTCCTTATCTCCAAGCTTCATAAATGACTGTCGATACGAGTTATTTCTTTTAGATTTTACAAAATTCCAAAATTCTGATACATTACTTGTAATGTCTCGCTGAATATTATGTAAATACAGATTGTGAGCCTTGTGTATTTATCGTTTCAACAGTGATCTATTTCGCTGATAATTCATTTTATTAAAACAATAATTGCATACATCATTTCCCAGATCTAAACAATTACAAGTTTGATTTCTAAACTTCCTCCTATATTTTTCTTTTAATTTGATTATATTTATTATAGTTTTATTAAACCAAATTGGGTATTTTTTATTTTTGACATGCTGAATTGTTGGAACACTGGCATCAAGCGCAGTGTATATAATTTTATAAAAATAATCAATAGCCAAATTTATATCCTGTATGTCATATAGCTCCAACCAATCAGAACCAATTAGTAACTCATAAAATTTTGGAAAATCAGCCTTTCGATAATTATATTTTTCCTCGTTCGGTATTATCGTGTTTCTTTTACAGCGACTTATTGTGCTGATTAATTCCAAAACAGGATGATAGCTGTCAATTGGCACTAACTGATTATCGCTTTCAGTAACCGTAAACGGTTCAAAATTGGTTAATACAATGTCTAATGTTTTGCTCTGAAAATTTACAACTTTATTTAAAGATTTTAAGTTATTGAATTCTATGAAATTTGATAGTTCTCTACATAAAGGATTTCCCAAATCCAATTCAAACTGTGGTCCATATATAGGCAAGTTAAAATCACCGATTATTAATACTTTGCTATTATTAAGGTTCAAACTTTCATAGTTGTCATAAAATCTGCTATATGTTTCAATTTTAGAATTTGGAGGAAAATATGTCACACAAATATAATAGGTTATATTACTAGAATTCGTAATCTTAATCCAAATATCCTCATTTTCAGTTTCAAAATTCACACATCTTAATTAATAACCCCACCATAGAACCTACTTTGACACCTAAAAAATAACAAAAAATATATTGACGGTCTGTAGGTTTAATATTATTTAAAAAAGTTGTTCAAATATGTATTTTATGATTTTTATTTCAATATAAAAAACAGTTTAGATATAAAATAAACATACATTTTGTATAACAAAATAATATAACAAAATAACTAAAAATTATTAACAGTGCATACGGAAAACAAAATAATTTGTAGAAAATTATTAACCATCACCTTCGCACCTTGCACATTTGTAATGAGGTTCGATTGACTCCTTATTGCAAATGCTGCAGACCCATTTTTTGCATTTGACACAGCAAATTCAGTCTTTTTTGTTCAAATATTTCAGAAAATCACATTTGCAAATGATGCACAAATTTTCGTTTTCTTCTATTTTCTTTATCTTCTTTTGGTTTTTTGAGCGAGATGGTATCTACATATAATATGAGTGCGCACGGGGTTGCAGACAGCGTAAATATTATAACTTCTACATGCAAATTGCATATTATACCCATCACATGCAGACAGACTATTATATCAGTATGCGTACTAAATAACATAATATTATATAATAAAGCTGTAAAGTGTAAACTGTAAAAGAAAATGTATCTGTAATTTTCGAATTTTCAAAAAAAGAAATTACACATAGTTTTATAATTACTGATATTAAGCAGAAATATCGCATTTTTGAAAAAAATTGTATGTCTACATGTCTGTATGTTTATTTGCTTAAACTCGAGAACTATAACAGCTCAGTTAACATATATCATGTTAGGTCATCAGAAAGTAGCAGAATCCCGTTATATACGACTCAATTAGTACAAGCGAAACCGTGGGTACAGCTAGTGCAAAATAAGATTTTTAAGTACTCTAAAAGTTGGAATAATAATAAATATTTACATAGCTCCAGAAAATATAAATCGTCAAAAGATTTAACAATCAATAGTTTACACCCATGATAGGGTGTAAACTCAGTAAAATATTGTTTGAAGAAAGACTTCGTTAGGTGCGGTAGGTAGGAGTGTAAGGAGAAAGCGAGACGAAAGTAGTGGTGGGGGTAAAAAAAGGTATACAACCGCGGTACTAGTAAGAGGATTAGTTAACTCGTTAACAGGTAACAGTAAAAAATAATTGAAAAAGCGTTTCTTATCGCTCTTTATACTAAAAATATGTAATTTTTTTCCAGTATCTTTATTACAATCAATAACCTCCTTGCAGAGGTCGGAAACCAAATACGATGAAACTGTTAACGAACTGAAAGAATTTATGCGTCACAAGCAATTACCGTTAATAACACAATCCAGGCTTCTCAGTTATTATTCATATCGCTTTCACAACAAATATTTCCATGAAGATTCAATTTCAGACATACTGTCTCGTAAGTGCAAGTTCATTTAGATACCGATTAATTTAATCAAGATTATAATAGTCAAAGTCGTAGAAATACAATAATATGTTTTACTTGTAACGTCTTCATGACGGCCATTAAAAACATTTAGTATCTACTCTGTGAATTGGTTACAGTATCAATTGAATTTTTGATTCATTATTAAAAAATAATGTTTTAAAATATAATCAAACACGATATTGTTTTGTGGTTTATTATTGTTTTTTATACTTATATAATTTTATAGAACGACTTCGTGAAGAAATTAAGTTATTTTGTTGCCGGCGTTTAGTAGAAAATGTGATAATTTTTAAAAAACTACCAAAAATGGTGCTAGGTGAGTTAATGACGTATTTGCAAGAAGAGATCTATATGCCAAATGATGTAATAATAAGAGCTGATACGATCGGGAATTGCATGTATTTTTTGGCCCGTGGAACTGTGGCAGTCTACACACGAAATGGCAAAGAGGTACCATAGAGTGTAAATCATTGATTCAATCCATTTACAAACCGAAAATCATAATATCAGTTCGCCTGCTTGCATTTTTTCACATTTACATAAGTTTCAACCTGCGAGTTCTATTTTATTTTTTGTAAAGATCTGAACATTCCTGTTGGGGTTTATATGTTGCACAACGAGTTCCTCGAATTTTAAGAATGCGATATCTCTAAAAGGAGACTGCATAAACTACGTCTCACTATTTTTTTGATATTTTAGACCGCCTCCCCTGCCTTGTCAGAATATTGTGAACCGCATCCTCTTTTAATATTATTACATCACAATAACACGCACCCCTCCCCTCTAATTTACATAAAAAACTAGATTATGTTTTTATATTATTTATTTCATTATTTTTTATTTAAAATATTGTATTGTGGAAAATAGTAATAGTAGTTTTAGGATCATTAGTCGTTAGTAACGAAACTCTTGAAACGGTAATTTTTCTCTTGCTGTAAATTCATGAACAAAAGCTTAACATATTAAACAGACTTATAAAGTTATCATGTTCAAAATTGCTTTCAATATGAACCCTAGATATCAAATGTCCATTCAGCTCTAAAACTTATAAGTAGAATATTCTTCTCTTTATACTTACAAAATATATGTTCTTAATATGTAGTTATTTTTGTCATATTATAGATTTGTCATCTTCAGGACTCTTCGTATTTTGGTGAAATTGCTTTGTTACTTAAAAGCCAAAAGAGGATTTCAACAATAATAGCTATAGAAATAACTCTCGTTTATCGATTAGACAAAAATCATTTCAAAAGGTGTTTTAGAGAAAATCCTAAACTGTATAAATTAATGCAGAAGAATACAATTGAGCGGATTGAAAAAACTAATCGTACTCAGGACATGCAAAGAAAGTTTCTGTTGAAAAGAGCAGCCGAATATAAGAAATTACACACGTAGGACTAATTAATGTTGTGTGAAATTGTTTTACTTTATTTCTACGTTTCGAAAATATTTGTTGTAATAAAATTATTATTATAATTTTAGATGTACCTATTTTGTAAATTTATGGTAACTGTGTTTTTATTGTTATGGTTAGAAACGAAACAATTGTTTGTATTTCAAAAGTTAATAGAGTAAATAACGATACTATAGGCTGTCACACTTTTTTTTTGTAATATTGAACACAATTATACATAGGTACATAAGTATTAGGGTGTTTTTATGCTTACAAAGAACAAAATATGTACTATACGCACGAATGTCAAGCACCGAAACATCTTCGTTCCCAGTCGGAAATTTCATTTAATCCTACAGCTACAATTATACGAAAAATTCAACGATGGTTTCGGTCAAAGTGTTTGGTGTGGCCCCAGCATCCATCGTGTCAACTTTATTTTAGGAGTCAAGCAGCCATCACCTATGAACAGAAGAGGCATATTGAATCAGGATACTGGTATATAATTCACCCATTGAGCAAATTTCGGTAAACGTATATTACATAGTATCTTTTTTTATGAAACTTCCACCAAATTCCACCACACGTGGGGTAATTTAGATTGTTAGAAAGTTTTACTACAAAAATATTTATATACCTACAATTTTATTCCATCTCTGATAGTTTCTGCAGCGCAAAGCAAAAAAAACGTGTAAAAACGTCATTTTTTCACCGTTATTTAAGTAAATGTTTATGTTCCCCTTCTTGACTATTAAAAATATGTTCATATTATAAATTATTATCGATTAGATTAAAAATCAGTCATTCGCTAACGTTTAGTCCCTTACTCAATTATTACACATCTTTTAGGGGCTAACTTGTCGTCTACTAGTTAAAACTAGTTTCCACTAAAATGCTCCTAGTAACTTCGAGTTAAACAAGCATTTACTAAATTCAGGTTTGACCGGTAACATTATAAACTTGATTTAGATTATTATTATTCCTTTCATAATTAAATTTGCAATTTTTTGTATTTATATTTCTATATTTCGATGTTAAAAAACATTGAGCAACTAATCCCGAAATAACCCTCATAAAATGGAAAGTAAATTCTAAAGCCTGAAACGATATAAGTATTTATTATTTTTAGTACTACCTGGGAACTAATAATGACAATTTTCACAATAATGTTTCTCTTCTTAATTCCGGTGGTCATTGGGTTCAAAAAGGGCAATGGCAGTTTGCCGTCTACAAACTTTGAAATAGTTTGCTATTTTTTCGATACACTTTGTTTTCTTGACGTCATTATTAATTTGCTTACGGGCTACTGCAATCCTGGTTTGAAGCAGATTATATTGAAACCAAGCAAAACAACATGGTAAGTGAGATTTTTGGAACATGTGCTAGATATGATTTGCTTTATGATAAACATCGAAATTTCTTCACGGAAAAGGCAATTTTATAAAAATATGAAATAACTTTTTGGTAAATTAAAAACATTTACAGAACGCTGAAAGATATCTCCTCGGAGAAGCTTAACTTTACAGTAACATATGACGTAAAAACTTGTTATTTTACTTTGAGGTACCTATACCATTTCAGGGGCTTCTCCTGGACTTACGAACCCCGGGGATTTTCCCCACCAACTCATTGGCCTTGAGCATTAACATCAACGGTTGCAAATATTTTCAGGAACTATTTGACCGGATCATTCCTCATTGATTTTTTAGGATCAATACCAAACATTAATAATACTCCAATTGGTTACTTTAAAGTTACAAGATCGCATACTTTAATCAAATATTTATGCAACATGGGACAAGTAAGTTTTTTATAGCACATTCTTATCACGCCAGTTTAGTCCGACTTTTTGTGTGTATTGGTTTCGCCATAGCTTTTTGTAGATACAACTTACCTTTTTTTCTTTTCGAGCAACGTAATTCTAAACCATATTGGGTCTTCTTGTTTTGGCAATCTTAAACCTTGACAAGCAATGATGAAAATGAGTATAGGACATTATAAGTGTATTTTCCTGTACATAGTAAAATGGCAGACACACTTCCTATTGCTGTTCACGTTGACCGAATGACGGAAACCATAAAATCTCGACTTTTTTAAAATTGCAGTCAATGGTAATTCATGAAATGCTGATGAAGCTTGGAACATTGGCATTAGTGACTATGTATTACTTTCATTGGTCTTCACTTATTCTGTACTCTGTATCCTTACACGTGCTGAACACTGAACGCAATTTGACTTGGATTCATGAAGCTGGTTTAGATCAGCCAAGCATTAGCGACACGCATCGATACTTTTACACTCTTTATAAAACTTCCTGTCATATATTCAGTAAGTATAAGAAATAATTTTAATTTATTGAAATTAATGATCTCTCTTAATACCTTCATGTAAAAGTAGTAGATTTTATATCTAGATGCGTAATGGGGTATATTACTGACGTATGGGTATGAAAAAACGAGCGATAGCGAATTTTAGCAGTTAGGTACACGAGGCAAAATACTATTATGCACGAGATACATGTATAATTTATATGGTATTCTTTGCAACACCCAATAAAATAGCTGCTTTTCACTTCATTTTCAAAATTTTTGACAATTCATAATGACATCACACAGTAGACAACATCCACTCGTGGCACGTACACACTAGCATTAAGTCATGTATATTGTAATGACTTCTAAGCCGTCCATTACAAGGCAGTCAGTAACCGTGCCAGTAAAGACGTCAAGCCATATCAACTCTACAGTCTACAAGGTATGAGGGTTTGAAACCATAACTAGCAGAATATGAAATATTTGATTAATTTTTCTTCGCCTTTCTTCGCCCGGCTCCTATATGAAATTTTGATTTATTTATTATCCCCCCTGCAAGAAATTCTTCGCCTTCAAAGGGAAGTCGGGGACTGGTGGTGTTTATAATATTAGTAGGATTCCACCAATACGCTAAAATGCAAAAAATTGCAGAGTTACGTTTTGTTACTACCTCACAGGAACTATACATTTCTCTGGGATGAAAAGTACCTACCCTATATGCTATTCCAGTACCAAAAGTAATTATATACCAAATTTCATGAAAATCCGTTCAGCTGTTACGGAGCTGAGTGCAGGTAACAAGCACACACACACACAAACTTTTGTATTTATATAATATTAGTAGAGATTACTCACTCGCTTCGCTCGCTCTCTCGAATTTTAATAATACATTACTCACTCGCTTCGCTCGTTCGCTCGATTTCTATTAATAAACTAGCGGTCCCGTCCGGCTTCGCCCGGGCGCTAAAAATGTATGATTTATTATCCCCCCGCGAGAAATTCTCCTACTGCGAAGCGAAGTTGGGCTGGAGGTGTTTATAATATTGGTAGGATTCCGCCAATTGGGTTTTTAAGTCAAAAATTTTTTTGTCATAAATGGAAAGAACGTATATAAGTTTTATAAGAAAACAATTTTTTATTTTTATTTTTTTATAATAAATAAGAAGTTATATCAAGTTAAAATTAAATATTTAAACTTAGTACCGATGACGCCCGACAGTTCCCGAAAAAAACCCGAGCGCTTTGTGACGTAACTATGTTTAAGCTGACTCTATGTGACAGGTGTGATTTTGTTTATAATTTATTTATTCCTATTCTCAACGTCGGTGTATTGATTATTTCATTGAAAATGTCAAATCTCAAAAGTTTTCGGACCTGTTTCGTACCACTATGTACAAACAATACAAAAACAAGTCCTAAAAAAAACTCGGGTCGCAGTGCCAAAACCCTGCCGACAATATAGTGTATTTGCTAATACAGGCATTGTGGCATTATTATGTAAACTTAAGTTTGTTTTTTGACAAAATAAAAAATTTAACCCCTTAATACAGCCCTTAAAATAATTAAATTTTTCTAAATTTCAATATTAGACATGGATTTCATCAATACACCCAATTAAATACACCCTTCCATATCTAAGTAAATCCGTATCAACAAACTAGTGTTTTCATAAAATTTGAAAGTCCGGTCCTGTCGGGCCGATTTTATTAAAATTTTAGCAGCACATTTTAATCTTTACTAAAGAGTTAAATTTCAATTTTGAAACGATTCTGACAAATTTTTCGGTATTTTTGGGCCCAAAAACTTTTTGGAACCCCTAAATACAACCCTGAAAATGGTCCGATCGGGCCCATTTTAAATAGGCTTCTTGCGGTGATGGGTTCCAATGTGTGTACCAAATTTCGTTTCAATCGATTAAGTCTGTCGAGAGTTATCGTGTACACACATATATATATAAATATATATATAAATATATAAATATATAAATATTTAAATATATAAATATATAAATATATATATATATATATATATATATACATACATATATATATAAACATTTTTAAAAATGGTGCCAAAGTGTTCAGGAGGCTATGAAACGTCGAGAAATTTTGGTCCGACCCCTAGGTCCCACCATCCGACCGACGCCAATAGTGTATGTGCCATATGGCAAATACACTAAAAAATGTTTTTATAAATGTGCCACAAAATGTTAAACGTCAAAAGCAATGGTTCCGAGCAGCACGATGTATTTGCTCTAAAACTACGTCAAATTTTTGTTGTTGTGAAGATCATTTGGATGTAAGTATTTTATTATAATTGTATTGTAGTTAATAATGATTTATATCAGAAATATAAATACAATGCATATTACCTATTATAGTTAGGTACGTCAAATAAAAATTTGTCAGAAGATTAACTCCAAATCAGAACTTTCAGAACAATTGTGATGATACAATGATACAAAAGTTTAAATGAATAAGTTTTATTGATTTAATAATACATTTGTATACTGTTATCAAATGATATTTGCTTAATTCTAAGTTTTAAAAGTTATGTTTAGCTAGTATACATGTACCAAATGGACAGTGTAAATTGATATTTTGCAAAATATATGTCATGTTGATTGTTCCGCAGTCACAATGATATTGAAATCATCTTGATAATTATTATTTTTTTCTAGCTTAAAGAAGATATGGAGAATTATATGTATTATACACGACATACACGTGACCTGTCACTGTGCAAATGCCATTTTTCCGTTTTAATTGAACATAACCAATTGCCTTATCACCATAACTTTCGCGTGCCACCCTAAAAATAAATTTAATTATGTTTAAAAAAAATATTTTGTTTATTATTTCCCTTAAGGTCACAAAATTTTATAAAACTCACATTGACGCTTTAGTAACTTGAACTTCAGCTGAGTTAAATCGAATGTCATTCCTCAAAAAATCTGTCACCATAAAAATATCCACAGCAGGTATATTATCAGAATTGACCTTTATAAACCCTTTATCACACATTACTAGAATAAATTTATAAACAATACTTTTATTTCACTAAATTACAATATTTTTTACAGTTGACAGTACTTACATGAAAGCACATAAACATAATTACGTCACAAACATGGTAACCATTCATGGAGTGTTTTGTAGTCACGTGATATTTTTTAAATTTTATACATTTTAATTAATTTATAATTAATTGTAGGTATATAAATTTTAAAAAAAATTTCTCATCGATTTTCAATATTATTTATGTTTAAGTATTGAAATAAAATAAAAAAACTGATAATTATTTTTTATTAAACAACCCAATTATATACGCTAAAATGCAAAAAAAATTGCAGTGACGTTTTGTTACTATCCCACAAGAATTATCCCCCTCCCCGCGAGAAAGTCTCCCCCTGCGAAACGAAGTCCGTGCGAAGTGGTGTTTATAATATTAAATTTTGAAATCGGTTCAGTATTTTCTGAGATTACCCTCCACAAACAAACTCACAAACTTTTCCTCTTTATAATATTAGTAGGTATAGATTAAAAATAATAAATTGAAAAACATTTAAATACTATTGAATTTACTCGGAATTTGCATAAAATTACTATTGAATTTTACTTACCACACTAGTGTGTTTGAAAACACTTTTAGCACGCCTGCTTGTTAAATGACCCATTACAGGCCGATATACATGCATGAAAAGTAGCTATTTTGTAACGGGTACGGCAAAAAGTATAATAATATAATAATCTTTGCTCGTAGCTCACTCCGTGAAGAATTGTGTGGCCATTCGGGAAATTTCACCGTTCCTTGTGTATGCTTACGAACTAGTATTATTAGTATAAAGTATTTTCACTGAATATTGCCTAAGGCAGGGATGGTGAACCTTTTCACATCTACGTGCCAAGTTTTTTCAAAAAATGTTTAATGTTGCCATGACGTGGCAACAAGCACCTAAAGAAATTTACTGGACAAAAGAATTATCCAAACGTAGATGAAAAGAATAATTATTTCGTTAATTGTGTACCGTGAAACTTTCGTAAGATCTCATAATAATATAATATTATATTATTTGAAGGATAGTCAAATTTTTTCGGCAGCATCTAACATATTTTTTAATTATTTCGATTATGTACCTCAATCAATGGCGTGCCGGCAATATTTCGTCGCGTGTCACCTATGGCACGCGTGCCAATGGTTCGCCATCCCTGACCTAAGGCTAGATTACATGAAGTATTTACAAGTGTTGTGGGAGATCTAGATAATCATTAGCTAAAGACCACACTCATGCGTTATCTCACTCGTAACTGCTCGCCAGAGCATAAAATAACATATAAAGTAGGCGGCACTAGTGCCGCCTAGTGAAAATCAGTTGTGCCGGCGGCACAAGAGTTAGAATTTTAATTTTTAGGCATTTATTGTATCTGCAGTCTGCACACTACAGTATGAGGGGTATAGACGCGTTTATTGAGTTGCATTACTTATTGCATTCATTCATATCCTTTTTGTAGTGTCTTGCTTTTTTACTGCTTTGCAGGTTAAGATTCAAAAGACACCACACTATAGTTTTTAGTTTTTTATTCATTAAATACCTATAATAAAATGTACTATACTTTAAAATTGCGTATTTTTTAATTATCCTTGACGCTTCGCCCCATTTTTACTTCTCACCTCTACTATAGTAGGGAAGTAATGGATTTAGTCCGAAAAAAATATTTCGAGATTTTAACAGATCTTCGCGTTTTGAGACCCTAACAATCGTTTAAGATCATTTTCTTACTGATGTCTGTATGTGTATGTGTGTGTGTGTATGTGGTCAATTTTTCGCCTTCGATATCGTAAAAAGGGAACAACATACGGCCATGCCGATTGTTCTATTGTGTTTATCAGCCTTTAACTTAGATCTGATTAGATTTTGAGTCAAATCGGTTCAGTGGATCCTGAGATATTCAAAAAACGTTTTCAATGTCACGTATTAACATAGGTAAAAAAAATATAAATGAATTCTAGATGTTATAATATGAAAAAAATGTAAATATTTTTTTCTCTAAAATGTACAGTTTTCGAGAAAAAAAATATTTTACTAAAAAAAATAAAAATTGTACGTAAATCAAGGTAACCATGATTTTTGCTATATTAAGCTAGCCATCAGTAGATCACTAAACAAAAAAGAGGGCCATGCTTTTTTTCAAAGAATAAAAAAAGAGTGTTTATTTTTTGCAAATATTTACTAGGTGGGAAGTATAGGACTGGTCATCAGTCGAATTTTTTTAGTAGACCTAACTCGCGAACTCTAGTACTGCCCAGTAAAAATTGCTTAAAATATGCTCTGCTTCTCGCTATGTTTACGTGTTCATTGGACTGCAGACAGTATGTGTGAATATTATTAGAAATCACTGAAATGAAAACTTGGCCTTTAATTAACTACGTAGTGATAACTTGTAGATTATAATTTCTTAATTAATACCTGTTATTTTTTCCAGGCATGCATTTTGTAAGATACAACAACTTCCACACATACGATATTGTAGCAACAATAATATGTATGATTTTTGGACGATTTTTTTGTATTTACGTTATCGGTGAATAGTTTATCGTTAAAAGTTTTATTTACTTTATTTTTATATCATCCTTTTGTCCACGTTTTAGTTACTATGTTGAAAACCAGACTATCTTGGCTTGCGTCACAAACTAAATATGAAGAAATTATAAATCAACTAAAAGAATATATGCGTCATAAAAAACTTCCATTAACTACACAATCACGTCTACTAGATTACTATGAATACCGTTTTCAAAATAATTATTTTCGTGAAAACTCTATAACTAGTATATTATCCCGTAAGTAAACCTGGACTATATTATTATTATTATATTATTATATTATTATTATTATATTATATTATTATTATTATATTATTATTATATTATAACCACAAAAACTCATTGTTGTATTTATAAAATTGTCTTATCTGGACTTTTGAGTATTAGTTATGTTTACTACATAAATTAAGTTATTAAATCCGCTCTCGCATGATGTGTGATTTAATGTTGAAATAGGTATATATAGGAAGAGAACAGATTCCACTCTCGGGGCACTGTGTGAGTAAATGGTAACTCAACCAGCCGGAAACTGGGAATTTCGGGTTCAAGTCCTGACAGTGGTCTTTGATTTTTTCCTTGTATATCTTAATTGTTTGACGTTTAACATCACGAAGGTATGTTGTGCCGAATGATTGTTAAGAAAAGTATTGATTGTGGATAGTTACTTTCTATTTATAATTATTATATTATAACCACAAAAACTCATTGTTGTATTTATATTATTATTGCCTAACGGCTGAAATAGCCAGCAGAGCGTCGATAAGAATTATCTGAATATTCTGAATACGTGTTACTGTTTTTATTTTCATTTTTAGAAAGATTGCGGGAAGAAATTACATTGTTTTGTTGTCGCCGATTGGTGGAAAATGTAATAATTTTCCAAAAATTACCAAAAATTGTGCTGGGCGAGATAATGACATCTTTGGAAGAGGAGATGTACATGCCAAATGATATAATAATAAAAGCCGATTCGATCGGCGATTGTATGTTTTTTTTAGTTCGTGGTACGGTGGCAGTCTACACGCGAAACGGAAAAGAGGTAAAAAATATTGAACCCGGTATTTAAGTCTGTGCAGTCGTCAAAGACAGTTTATTAGGCAAACGATGGTTTCCTTCTAGTATCATCCATGACAGTCACCTAAATCGGCATATTTTTACATTCCAAAAAAACAACAACATGGTAGATTCGAACCCTAGGGACCTCAAAACGTGCAAATATGTCCAAATTTTTCAGTCGCAAAATCGGACCCATTACAACAACTTCCAATGGGAAGTTAATAATATTCTGTTCAGAGACTTCCTTAATTAAGGTTGCTTCTGGCAGGAATGCTTTTCTCTAGCATATCTGATGTCTCCAATTATATTTATTATTCCAGTACACGATTTTATGGCATAAGGCGTATTTGATTTTTAGGCGCGACCTAAGCTTAGCCAGAAACGCCTATAATGTATAAGTACATTATGCACTAGCTTTGTCTGTACGTTGTGAATCTGTATGACACGGCATTGTAATGTTGTACGTATGCCGTATTAAAGAAATTTGGATCTTACAGTCGAAAGTGATCATAATTTTTTAATAAAATTTAGTAAATTCGGAAGAGTTCTTTTTATTTACAAGTGACAATAAATTACTGTATGCCACACGTAGAGCTCAAACGGACAGTGGCGGACTAAGGGGGGATGCGGAGGGGGCGGCCCGCTCTAGGCCTCTGATCCTGGGGGGCCTCCAAATCTCGAGAAGTCCTTCGTAAATTAGAAAATTGAAAAAAACATTTTTTTTCAAATGCATCATGTGACATATCAAATGAAAGGGTTCATTATGAGAAATACGCAAATATATTTTTTTATAATTTTAAAAAACATAAATTTTAATTTGTTTAAGTTATGTTTGAGACGAAATGGATTTTCGTTTAGGTTTTCCTGTAAAGTGTAAACTGTGAGTGAGGTCCTATATTCCCTATTTTTTCAAAATTTTAGGCTCAATAGTTTCGGAGATAAAGGGGAGGATGCTCGATTTTCGTATATTTTCTTTAATATCTTTTAATTTATGCATTTTAAAATTATAAAAAAAAATTATTTGTATTTCTCACAATGAGCCCTTTTATTTGACATATACCACATGATGTATTTAAAATTTTTTTTTTTAATTTTCTAATTCGCCCCCCAAAATTAACCGAATGTACCAAATTTCAACTTTTTTCGTCCAGTAGATTCGGTGAAAATAAGCTGTGACAGACGGACGGACGGACAGCCAGACAGACCGACAGACAAACAGACACGAGAGTGATCCTATAAGTGTGTTTTTACAAGCTTTTATTTAACTTGCAATGTATGTTAGTTTGTTTGTGTGTTTGTTTAGGTCAAAACTTGCAAGTCAATTTTGAACGACTTTTACGTATCCGATTGATTTGAAATTTTGTACACATATGTATTCCCGATGACAATACATGAATAAATCGTTTTTAGAAATAAATTCAACCCCTAAGTGGTTTTTTTTGACTAATCAACGCCCAGGCCAAATCACTGAAGATAGAAACTTGAAATTTGGACAGTTGGTTCATTTTCTAACGTAAGCATCCACTAAGAAAGGATTTCTCGAAATTCAACCCCTACGGGTGTCAAAGGGGAGTAAAATTTTGAAAGACTAAAATGAACAAAATAAATATGTTTTTAAGTAAAAAAACTTTTTAGAGACAAGCTTTAATTTAATTGTATTAAAAAGGAAAAATTAATTTTTAATAATTTATGCTCATAATTATAAAAGCGTGGGTCGTGACTAATAAACTATCATAGAGTTCTCGACCCACGCTTTTATAATTATGAAACTAAATTATTAAAAATTATTTTTTCCTTTTTAGTACATTTAAATAAAATCTTGTCTCTAAAAAGTTTTTTTTACTAATATTTATTTTGTTCTGAGGTACGGAATCCTAAAAAGGGTAAATGTTAGTCAAAGAGCCGTCAAAATTTCGTACTTACCGAATGTCAAATTGTATATTACATAAACTATCGCGCCTTGTAATTCTTGAATTACTCGCATAATCCAAAAAATTTTTTTTAGATATGCCACCTTCAAGATTCAGCTTATTTTGGTGAAATATCTCTACTACTGAAAGATGAACGGAGAATTGCAAGTGTTATAGCAATTGAAATATGTCAAGTGTATCGCCTGAAAAAGAAACATTTTACAAGATGTTTCAAAGCCAACCCTGATTTATATAGAGTTATGCAAAAAAATGCTCTTGAACGTATTGACAAAACAAATCGTATTCAAGACATGCAAAAATTATCTCTTATAAAAAAATCCGCAACTTACAAAAAACTACTAATCAAATAAGATATTTTGCTTTCGAGTTAAATTTGTAATCGTCACTTGAAGTTCTAAAAAGAGTCTTTGTTTAAATAATTACAATTTTATTAAATAACTAAATGAATCTATACATATATACTAATATAATAAAGCTGAAGAGTTTGTTTGTTTGTGTGTGTTTTTTTTCTCTTAGATAGGCCGTTCCTCTAGGAAAGTTATAAACTATTCGAGTTTTTAAATTCAAAAAGGGGGTCAGACGGGGGTGTAGGTTCTTTTGACTATCTATACTAATAAACATCTGACATATTTATAGGAAAATTAAAAACCATTGACGTATACAATTAACTTAAGTATATATCACAGGGACAAGTACATAACCATTTTAAAACAGCTGTACTATGTCCAATTTATAAAGCTGGTGACAAGACTGAACTGACTAATTAAAGACCAATTTCCTTACTCAATACAGTTAGCAAATTATTAGAACAGGCTATAAAAAAGCAACTAATGCACTTTTTGGAACAAAAAAATATACTCTCAACTAATAGAGTGAGATCCCAGTCACCCCAGACTTACGTGATTTTAGGAAAGATGAAATTTTTAGGATTGCTAGTATAACATAAACTTAGAAAGGAATGGATACTCGCTAAGCTGAAAGCGGGGCCGTTTTACAGGTAGCAGGTATCAAAGGTGGAAAAAAATCATGCCAACTTACGTCATTTTAGGAAGGCTGAATTTTATATATATTATTAAGTATAATATTTAAAAATATTTCCCAATGAGCCAGACAAATCTGACGGGCCAAACATCCCCCCAGACTCGTTAAAAGTTCCACTATGCGAGGAAGCGCGAGAGCATTATTCAAGCGCATAAGTACAACTCGTGGCTGCTCTAAGTTAGTGTGTTGTCATAGTTTTTAGTCTATATCACTGACATACATTTGCCATTTTAATTAAAATACAATAATTTTATATTACTTTAACACTATAAAAAGTTTTAATTATTGTAACACTACTATTTACACTATTATTATAAATATTTTTATTATATGATTATTTTTATATTATATAATTAAATAGTTTTTACGTATTTATTCACTTTTTCATTCACGAATATGAGGTTAGAAATTAACCGAAATATCAGATGTATGTCAGTGATATAGACTAAAAACTATGACAACACACTAACTTAGAGCAGCCACGAGTTGTACTTATGCGCTTGAATAATGCTCTCGCGCTTCCTCGCATAGTGGAACTTTTAACGAGTCTGGGGGGATGTTTGGCCCGTCAGATTTGTCTGGCTCATTGGGAAATATTTTTAAATATTATACTTAAAAATATATATAAAATTCAGCCTTCCTAAAATGACGTAAGTTGGCATGATTTTTTTCCACCTTTGATACCTGCTACCTGTAAAACGGCCCCGCTTTCAGCTTAGCGAGTATCCATTCCTTTCTAAGTTTATGTTATACTAGCAATCCTAAAAATTTCATCTTTCCTAAAATCACGTAAATCTGGGGTGACTGGGATCTTGGACTATAATACATATACACAAATACCAACAAATCCACACAAATTTTAATATGACGACGTCACAAACATTCCTGGCACGTTTTGAAGTCACGTCATATTTTTTAAATTTTTATACATTGTAATTAATTTTTAGCATTGTAAGTTGAAAAAATGTAGACCAAATCCAAAAAGTAATTTAATTTATATTATAAATGTAACGATCGTTTCGATATAGATAATATCATCATCAGACATCTAAAATATTTATACAAAAACGTCAAAAAATATTTTTATATAAAACAAACAATTGTGAAAACACCAAAAGTTATAATTATTATATACTTACGGATCTATATCTATTCAGCTACACAATGATAAAAATGCTAATGTTCTTAAGAAATGATATTATCTACATCGAAACGATCGTTACATTTATAATATAAATTAAATTACTTTTTGGATTTGATCTACATTTTTTCAACTTACAATATGTTAAATCCAAACTATGAACTCCTACCAGATTTATATAATTTTTAGTAATTTATCTATGGCTTTAAAAAAAATTTTCTTTTCGTTTTTCAATATGATTTATGTTAAATTATTAGAAAAAATTAAAAAAATTAATAATTTTTTTAAGTTTAAATACCTAATTTTCTAATTATTTTAGAATAATATCTACTATAAATTTCAGACATTATCTAACAAGATTCTTCATACTTGATGTAATTATAGCATGTCCGAATGTAAACTATTATGGTTATTTGAAAATTGTAAAAATGAATTTATTAGTGAACTATATGAATAATATTGCAAAGGTATGTAGTTTTCATGACAATAACACACCTATAAAATTATATAATATATAATAGTTCCAATACAATTTAATATTAATAATTCAACCCTACAGGGTGTTTTCCATAATATAGTATTAGAATTAGTGTCCAATGCGTGTTTTATGCCCATATTCATAGTTAACCCTTAAGGTAAGTGATAAGGGTCCCTTCGCTGAGGGTCGCTTGAGTGCTGAAGGCACCTTATTCAAAGGAGCATTTCATAGTCATTTCCTTGAGTGAGGGAAGAATTATTGTAAACCTCCAAAAAAATTTCCTTTAGAACAGTTGGTCATACTGCAGACCGATTTTGTTTAGTTGTCATTTTTGATATAAATGCGTGTTTTTAGCCACGATTAGCCACGGTTTGCCACGATTAACCACGATTATTAATTTTTGTCAAACGATAGAATACCAACGGTTAACAACACATCTATTACAACTCCTTTGCTGAATCGATATCTTTTCGAAAATTCATTTTCTTCGTAAAATTCAAAAGGATTTTCAAGATCACGTATATGTCTCTTTTTTAAACGTTCTACTTTCAGCACTACTATCGTACAATTCGTCAAAATCCATTTTAAAATCTTTATTTTACGTAATATTTTGCTATTTACACAAAGAATGCAGGTTAGGTTAGCAGAATAATAATAATTATTACCTACGTCTTGTCTAAATAAAGACGCACATACTTTTTCGACACTTAAGCGACATACTACCCACCCTTAAGGTGAGAGTGATGTAAAGACCCTTACAGACGTCAATTTTGACTATGAAACGCATGTTCGATTTGAGGATAGAGTTAAGTGTCCCTTACTACTTAAGGGTTAACTATGAATACGGTCGTAGTCTTTGAGATTGGGAAGGAGGCTCAACCCACCCCAACCCCCCTCTTCCACCATCACGTAATGGTCTCAGTAAATAAATCTATATCTGCAGCTATAGGTACTATTATATAAAATTCTTTTTATGTTTGTTGGAAATGATTTAAAATCTATTTGACAGAGTTTGATTATTTTTTTTAAATGTTCATTATGATTCCAGGCTATGTTTTATTCAACTTTTTAAATAAATTTTTGAGTTAATTATTTAAATAAATTTTTATTGGTTCTCTACTACTAGCAAAACTTGACATTCTTTTGCATTTTAGCATAGGTATTGGCGGAATCTTATTAAGCCCGACGTCGCTATTCAGTGGGAGAAATTCTCGCGGGTCGCGGGGGGGGGGGTAATAAATTATAAATTCTTATCTGTGGAACTACTGAACCTATTCTAAAAATTCTTTTACTAATAGAAAGCTACACTCCCTGAGTGATATAATCTAATTCACACTAAAAATGACCGATTTAGATTTAGAAACGTTCAAAACACGAATCGAGTGACTAGGACCGAATTTGCAGATTTTAAACCCATAGTCAAAAGCGGGCAATCAATTCTCCGGGTTGCTTCAATTTTATAATATAAATTGTACTTTTGTAATAATAATTTCTTCGTTTCGCAATAGCAAGTACTTATGAATTTGTTTTCTTTTCGTTGAAATAAAAATTAAGGTTATATAACACGAATATAGTTCCATTGAAACATCATAGTCAAAAATGTTCATTATGACAAAAATTTCTTATACAATATGAGCAAGAAAAAAAACTTATGCCAATAAAATACAAAGCGTTTTTTTTTAAATATACTTTAAAGGACGTAATAAGAAGACTCGTCACCCTTTTTTGATGAAAGATTTTTTTAGTTAACTGTATTAATAATAAGAATATCTCGTCATAATTTCAGATGTCTGTAATTAACGAAACAATACTGAGCTTTGGTATAAAAATTCTACTTACCATGTATTTTTTACACTGGTCTGCACTTTTGATGTGGTCAGTGTCATTAGAGCTGGACTATCATGGATATACCAAACAAGAGTGGATTAACGAAGCGAACTTATATAGTAGTAGTACGAGTGGTACTTTTATTTACATTTATTGTCTTTGCCAAGTCACTTGCAATATGCTCAGTAAGTTTTAATCGTTTTAATTATTCACTCGCGCAATTATAATAAAAAAAACTCGGGTCGCAGTGCCAAACCTCGCCGACAATATAGTGTATTTGCTAGTACAGGCATTGTGGCTTTATTATGTGTACTTAAGTTTGTTTTTGTACAAAATAAAAAATTTAACCCCTCAAATCCCTTACAATAATAATTTTTTTCTTAATTGCAATATTGTTATCAATACAGCATCTGCACCAAATTAAATACACCCTTCAGTAAGGAAATCCGTATATCCGCAAACTAATGTTATTATAAAAATCGTAAAGTCCGCTCCTATCGGGCCGATTTTATTTAAATTTTAGCACCACATTTTAATCTTTACCAAAGGGTTAAATTTCAATTTTAAAATGATTCGGACAATTTTTTCGGTATTTTTGGACCCAAAAACATTTTTCAACCCCTAAAAACCACCCTTAAAATGGTTCGATCGGACCTATTTTAAATAGACACCGTGCGGTGATGGAATCCAACGTGCCTACCAAATTTCGTCAAAATCAATTAACCCTTTCGAAAGTTATAGCCCGTACACATATATAAATATATATACAGTGTGTCCACAGACTCAACCTCAACATGGGGATCTACGTTGTTATGGGAGATAAAGATTTGGTTAAATGAGACAAAATGTGCAGAATCTCCAGTACTACTACCCTGCGTAGTCAAACTTTCTATATTTTGCTTGGTTCGCGACCGACAGTTGAAAAACGAGATTTACCCATTTTCGTTTTTTGTTTATAACTCGCCTATTAAGTAAGTTAGAAAAAAAAGATTTTCACTTTCTTAATGCCCTTTTTTATGAAGATTTCAAATCTCTTTTCATATTTTTATTTACTTTTATAGTTTTAGAGATACTTGTATTAACTTTGTTTTTTAAATACACGTCAAAGATGGCCATGACACCATTCGAAAGAGATTTTTTTCTCTTTAATTTGATATGAGGGTTGATGGATTTATTTTCAAAAATAACAGAGTTATACGTAAAACACTGATTTTTAATAGTAGGCTATGCTAAATTAATTGATAAAACAACAGAAGGCTTAGCAAACAGTTGAAATTCGCGTTGGCTTAGTAAACGGCTGTTTTGTTTTAGTTGTCAAAGTGTAGTTTGTTGTTAATTTGTCAGTTTACTAAGTGATTTATTAAATTTCCTTTTGTTATCATGGAACCATTTTGTAACAATGAAAAATAAGCGATTTTTAGCAATTGATCGTAAAACAGTAGTTTTGTCTTCTTCACTTATTCGCGTTGACTTAGTAAACGGCTTTTTAAATGATCCATAGTTCATTAAATTTCCTCGTAAGTTTCTGTAAATAGACGAATGAGGTTGTCTTCGTTTAGGAGTATGATCGAAGTACATTTCTGCAGCTCTGGTCGAATTTTTGTGACATAGAATATAACAAGATAGCATATCAAATTTTTCATTGTTACAAAATGGTTCCATGATAACAAAAGTAAATTTAATAAATCACTTAGTAAACTGACAAATTAGCAACAAACTACACTCTGACAGCTAAAACTAAACAGCCGTTTACTAAGCCAACGCGACTTTCAACTATTTGCTAAGCCTTCTGTTGTTTTATCAATTATTAATTTAGCATAGCCTACTATTAAAAATCAGTGTTTTACGTATAACTCTGTTATTTTTGAAAATAAATCCATCAACCCTCATATCAAATTAAAGAGGAAAAAAATCTCTTTCGAATGATGTCATGGCCATCTTTGACGTGTATTTAAAAAACAAAGTTAATACAAGTATCTCTAAAACTATAAAAGTAAATAAAAATATGAAAAGAGATTTGAAATCTTCATAAAAAAGGGCCTTAAGAAAGTGAAAATATTTTTTTTCTAACTTACTTAATAAGCGAGTTATAAACAAAAAACAAAAATGCGGTTTTGTTTGTTTGAAAGATGGTATTTGCGTGATGGTTCTTAGCCAATTTGGTTCTTTCTGTCTGACTGTCTGTCGGTCTGTTCGTGTGTTCGTGCGCTTATAGCTCGAGGACCACTGATCCGATTTACATAATTGTTTTCTGAAATGATAAACTTCATTTATTTGACTTCGTGTGCGTTTAACGCAAAACGTTATTGAAAAAGCGTTACTAATTTACAGTTATTATATAGGGAACGGTATCTGTCTTTCAGGGTGTCTGTACAGGTTAATTTCGAGAAATACTGAACGGAGTTGAAGGCGGTTTTTTATTTTATAACTTATTTCTTGGGGAAGGTTTAGGTCTATAATAACTATCCGGGTGAAAATCGGATTGAATCCGGTATACCTACTGAACAGATTTGATTGCGATTTTTCCATTCGATAACTTATTTTTTGAGCAAGGTGTGTAAATCGGATTGATTCCAAGTTGGATTGAAATTAAGTTTATGTCAAAATCGGTGTGAAATATAATATTTTAACCAATAATAATAATAAGTCGCGGACAATTAACTATATATTCGGACGAAAAATTCGAGCGAACGAGCGAAGCAAGAATGTTACGTATTATAAGTACAGTTATAAATTCGAGCCAACGAGCGAAGCTAGTGAGTAACGCATTAATTAATTATAAATTTCCACCCGGGCGAAACCGGGCAGGGCATCTAGTGCAACTTATAGAACCGTGTATGGCTCTCATGTCATAGGACAAACTCGCACAAGAAACATCTTAGTCCAGTCACGAGAGGAAGTCCACCTTGCGTTTTGTGCAGCAAATGATTTTATTAGTGTATTTGCCATATGGCACATACACTATTGGCGTCGGTCGGATGGCGGGACCTAGGGGTCGGACCAAAATTTCTCGACGTTTCATAGCCTCCTGAACACTTTGGCACCATTTTTGGAAATGTCTGTTTATATATGTATATATATATTTATATATTTATATATTTATATATATATATATGTGTGCGGGCTATAACTTTCGAAAGAGTTAATTGATTTTGACGAAATTTGGTAGGCACGTTAAAATCCATCACCGCACGAAGCCTATTTAAAATGGGCCAAATCGGACTATTTTAAGGGTGGTTTTTAGGGGTTGAAAAATGTTTTTGGGCCCAAAAATGCCGAAAAAATTCTCAGAATCGTTTCAAAAGTCGGACTGATAGTTCCTAAGATTAGCGCGTTCAAACAAAAAAAAAATAAACTCTTTTTTTGTTTGAACGCGCTAATCTCAGGAACTACAAGTCCGTTTATTAAGGAAGGTTATAGGTTATTCGAGTTTTTTTTAATTCAATCCCAAAGGGGGTAAAACGTGCGTGTAAGATTACACCCCCGTTTTACCCCCTTTGGGGTTAAATTAAAAAAAACTCGTATATCCTATAACCTTTGTCAATAAACGGGCTATCTAAAAAAAAAAATTTTTAAATCGGACTTGCGGTTCCTGAGATTAACGCGTTCAAACAAAAAAAGAGTTTATTTTTTTTTGTTTGAACGCGCTAATCTCAGGAACTACCAATCCGATTTGAAAAAAATTTTTTTTGTTAGATAGCCCGTTTATTAAGGGAGGTTATAACTTATAGGCTATTCGATATTTTTTTTTAATTCAATCTCAAAGGGGGTAAAACGTGGGTGTAGGATTTCTTGTTATTACAATAAATCCTACACTCCCGTTTTCACCCTTTGGGATTGAATTTTTAAAAAACTCGTATAGGGTCTCAATGATTACTACTTTGCTTCTTTTATAGACTAGTAGATCCTGAAATTAGCGTCTTCAAACAAAAAAAGAGTTTATTTTTTTTTTTGTTTTTCTAAGTTCTGTAGAGTTTGTAAAAATCGGAACAAAAGCATATTTGACTAGTTCATTTTGATGTAAATTTTGTGCCCTTTAATTTTGAATAGGACCATTTTTTCGATTGGACCAGCCGTTTTTATGTTATAAGCAAAAAACCGAAAAAAGTGCAAAAAAATCGTGGTTTTTAGCCCACCAAAACTCCCCCGCCCTGTTTTAGAGGTCGCAAACTAAGATTTGACATCTCCTAAACATGCTTGAGGACACAAAAAAATAAAATCATTTGCTGCACAAAACGCAAGGTGGACCTACCTTTTTAAGCTCTCGTGACTGGATTATCTATATATTTTGATATTTTTTTAGTTGGCTGAATAGATTATTAATATTATGTTATTTTATAAGCAATAAAGAAAGTTAAAATATTATCTTAAATCTTTAGTTTCGTATTTTAAGATAATAATGTACTCCACCAATACGAAAAAAAATTAGAAAATATTAACTTCCAAGTAAATTACGCCGATGTATAATTCACTTGCAAGTTGCAAATTAGTATATTTTCTAGTTTCTGTTGTAGCCGATAGAGTAGGTATATTTTCGATGAAATATGAAACTAGAGATTTAAAATAATAATAACTCTATTTAAGTATAAATCTAAAAGTAGTCAATCTTAGGGTGATTGGAAAAACGGATGCCTATGTGGCTATACCCTACTATTGATAGACGTAATTTTGTTCGAAATTTTATCAGCGTTCAGACAAAAATGACGTATCAGGTCCTAAAACTAACTGTTTTCGATTATTTTCACGTAATTGTTTTTTGGACAATATATATTGAGACCCCGTGAAGAAAAATATGTTTGATACTATTTCTCTGCGTTTTGAATATAAATTGAGTTTGTTTAAAAAAATATTTTTGATTTTTATGGCGTTTTCATCACTGATAATTTTTTTTTCAGATATTCTTTTTACAAATAATACTGAAATGTCCATGTCTGAGATCATAATTTCAGTATTTCAATATATTTTCGGGAAATGTTTTTACGTTTACATATGCGGTAAATTGAATTATTGCATAACTATACAAACATAGTCAAATTGAAATGTTACATTTTTTTAGGCTAAATTTGTGTTTTAGGTAGGACAAGGTTTCTTTTATCGTTGCGTAACGGGGGCAGGGGTAAGTTTAAAATTGAGTTTTCGGGGTCGGCGAAAAAAAATTAGATATTTTTTTTAATTTTAACTGAAAAACAAAATAATTTTTCAATTTACGACAAAAAGTATCTCTAGTAAAGTTGTAAAGCATTCGATTATAAACAAAAAACTTCTCTACAAATTTCCTGTAACGGAGATACAGTTCAAAACCTGTTAGCATCCCTTTTTCAAAATAGCGACCAAATGGGATGGCCGCCGACCCTGAAAACTCAATTTTAAACTTACACCCCCCCCCCCTCGCAACGATAAAAACCTTGTCCTACCCAAAATGCAAACCTATTGTAACATTTCGAAGAACTAAAGTTATACTGTAGATATTATAGTAGTCTAGCACTAGCATAGAGGAATTACCTAGTTAATTCGTTAACATGCGACAATAAAAAAGAAATGAAAAAGCGTTTCCTCTGTTCCAGTAAATAATTAATTTGTCTTAGATGCTAGATGGTAAGTGTTTTGCCGTCTTGTAAAGCTATTAGTATTTGTTGTACATAATTATTAATTAGTATTTACATTTCAATTGTTCAGGCAGTCTGTTAAATATTTTATGGTCAATAAAAATTATGTTCTTAGGTACCTATTATATAGCAGATTAGTGAGAATTTTTCCATCCGTTGGGTACGGAACCGTAATAATAATAATAATTTTATTTGTGTAGGAGTAGTATATATACTAAAAGAGGACAGTCGTGGTCCAGTGGTTAGCGTCGCGACAACTGGATCAGACTGCCGTGGATTCGAATCCCACCTAAGCTTATGGATGTTTTGTGATGTCATTTAGTTTTAAGTGTGTTGTTATTTAATGTATAATCAAGACGCTAATGACCTAACTTGTCGACGCGTCTATAATTTACAATAAATAAAAAAATAATATTTATACTAAAATATCTATCATTTTTTTCCAGTATCTTTATTACAAACAATAACCTCTTTGCGAATGTCGGAAACCAAATACGATGAAATTGTGAACGAACTAAAAGAATTTATGCGTCACAAGCAATTACCGTTAACAACGCAATCCAGGCTTCTCAATTATTATTCGTATCGCTTTCATGGCAAATATTTCCATAAAGACTCAATTTCAGACATACTGTCTCGTAAGTGCAAGTTCATATTATATAGGTACCGACATTGGATTAGTAATTAGTAATTAGTAATTAGTCAATGGTACCGATTAATTGTATCAACATAATTATCAATCAAAATCGTAGAAATAGGTAGATACCATAATAAATATACATGATATTATGTTTAGACCGTTTTCATGGCTCGGCTATTAAAATACTTTAGCTCTTCGATTGTAATCTGAGAACTGGTGACAGTATCATTTGAATTTTTCATTTTTAATAAAAATAATGATTGAAAATATAAATTAGTACTTGGTCAAGATAATTCTAATAATTGGTGGCCATAAATAAATAATTCAAACACGCGGTATTTTTGTGAAATTTATTATTGTTTTTTATATTATGTGATTTTGTAGAACTCCTCAGGGGGAACATTAGAATGTAGTTGTTCTCGCAATTGCATTTCAATGTTTTTGGGAATTGGCGTTCCCAGGAGCCCGAGCTCGTACCACTCGGTTTGTGTATGCCGGCTGGCAGATTCTAATACACAAATGGATTATTAATTGTTGTGTTGAAGACGCTAATGACCTGAGTTGTCAACGCGTCTATAATCTACAATAATAATAATAATAATTTTGTAGAACGGCTTCATGAAGAGATTAAGTTATTTTGTTGCCGGCGTTTAGTAGAAAACGTGACAATTTTTAAAAAACTACCAATAATGGTGTTAGGTGAAATAATCATGTATTTGCAAAAAGAAATGTATATGCCAAATGACATAATAATAAAAGCTGATACGATCGGGGAATGCATGTATTTTTTGGCTTGTGGAACTGTGGCGGTGTACACGCGAAATGGCAAAGAGGTACCATAAAATTTATTTCATCTGATCCATTTGCAAACCGAAAATCGTAATACTACTTCACCTGCTTACATTTGTTACATTTCACTTCAGAAAATTCACAGATTTCGCAATCCTTGCAACCATCGAGGACATTGGAAATGATAACAGCATATATGAAACATAATTAACTGTTTTTTATGCACACAATATTTATCAATGCACTGTTTAGTTTTGTCAGGAATAACCCTATTATTCTTCTGTTATATACGCGTTCACTTTTGCTTGATTACTTAACTTTTAAATGGATTTTTCTACAGTATTTATTAACATTTGCTCAAAAATAACACCGCAGATCGTCGCAAATACCTGTCAATTAACTAGACATGATATAAAACACATTTCGAAAAAATTGCACTTGTTCAATTTTGCATGATTGCTCCTCACTTGATCGCGACACCGTTGTCTTTTGGCCTTGAACGAAAACTCGTAACTCTGCCCCCATATACGAACATAAACATTTCCAATGTTAAAAATCAAATTTTCAAATAAACAAATTTCAATATGCGATATTTTAATTTTTGTAAAGATCTTTTTGTTTCACAATATTTTTCTCTTTCTACTCACAAATATGTCATTATTTTTGTCATGTTATAGATTTGTCATCTTCAGGACTCTTCGTATTTTGGTGAAATTGCTTTGTTACTTAAAAGCCAAAAGAGGATTTCAACAATAATAGCTATAGAAATAACTATCGTTTATCGATTAGACAGACATCATTTCAAAAGGTGTTTTAGAAAAAATCCTGAACTGTTTAAGCTCATGCAGATGAAAGCCATTGATCGGATTGCAAAAACTAATCGTACTCAGGACATGCAAAGAAAGTTTCTGCTGAAAAAAGCAGCCGCATATAGGAAATTACACAATTATTAATATTGTATGTAATTTTTCTTACTTTATTTCCACATTTCGAAAATATTAAATTATTATAATAATTTAAGTACTATCATAATTTTAAATATATTTTGTTAATTTTTATGTAACTGTTTTTATTATTATTACTAGCCGCTACCCGTAGCTTCACCCACGTTTATTTGAATTGATGATTGAAACTGGATGAACACCAAAAGTGGCATCAACATAAGGCTGGCTTATGTACAAAACTAAGTAGGCAATGTTATGCAATGCGTCAGTTAAAACCTGTAGTAAGTCAGGAAACCATGCTTACGATGTACTATGGTAACTCATATTCGTTACTTCGATAATATGGTCTAATTTTTTGGGGGTCTACTGATATACAATCGGTTTTCGTAATACAAAAACGCATAGTGCGTATTCTAGCCGGAGTGAACCCAAGGTGTTCGTGTAGAGGTCTCTTTAAATTTAAAAGACTGAATATGTTAACCCTACCGTGTTTGTATATTTATGAAATGCTGCGCTTTGTACGGAAAAAGCCAACGTATTTTTCTGACAACACTGATGAACACTGCTATGATACCAGAAAGAAGCACAACTTTAAAATCCCAAAACACCGCAGCTCACTATTTGAGCACAGCTGTAAGTACAACCGCCAAAAGCTTTACCACCATCTTCCGATTGGTATCAAAAACACAACGCAGTTTAAAAAGTTCAAGAGCGAAATTTTTAAATTCTTAGCCCAACAAGAATTTTATAAAATCTCTGAATTTTATGACTATGAATTTTATGACTATGAATTTTATGACTATCAATTTTAATACCAATTTTAATATTATGCATATTTTATTATTGCTTTGCAATTTTTATTATTGATATGTAATTTTTAACCGACTTCAAAAAAAAGAGGTTTCTCAATTCGACCGTATATATTTTTTATGTGGTTATGTTTTATGTGTGTTCGCGGATAACTTCGTCGTTTATGAACCGATTTTGAAAAATATTTTTTTATTTGAAAGGATATACTTTCAGATTAGTTTCATAAAAATGTCATCAAAATCGTAGTTCGGTTGTTCAGTAGTTCGGCTGATTTTAATAAAAGTTAGTAACGGCGTGTGAATTGTGATTCCTTAAGGTAGGTATAAATGTCACTTTTTGACACATCAGACAGCGTAAGAAAGTCGGTTTAATAAAAGTGAGTAACGGCGTGTGATTCCTTTAAGGTAAATGTCACTTTTTGACACTAAAAAGTAAAAAATAAAAAACTTTTTAACAAAAAAAAGATCTCCTTCAAAAAGGCACTAAAATGAGTAAAATAATGAAAATTTGAGGTCTGTGCCAATTAAAATATGAAGTCGGTTTCCATTCTTCTGCGCATGCACATTACCTTTAAAATCACGTCATGTACAGTCTTATTAAGAAGTTAATCAAAATAAATATAACGGAAAGTGTTCAAGTGTTTGAACGAAAATTTCTTATTACTTTGTTTAATCGTTGAATGACACAATTTATTGTAGGTACTTGGATCTATTAGACTTCATAACTTTTTACTGCTACGCGATCGCGAGACTTGGCCTTATTTTCACAAGAATTGTTTTGGTGGGATTTTTAATTTTTTTGTAGGATGTTGATCATACAATAAATTTAGCCAGTATGCCAAATTTCCACTTTTTAATTAGGTACCACTATAGAAATCTGCACCCCCCCCCCACTTTAAAGGGCTATAAGGGGAAAATCACATATAATTTCCTCGTTTTGTACGCGAAACTCAGCCTGCATACCAAATTTCAGATTTCTCTGACTACGGACCTATAGAAATCTGTACCTCCACACATTCAAGGGTTGGAGGGGGAAAATCACAGATTTTGTCATTACTTGTACGCGAAACCCAGCCTGCATATCAAACTTCAGCTTTCTAGGGCTACGGGAGTGAATGAGTGGGTGACGAAATCAATGAACTTTGCGTATATTTAAAATTTAAAGTAGCACGGCTATAAAAATGAAATTTGGTACATTACATAAACTTGGTGATCCCGCCCTATCCTGAAAATTTGAGACCTGAAGTGTTATATCCAGACCGAAGTTGCGAGGGTTCAAAAATGCGCAGAATCGCTTCGAGAAAAGGTAGAAGCAGTGCTCGACTTGGCGGGTGCGCTGCCGTACACCAGATCTATAATACAGATTTAGTTTTACTTTTAAAGGAGTTGAAACTTAAATATTGTAACTCAAAAGACAGGACGTTGTAATAATAAGAAGTTAAACGATAATTTGAATTTTGTCGCGCGAAATTTAGAGATAGATGATTGATTCTCGTAACATAAATCACGATCACTATAATAATGGAGACTAAAATATCACTTACTAACTGAAAGATGAACGGAGAATTGCAAGTGTTATAGCAATTAAAATATGTCAGAAGTATCGACTGAAAAAGTAACAACCTTGATTTATAAATAGAGGTAGATATGCAAAAAAAGGCACTTGAACGTATTGATAAAATTAATCGTATTCAAGATATTATGCAAAAAATATCGCTTTAAAATCAACAACCTACAAAAAACTACTAATCAACAAAGACTGCTTTCTAGTTAAATTTGTAATCGTCACTTGATTTTCTGATGAAAATCGTCTTACATCATAATAATTAAAACACAGCACAAGTAATATTTAATTTATATTTTTTACTGTATTAAAAACATGTATGAACATGGGTCATTTATGTTTTTTTACAGTAACTATAATTTGGCAATAAAATATACACATCAGAAAATATAAATTCAGTATCCTAGTTACTTTTTAAAACTAGTTGTAAATTGTAATAAATATTTATCAAAATGAAATAAAATCTTACATTTATTTTCGTTTTGTCACTTTGCATTATGTTGATAAATTTGTCAATTTAAACGATAATTCGACTTGTGCTTATAAAATGAATAAAACGAAAAAATTCATTACAAAAAAAGAAAACTAAAATTGAAAACCATAAATGCTAAATAAAAGAATTTAAAGTAGTATTATTATCACTTTGGTTTAAATATTTTAGTTTTATTTATCCAACTGTGACCTGTAGTACTATTCTCATCTTTATTAGAAGTTTGATTAAGAAAACCAGGCGAAGATGAACTTTTGTTTACATTGTTTTCGTCTTGCCTGTGCTCCGTAGATGAAACACAACTATCATTTATATCAACCATTAAACTTTGTCTGCATAACATAGAAACTGTGTCCATTTTGCTTGCTTTGCTTGCGTCTTTATCTTTATTTCTTCTCATTTTAACTTTACGAAATTTAGATGTTATACTCGATATGCCAAATCGATTAGCTGAAATTTGTTTTTGGGCTTTAGCTGGTCTAGGAAGTGACACGTAACCTTGCGAATGTCTCTCAGGCAGCAGTTGATTAAACGTGTCTGCATCAACGTTGATCATCCCAGCACTAGCTGATTTGATCAACAATCTGTCAGCATTTATATCGTCACAGCTCGATTCGCTACCACAACTGATTTGACTCAACCTATTTCGATGCAAAATTATATTGGTTTCATTTGTAGGGGATTGCGAATTATATATCTGAGACGGTGAAGGACTCGAAGCTGCTGAACATGAATTTTCTGTAGCGTTCCTGGTAAGAAATTCTTCTTTTGCTTGTTGAATTCTTGCGGCTCGAATCTTTGATAAAGGACTCATTCTCACAGACTCTGGCGGCAACGGAATTAAAAGTTTCGGTGACGGAGGTTTTGAGTCGTATTTTCTAATTATTTTTGGGGGAGTATTATTTAGTTTAAGACCAGTTTCCTCATTTGCATCAGGTATTTGAAAACCTTCTTTTCTTAATACAGCTTCTTGATTTTCTAAGCTACTTTTTTCTTTTAAAGACGAAGTTTTTTTTTGCGATTGCGAATCTATTTCATTCGTTGGGACAGAAAATTCTGGATTATTGCTTTGTGAACGAGGTTTTTCTTCAGATAGTAAATTTTGATTTTCTGTATCAGTTTTAAAAGAACCGATACTCGATGATTTTAAAATCCCTTTTAATAATTTATTTGACGGGTTATTCATTCTGTTATTGGGATCAAGTGATAGACCTCTTTGATTTAATTTAGGAGAATTATTTTCTGTGGATTCAGATGTTCGTATGACACCAGCACTTGCAGATTTTGTAATTTCAGTGCCAGCTTGTCGTTGTGAAAACATCCTTCCCTGTTGAAGAACTCGCCTCACTTCTTCCTGGTACTTTTCAGTTTGAGCGCGGACTCGTCGTTCAGCGACCGGTGACCTCCAAGCAACAGGAGATGCTGACCCACTACTTCCTCCCGGAGACTTTCCGCCATCTTGTTCAGTTAGTCGTTGATTATACCTAGCTATCATCAATCTGATACTTGGTGCCGTTTCTTTTGAAAGTAATCGTTCTCTTCGAAGTGGTGTCGGAGAATTTGGCAGCGGAGGCAATGTTGCTGTAGGTAATTTAAGAGGAACTAATTTTGTCACATATGACTCCTTTGGAACATCATTACACGGAGATGATGTAACCAAATTTACAAGAGATTCTGCCTTGTTTTCCGTCATTTCAAAATTACTCTCTGAACACGAAGTTTTACTGTTTGCAGCGAACGATTGTTTTACTTGTGTGAAACGTTTTTTTCGAGGTAATGCTGGAGAATCTGAAGGAGATCTGCTGCGTCTGTATGACAAAACAGATGCTATATCGGGATTATTATCTGTATTATCTTGTGTTTCACTAATCTTTTCTTCGATTTTTTCTTCATCTTCCTTTAAAATATCAGCAAATGAAATCGGTGTAAATAATTTTCTAGTAGTTTTTACTATTACTTCTGTTGGTGGATCACCTTTTTGTTCTGTATTTAATAAATCAACAAATTGATGATTGGCTGAAATCAATACGTTTCGCTCTAAATGCTCAGGATCAGGTGTTGTAAATTCACTGCTATTATTAATGTTATCACGAATGGGAGATTTTTTAATTCGCACGTCGGATTGGGAAGCAGTCTTTCGACTTTCTAATATCCGCTTGGGTCTTAACAATTTTTTCGACTTATTATTTTTCTTCGCATCATTGTGTTCTTCATCATCACTGCAACTTTCTGGACTTGATTTCGGTCTAGTTTTAGTTTTACGTTTAACTTTTTCCTCACTTTTAGGTTTTATATTTTTGGAAACATCAAATTTACAAGATTCGTCAAGAGTTCTAACATACAATGAAACGTCGGGTGAATACTTTGGCTCAGTTAAATTCAGTTGATCATTTTCAAATTTTTCCTGTGAATCTTTCCTTAATGGTAATTTTGCTTCTACTATAATATCTTTAGTTTGATTTTCTTCAGAAATTTCTAATGAAGCCTGAGTCGACTTTCTTTTTGAAATTGTTTTCTTTTTCATAAATTTTGGGGTTATTGTTACCGATAGGGTAGTCTCTTTTTGTGGATTATCTAAAAATGTTGTCATTTCATCAATGTCAGCAGTTAGTACTTTAAGGTGGTCGTTGTTAAAATTGGAGAAATTTTCTTTCGTTTCGATATTTATTTTATTCGCATCTTCGTCAAGTGAGCTTAGTCCTTTCTCTTCTTTTAAAATATTATCTGAGGCTAATTTGGTTTCGTGGTCGTGTGAACTATCAACTCGGGATTCCTCGGTAACTGTATTTCTATAAGCTGAATAAGTCCTTGCGGGTTCAGATTCAGTTCGATGAACTTTCTTATGGCGCCCTGGCACTGTCATATCTGAACATTACAACATTAAATTATATTATTTAAAAAATTCAATTATTCTAATATTATAACTAAATTATTTTGACTTTCTCAAAAATTTAGTTTTAAAAACGAAAATAGCCTCTTAATTATTATTGTATTTTGTTTCGAAAACGAGCGATAAACATTTTTAAAGACTTTTGAAAAACCTAAATAAATTGTCATACAAATAAAAAGTTTCAATGGAAAATAATCTGTTACTCTAAAATATTAAAAAATAATCTTTCTTGGAAGAGTGACTTAAAAAAAGTTAAAAAGGTGAAGCAGCTCAAAATCGAATACAAATCAAAACTAATATTATAATGGTAAAAGTAATATCTGTAGGTACCTGATGCTGCACACAAATAGCTGAGTCCTCGTTTTAACTCCAAAATTTTACTCGTCAATAAGAAGGGCAATTCCTTTGCATCGGAGCTGCTTTGCGGTGAAAGAAAACGATTTGAATTGTTCTCAGATAATGAAGCCAGCTCTACAGAATTCCACTGTTTGCGAGAACTTGATAGTTTCGATTGTCGTTCGTGCAATTTACTTCGAAGGTTCCGAATTTCATTATTGCGATCTGCCAATGCTAATTCAAGCTTCTCAGCCTGGAAACCCAGTTAATTTAAAAATGAACTTTTGAAAAACATTTTAAGAGAGTAATTTCTAGCCAACTATGACAGTTTGCGAGATAACTATAGTCAAGTTTAAAACTTAAGATAGTGAGTCATTCACTTAATATAAGCGGCACAGTTTTTATGCATGGGACGCGTAAGCGGACGCGTATGCTCACATTGTTTTATTGCTTTTCCGCTCCATTAACCTTGTTACGAACTATGAATGACTTACTATCTTAAATTTTGGAACTTGACTATAGTGTATCTACAGGAGATGTCTTAAAAATGATGCTTTTTTTTGTAAACCAAAGTACTACTACACGTTTTTAGTTTCAGAAGAAAAAATTCTCAGTTGAAAAGGGATTAATCTGTAAAAAATTAATACTCAGTATCGGTGCTTCCCAAAGTGTACTGAAAATGAAGTGAAAAGTAGTTATTTTATAATGGGTATGGCAAAAAATACCATATTATATTGTATACCGAATGTACACCGAACATTTTTGTATAAACCCGCACATAAATTCATGGACAAAATTATCGAATATTTTTAAATGTTTGTAATTTCTTTTTAAAGAAATAAATTCTTTTAAAATTATTTTCGAGTAATAGTGATAACAAAAAATGTTCGGTAATTTTGTCCATTAGTAGATATACAGGGTGAGTTCGACCACCCGTATCAGTCGTTTTTTCGAAAACGGTTAGTCGTAGAGAGTTGTGTCAAAAATTTGTATTATAAAAGCCCTAATAAAGAATCGAATGGTGATAATTTTTTTTTTTTGGGAAGGTCGGCTTCCCTATTGGTTTGCTCCAGAATGTCCAGAACTCCGGAATTATAAATGTAACGATAGGTTGAAAGTGGTATTGTTGAAAAGATCTTTAAAAAATAAGCAAGTTTTGTAGGAAAATGTTTTTTATTACTGCCACCCCTGTAAATTTCTATAAGTACAAATATAAATTATTATATGTTCAAAACTCCGGAATTTTAGAAAGCAGGATAGGTTGAAAGTGGTGCTGTTGAAAAGCTCTTTAAAAAATAAGCAAGTTTTGTAGGAAAAATTATTTAATTACTGTTAAGTAACAATCGTTTGAAATTATTAAATCAAAATTTCATAATAACGATCGAAGTCGGCATTAAAAATCTAGCAACCTTAGACATTGTCACAAGTGTTCAAACTGTCTTCCATTTACTCTTTAATACATACTACTGAGCTCTTCTGGTTATACTGTGAGTGTACTTCTTCAATGTTTAATGATCGATAGATAGGTAACCAGATTTTAAATGCGAACTTTTAATTAGTTCGTTATTATGACATTTTAATTTAGTAATTTCAAACAAATATTACTTAACAGGGAGGGGTGACAGTAATAAAAAAAAAAATCCGTACAAAACTTGCTAATTTTTTAAAGATCTTTTCAGTAATACCACTTTCGACCTATCGTTACATTTATAATTCCGGAGTTCTGGACATTCTGGAGCAAACTAATAGGGAAGCCGACCTTCCCGGAAAAAAAATTATCACCGTTCGATTCTTTATTAGGGCTTTTATGATACAAATTTTTGACACAACTCTCTACGGCTAACCGTGTTCGAAAAAAACGACTGATACGGGTGGTCGAACTCACCCTGTATAATTGGAACAGAAAATTGAATCATGAGTGGGGAAGGGAGTCCACAAAAATTAACCTATTTATTTAAGGATCGCCTCAGGAAGAAAAATTTTGGGAAACACATTCGGAAGTACGTACAAACCAATCCGACAACTGTGTTCGCAATTTTCAATTACAATTTTAAGGCTTATTTTTAACTCGAGTACAATTTGAAGGGATTTCTTGCGAAATAATTAACCAAGTATTACTTGTATGAACGAAACAGCTCTGGCGCGCAAAGCGAAAATACAGCGCACTTCCGCTAGCGGTGAGTCCAATATAATAACATAAATATTTTAACGAATAGTCGCGAAAACCTAAAAATGTTCTAATACAGAGAAGTCGTGAGCAAATGCTTGTATTGAGTTATAAATATTCTTTTGTAAACACTCACCAGGGTAAGCAATTCAGTCGAGAGATCTTGAACTATTTCAGCAACATTTTCAAGTTTTAAATTCTGACGTGTAGATGACGGAACGTCGGAAAGCTTAGATACAGCGTTGACTTCGTTAAGCAGCTTCATTCTGCCAACTAAATGTCGAGCTAACTTAGCCTGTTGTTCCGAATGTTCAGCAAAAGATTTCTAAAAAGTAGGTATTTGATAATATTATATATGATTATACTATTCGCATACTTAAGACGAAACGCTAATATTATTTTTCAACATAAATTTGGTATATTCTAGCCTTTATTAAATTTTTTTTTTATAAAATTCTAGCACCTGTAATCTCGAGAGGCATGCATTGCATTCCAGCAGTGCGATTTATTTTAGTAACATAATTTTGCAATTTTCTACTCGACAAAATGGCTTTTGTGCGCAGATGTTTGGTAAAATAAAACAGTGCGAACTCTGAGATGATTTTATCAGTTTATTTAGATTTAAAATGCACCCCGGTAAATAAATTTCCTTCGACGCGTCGTCCGCGACGCTCGTATTATCGTACAACAGTACGTTACTTTGGGACATGCGATCAATAGGGTTAATTTTTAAGCAGTTTTGTCTTGTGGACACAAAAATTAATTACCCAGTTATGACTTAAATAGAAGTTTGTCTTATGTCAAGTTTAGTATTTTATACATGCCTATGTTATACACATTAACATAATATTAAAATTATTCAGTCACTTAAAACAAAAGTGTGACTGTTAGATTGCTTACCTGTAATGTAACACCTTCACGTTTTAAGCTTTCTCGTCGCCGCTCCAACTCTCTGATTTTTACTCGTCTTTGACCACAATCAGATGAGGATCTCGATATAATATTTTTAGAAACTTGCCTTCGATTTATTTCTTCCTGCTCTTCATTGTGCAACTTTTCTGTAAATAGGAATTAGCATGCTTATTATTAGAAATAATAATTTAGAAAAGCAAAACTTTGTCAATTTTAAATTTTACTTTTGCGTGAATCTCATATGCCCGAAGAATCGCTCGCGTTAATGTCAGTTTTGAATGGAAAAGTTAAAGTACCCTGTACCTACCTACTTTAAAAGTTTGAATACCATTATAATTGATTCATTAAAATCTGTTCAGTCATTTTCGAGTGGTGCAGCAACTGATAGACAAATAAAACTTATAGAAGCCCGTTCTCCAATATAGGTACCTATGTATATTCCAAAATACCCCAAAGCCCGAAAAACTAACAATAAAACAAAAAATTAAAGACAGCGGTCCGGTTATACTATTAGATATTATAAGAGATTTCTTTGAAGTTATACTTCTTTAGGCGCGTTATGAAAAAGTGATGCGAGTGAATTTTTCAAAAACTGTGACATCAAAATTAACAGGATTGATTTCCATAGTTACCATATTATAAACAAACCTTGTTTTTTTATTATTTTATTTCAATAAATTATTTGCATGCAAATTAAAAATTGGTTTTCAAGCACGCCAAAGAAGTATACCGAACTTCTAACGCGCGTACATAAGTACACGCACCTACTTTTTTTAAATTTATCGGTCTGACCAGGTTAGGCTATAGGTAACTAGCTGACCAGTGACCAGCCCGGCCTCGTCCGGGTAAAAATCGCACTTTTTATTATTAGTAGGTGTTGAAAAGACGGGTTATAAAGTAAAGATGCGTTCTAAGTTTCCATAGTTACACATTTGAATCCTGTGCCAAAAGAAATCTTTTGATTATTTCCTATTTCTAACACAGCATTGCCACTGGACCATGCAACATTTTCGTATATCAATTCAGTGGGCATTAATTACTCATAATGATAATATAACGGTATCATGTAAGTATCAGTGTACATACTAACCAATTTCATTATATTGTGTTTCAGTGAGACTATTCATTTCCCCTTGTAAGTCTTCTATTCCAGTTTCGAGCTGTCTGCAGAGCTCTTCTTTGTCTTTTAGTTTATTTAGTAAGCTAATATTTTCTTCAATCAAATTATAAGTGGGATGCGATTGAGTGATATCGCTTCCTTGAATTTTTGGTCCAATACATTCTTCTCCCTCGCTAAAACAGGACAATGTTATTAGAATTTGTTTAACTTGCTTTTTATATTGATCTGTAAAAACAGCAAGCTGCGCTTGTCCTACAAAAGCGATGGGTTGGAATAGCGAGTCCTCCGCCCCCAATATGTAAAAATAACGAGATCTGAAATTTTATTACTGACGGGCTGATTTTTAGTTTATTGTTTAATTAATATTTTTGAAATCGAAGGGTCAAATTGTCCGGCAGGGTTTTCCGGTCCAACGCCCTGAAAGTGTTAGTTCCACGAATACTCTAAACTGATTACTAACTGTAGGATAAACATAACACTGGATAGGTCTCTGATCAAATAATGCAGTGTCCTACGAAAATATTGGTAGGTATTGCTAGTCCTACAAAAAAGCTTCAATACTATAACGTATTATTTTATAAATTCTATAGAATTATCGCTAGGCACTTGGTAGAATATGATTGAATAAAAATTAATAAACAAACACTTGAAAAATTCTACACATTTATTTTAGTGATAAACAAAAAAAATTGAAACTAAAATAAAAACACCAAAATAACGATAGAAACTCTATACAAATATGTACATTATGAGTCATTCTGATAAGTTTTTTGGTTTTTTTATCAATACCACCCAATTTTAACATTGGAAATGTTTATGTTCGTATATGGGGGCAGAGTTACGAGTTTTCGTTCAAGGCCAAAAGACAACGGTGTCGCGATCAAGTGAGGAGCAATCATGCAAAATTGAGCAAGTGCAATTTTTTCGAAATGTGTTGCGACGATCTGCGGTGTTATTTTTGAGCAAATGTTAATAAATACTGTAGAAAAATCCATTTAAAAGTTAAGTAATCAAGCAAAAGTGAACGCGTATATAACAGAAGAATAATAGGGTTATTCCTGACAAAACTAAACAGTGCATTGATAAATATTGTGTGTATAATAAACAGTTAATTATGTTTCATATATGCTGTTATCATTTCCAATGTCCTCGATGGTTGCAAGGATTGCGAAATCTGTGAATTTTATTGTAGGACACCAATTTTATTGTATTCTACACTCCATTTCACACTAGAAAAAAACAAAAATTAAGTTGTTAGTAATCAGATTAGAGTATTCGTGGAACTGACACTTTCAGGGCATAGGACCGGAAAACCCTGCCGGACAATTTGTAGGACAATGTAACCCTTCGATTTCAAAAATATTAATTAAACAAAAAACTAAAAATCAGCCCGTTAGTAATTGACCTCGTTATTTTTACAGACCTCGTTATTTTTACATATTGGGGATGGAGGACTCGCCAGTCCAACCCATCGCTTTTGTCGGACAAGCGCAGCTTCCAATTTTTTTATAAATTTTCTGGCAATTTAACTGAAAAAAGAAACTCGCCAAATTCTCGCAGAGAGAGAGAGAGTTGGGGGACTCGTCAAAACTAAGCCACTGACGAAAATTCAGCCTGTTAGTAGTCACTTCAAAATATAGGCGCTGTACCCCGGTACTAAATATGTCGGTTGAAATCAAACGCACTGTATATTATTTATTTACTTAAATTGTACTAAAATCTAAAATGCCATCTTCTAATGAACTTTCATGTGAGACTGGAACAAAGAACTGACACCATAATGATATTATCTTTACATCAATAATGCCAAACCGTTGGTCTATTGCAAGTGAAACTTTTTAGCCTCTTTTTTCATTCGGTTACGCATGTCGAGGTCACGTCACGTCACGTCCAATTGAAAAATCGCGTATAATATATCCCAACACTACAGCCGAATACAGCGTCATCCCATACATACAACTTGGTATATCATAAATACAGCAGTAAACACAACGGGATGCGTGACGTAGGGGTGTCGCAGCTACTTTGAACGCAGTAGGTCGCTATTCGGTCACGAGCGCCACCATTAATTTTAGTTTCTTTTTTTAACTATTCCGTATTCCACTTGATATTTATTTATATATTTTTTTTATTTTGATTATATTTTCTCTATTTTTTTAATATTTTACTATCATACAGTGTCAAAAATAGTGAGGTGTGCACTTTTAGTTTTGCAGAATTTAAACCACGTAAACAAAATTAGGGCTTGAGAATAGCCGAGAGTGTAGCGACGCTGTTGTTTACATGGCGTTGCTATGGTTCCTCTATTACAAGTTCCCGAGTTCTAGTCCGAGAGCTGGTAAAAGTGTCAATTGGTTTTTTAATTTATTATTAAAAAAAATAATGAATTGAAAATATGAATTGGTGCTAGGCCCAAATAACCTTAGCTGTTGGTGGTCTTTAAAATACAATTACAATTAAACAAAATTATATACTTTTGACGATTTTGGCTTAAAAGCTCTTTAGGGCTATGGCAAAAAGTTTAGTCTTAAACAGTGCCGATATTGAAAAATGGGAACCCCTGGGCAGCTGAACACATGAGGGACCTTGATTTGTTAACATTATATCGGGTGTTTACGCGAAAACTTTCCACGTACCTTTTTCATTGTTTTGCCTTTTGAGTTAGAAATTGAAACCTTTGGGGGGTTGGATTACAGTGGGATACAACCTGGCATCCGGCGTCAGATCTCCCCCAGTACATACAACTTTATTACTACTACCCTACTACCTTATATTTTTTCGAGGGATTCAGAAAAAGGACTCATTTTGAGCTTGTTTCGTACAATAAGGTACCAGGCTAAAGTGGATGCTTTCTGCAATATTTGAGGCCAAAGTTAGAGAAGTTACCATATAGTAATTAACTAATTTGGGCAAAAAAAACATAATATAATTAACAACGAAATAGCTCCAGGTATTTCCATAGCTCATGTGAAAACAATTAATAATAATATGGTTATTTTTCCAACTTTGACTTCAGATATTTAAAAAACCATTCACTTTAGTCTATTACTTTATTATCTGAAACATGTTCAAAATGAGATCATTTTTCTAAATTCGTCGAATGAAATATAGGGTGTTACTTAAAATAACAAATTTGTGTGTGATGGGAGGCGATTGAGAGCGGCGCAACGATTCGACACCTATGTCAAGTTTTAACCCCTATCGATTATCCAGCATCCCAAAGTATTCTAATTCTAACGCAAAAGGCAAACTAATGAAACGCGTGGAAAGTTTTCGGTTAGATACCCAGTATACAGGGTGTATCACAGGATTGAGAACATAGAAAATTAATGAGTGCAACAAGAAAACAAAATGAGTAGCGCGACAAAGATAGAATGGCTATCTAAATTGAATTAATTATCATGGTTTTATATGAAAAGAGGCAAAGCAATAACTGATCCTTAATGATTTTTACTACAGTTTTTTCTCTATGTTCTCAATCCTGTGATAATCTCTGCGTAATGGAAATTAATTTGCACACTTATTCGAAAAAATATGCTTGTTTGAGTTCTATGCTTTGGTAATTATCTAGGTGAAGTAATGATTATACCAAAGTGAATCAATATCCTGCTGAGCATATTTATAAACCGGTATGTGGGTTCTGCATTCATCTTTGAGTGCTTCTAACGGAGCAGCAGTTTCCTCGACAACGTCCTCAACATCAACAATCACAGCCTCGGGCTCGTTCTCATCTTCCTGGAGTCTTTCTGATTCAATTAGTGTCCCGTGATCAGACAACTGATTTATTTGATCAGGTTCTGATGATAACCTCGATTCACCTAGACATTCGGCCTCCAATTCCTCCACGTCATTCAAAGAGAGACTGGATGGCTGATGTGTTATGGGAGAACCTATCGTACTTGCTGCCGTTAAATTTGCTACACTATCTACCGATTTCGAACGCACAAGTTTTCCAGGCATTGCGTTATCTAAAAAAAACATTTAAAAAGGTAAATTAAAAAACTCATTAACTACCTAAGAAGTACACCTCTCGGTAGAGTATTGATTAAAAAACTAATTAGAATTTAATATTAAATGCGTACTAGTGGATCCTTATATAAACAATGAAATACGCAAATATTAAATATACTGTGTTCAGTGGCTGCGTTAGAGGGAGGGCCGGATGGCCCACCTTAAACAGTCTTGGCCCACTCTGGAATAATCCCCAATCTCTAGTTTATCTTTTAAATACGTTTTTAGCCCTCGAAATTTCAATAATTTTTCTTGTAAATTCTATAGCAAGTAATCTGAATTAAAATTTTAACGAGCACTGAAATTTTGGAAACAAATGTTGTTGGCCTACCTTCAGAACACCATGTCCAACTCTGGCCCACCCTAACAAAAAATCCTAGCGCCGCCACTGACTGTGTATTGAATTATATTTACCTATTATATTATATTTTTCTTTTATAGATTATACTATAATACTCATCTCATTTACTCATGTTCATTTTATAATTTACCTGTTTTTAAAATGCCATCTCTGATACTTGAACGTGTCGGAGATTTCGTTATCGATGGTTTGTAAGCTGGAGATAAAAGAGATAATGTTGACTCTTCAGGACCGATGCCTCTAGCTTTCTCCCACTCGTATAATCTTCTTGTGAATTTACGCGAAATTCCTTCAAAACGGTAAAAACCTGTTGACGTTTGAACGAGTACTTCCTTTTTCTGCTGGCTTGCTCCCACAGATCGGCGTAATTTTGATATTCTACAATTTAAAGATACAACAGGTTGTTAATAATATTGTTACAGATTATAGTTGCACTGTAAAATTGCATAGAATAAATTCTACCTTTCCTCCCTGTCTAGATACTTTTCTTTTTCCTTTTCTAATCTATGTTTATCTCTTTCAATGCTTTGCAATTCCTTTTCGAGCCATTCCGTTTCTTCCTGAACTTTGCACTTTTTACTCTGCCTTGGAGACTTAAAAATTACCCCAGAATTTTTTCTAGATAATCGAGGACTTGGTGTTTTATTATCATAGTCATCGTCATCATTGTTGTAGCTTGGAACGGTATTTGTTGCTTTCATATGTTTCCATTCTTCCAACTTTTTTATGAAATCCTCACTCAACTGACCTTTTGATGGAAGTCCTGATTCTGATGGTTTATGGTAACTGGTTGTGCTGAGTGATTTCCACAACTGCCAATCAGTCAACTTTTTCTTCGATTGAGAATTTGAAGACGACGCTGTACACGTCTCATCTTTAGACCCATACTTTCTCATTTTTTGCCAATCTTGAAGTTTCTTTTTAAAATCAGCTGATAAATTTTCTTCCTTCGTTAAAATACAACTAGTTTCTTTCGTGCCAGTTTTAGCAGAGGTTTGTTGATGCTTAATTTTTTCCCATTCATCAATTTTTTTCTGAAATTCTACATCGTGAACTTGTTCTTCAGGAGGTAAAACATGATCATTCGTTGCAGTTGGAGCAACTACATTAGCTGATAACTGATTTTGCACATTTTGAGCCTTTATCCGTTCCCATTCTTGAAGTTTTTCTTGAAATTCAAGACTTAACTTATTTTGCAGTTCCTCGTAATTCCTTCGAATTTCCTCTTGTAAGATTTTAGAGCAATGTGGTCGGCCATATTCACTTTGAAGACGTGAAAATCTCTTTGGTTTATTTTCACAAGCATTTTCATTAATTTCTTCGGTTTCTGAAAATATATTATTAGGCACTTTTCAAAAACCATAAAAATGAATAATAATTTTGTTAACCGTTAGTAATAGTGACAAAAATATAATTTCTACGCATCTACGTTATAATAAAAACAAATATACGTAAATGATTAATTATATGTAAACAATGACGCATAAAAAATATAATTTCCAATAAATATATAAGTTTGTACCTGCGTACATGTAACAAGGGTTAAACACACCGCCCACAATTATGAGCTATTTATGCAATTATCTTAATTAGCGTAAAATTAAACTTGAAAATTTTACAGTGGTGAATATTTTCGACCTCGTTGACTTGTAGTTGATGATGTTGAATGATATATAAAAGAACTGACGATACTCTTTTCTTTTCTTTTCTTTTTAAAAGATTTTTTTTTGTAATAAAAAGGAATACACTATTCAGAACGCTAATTTAAAAAAAAACTACCTGCAGGTTTATGAGCTTACCGACTTTGCATAAATAGCTTAGCAGCATTTAAAAAAGTATTCACGGTCATTGGAAAATATAATTTATTGTAATGCACAGTCATGTATATGCTAAAAAACAGATGTAAAGGAAGAACAAATAGAATAACAAACACCCAAAAGTTGACACAGATGTATAAATAATAAAATTATATTACATATCTGATATCCACATTTTTTGGAACAAATACCTACCCACGATATATAAATGTTAATTTATCAATTTTATGTCAGTTAGTTGAACTATAGAGTATAAATATAATAAGTTAAATAATATATTTTCGAATTTATCCGTTTTTACTGTTCATAAACTGTTCAAAATGGTTATAAAATTTTATGCTTTAGTTATTGTGGTTTGCATTTCCCAGGTATTTATTTTTAAACATTTTTAAACTTTTACATGTTTTTACATTATATAATTATTAAATTTAATTTTTGGATCAAATGTTCATGGTTTTAAACCGCCGACCAAAAAAAGGATGTATAGTGTTTGAGTCGTATATGTTTGCATGTTTGTCTGTCTGTGGCATCATAAGTCTTCAATGAGTGCACCAATTATTTTAATGCGGTTTTCTTTCTTCTTATATTACAGATTATTTTTTTTTATATATTTTTTAAAACGTTGAACACAAATTTAACATAATAATTATTTAGTGAGGTGGCTTAGTGAAATTATCGATACCTGGCGGATAAAAGCACCAAATTTGGTATGATGGTACCTTAGGGTATAATAATAAATGTTAGCCTAGGAGCCATCTGGAATTTCTGAAATACAACTTTTGGCGGCCGAAAAACCACGAAATTTTACCACCTGTTTTGCTTTTTTCGAAATATCTCAGAAACGGTCGACTTAAGCAATACTTCCATTATGTAATGTTTTAAAGAAGATTATATTTCCTACAATTTTCATTCCTACAACTTTTCTGTGGTATTAATGGTAAGCGCTCTAAAGCTTCTTGAAAATCACGCGCCTTTTGTAACCTTGGTAACAAATAGTTAAAATGTAATGTCCTTTTCAATAGCTTTATTTATTGTGTTTTCCATCGAACTTTAAATTGAAAATACGCATGTTCATAAAGCAAGGAACTCTCTAAACCATCCTTTTTGTCCCATATCGATATTTTTTAAAATTGAGAAGTTAAAGGCAGTCAAAGTTGATATCATCACAGAATTTTACGTGTTTTTTTAACACACGTTTCGAGTACCTTCCATACCGAATAAAAAAAAATCCGTCTTGAAATCCATAAAAAATGTAATGCCCTAAACGATGTTTTTGTCCTATCTCGATAACTTAAAAAATGTTCAAGTTATAAGTATTTAAGTTTACGTCAAAATAATTTTCTTCTATTTGGTAATTTTTCATTCAATTCGCTTGAACTTAAATGCTTATAATTTAAAAATGTTTAAAGTAATCGAGATAGAACAAAAAACATCGTTTAGGGCAATAAATTTCCTATGGATTTCTAGACGGATTTTTTTTATTCGGTATGGAAGGTACTCGAAACGCGTGTTAAAAAAACACGTAAAACTCTGTGATGATTTCAATTTTGATTGCCTTTAACTTCTCAGTTTTAAAAGATATCAATATGGGACAAAAAGGACGATTTAGGGAGTTCCTTGCTTTATAAACGTCTGTATTTTCAATTTAAAGTTCAAGGAAAAACACAATAAATAAAGCTATTGAAAAGGACATTACATTTTAACCATTGGTTACCAAGGTTACAAAAAGCGCGTGATATTCAAGAAGCTGTAGCGCGCTTACCATTAGTACCACAAAATGAAAATTGTAGGAAATGTAATCCTCTTTAAAACATTACATAGTAGAGGTATTGCTTAAGTCGACCGTTTCTGAGATATTTCGAAAAAAGCAAAAAAGGTGGTAAAATATCGTGGTTTTTCGGCCGCCAAAAGTTGTTTTTCAAAAATCCCAGATGGCTCCTAGGCTAACATTTATTAGTATACCCTAAGGTACCATCATACCAAATTTAGTGTTTTTATTTGTCATGTATCGGTAATCTTAAAATACAGTTCTAAGCTACCTCACTAATTATTATTATGGTTACATTGTAACATTCTCACCATAGACACGCTTATGATCACTGTTGTCGGGCCTCTATAATTTACAATATCTATAATCTATCTCATCATAGATATCCAATTAAAATTAAAATGTTGGTTTTTAAGAAACTAAATCGTTACGACGTAATTTATTTGTCTATATGTAATTAATTTGTCTATTACAAACCCAGTTTCCAGATCTTAATCTCAAAACAGGTAAAGATATCGATTTGATTTGCAATTTATTATTAAAAAATAACCACCTGAAAGTAAGGTTTGGATAACCATAATATAGTAGTCTGGAAAATAAGCTTCACTCAATGTTTTTTCTTTTTGTACTATTGTTGAAATAAGTTTCTTTATTATTACTAATAAATAAATGTATTCGAATTGTATTTTTCCAGTTGTCTAATGGATTACCTCAACAACAAGACATTTCCAGATTTTCAAGAGCCATAAGCAGTAGTAGCAATAATAACTTATTCAGCGGTGTTATCCAGGGAATCGAAGGATTTATCGATAATGCTGATCAAACCTTAAACAAGTCTGTTGGAAAAGCTCAGACAAGCGCAGACAATATCGTCAATACAGTTACAACAAATGTGCAGAAAGCGATCTCTAATTTACTAGATTTCATCCGTAAAGTGATTGCTCAAATAAAGTCAATTCTATCATCAGCGGACTCGTGCATTATAACTGAAATCGACGGAATAAAAAAGATCATTTCAAATGTCCAAAATCATTTTGCCACGTGCGTTAAAAATACCACTTCAGTTGCTACAAATCTTCTTGGGGCTTATCAAAACTTATTCAAAAATGCATTTGATTTCACCCCGAAAATAATCGAAACCATTATGCAATGTTTTGGAAAACCAGCCGATTGTTTCACTAAAACAATTCCTTCGTTCGCTGAAGTAGTCAAGTCTAATATTGAAAATACAACTGCAATATTTTCTTCAATTGGAAAAGAAATGGGTGATGGAGTTTCCACTGGATTTACGTGTATCATTGAAACAGGAAATATTCTCAGAGAAGGAGTTGGAAATTCTCTTGGAAATATACAAAAATGTTTAAGTGGAGCGAACAATAATAAATTATTTTAGACATTTATATGTATTCTGATATTTTCTAAAATTTTTAGTATTAATGCCTGATATATTTTATTTGTATTAAAAATAAAGTCACTATTATAACAATTTTTCATTGATTTTTCTAAAGAATCAATAGAATTAACATTATGTTTTCGTAAAAGGCTCAGTAATATCATAATATTACATAAAAACGAATCCACTTCGGTATTTTAGATTTTAGCATATTTTATTAACATTTTTGTTATTTATTTTATAAAATATGCTAGCATAATTCTATTTTAGAGTGTATGAGCATGCACATATTAAAAAGCAGTTGATTAAATATACGTAGATATATCTTAGTTAAACGAGTCATAGTTTGAAAGAATTATTTATTCTAAATAAAAGCTAATTTATTTAAAAAAATCAGCCCTCACTATTTTATTATTTTTCTATAGAATTTTCTGCTAATTTATTTCCAGCTGTTTAAATTGTAAATATGATGTCACTAATATAGGTACTATACTATTTTAAACTCTAGACAAAAAGTGGCAACAATCAACCCTAGCGGCTTAAATTACTAAAATAAACATTATCAAATACTACAGAATATTATAATGTAATCAGCAGACTGACTTTTTTTCACATTTTTTCAAATTTCCCGCATAGCTAAGGAAAATAAATTTTACAACATTAGAGAAAGAGAGAAATGATTTTGAAAACCATAAATTACACAGTCTCAGGACTCGAAGAGTATAATTTACTTAAAAACTTACCATTGTCTCCGAAAAAGCTTGAGAATCTAACGGGACTCGATGGCAAAGACAGGGAGGCTTGTCGGCTATCTGTGTCCGACCGACTGGCCGTGGGTGATGTCAAAAATACTTTCTTGACGCGCGTCCACTTTGAATTCCGTCTCTGGATAGGCGATGTTTCTGTATCACTGGATTCCTGCCGATATAACTTAACATACCAATTATTGATTACATTAAATTGCACTAGGTAAATAAAAGGTCGACAAAATCGTTATATTTTCATTACAAGTCGTTTTAAAATAATAATATTATTTATTCCTATCTCAAAACCTAAAATAGAATAAGTTTTGTAAAAAAGCACAAATTGAATTGTATCGTTACGGGTGTGATCAAGACGTAGCAGAGGAGAGGAAAAATGGGAGCTCACGATTTTGTGTAGGTACACTACTAATTTGTGAAGATACGAACAAACAAAAATATTAATAGTGATAAATAAAAATAAAGCATTTAAAATAAAGTGCCTGTAATATTGGATATTAAAAATTACTGCGCCATAGCAAGAACATAGGCAGAATCGTGCAAAATTCCTGGTTCCCTTGATGCATCGACACCTCTGATTAGCCACATTGTTAGTCACATTGTAGAGTAGCGTTTTCTAAACTAAGATTCGCGGAACCCTATAAAGATGCGTGAGTATATCCGCGGAGGTTCGTGGACCTTTAGCGGTCAATGAATATATCCGGGGGGGTCCGTGGAATTAAATAAATAAGTTATGCAGCGCAGCGAGTGCAAATTGCTCTCCGCACGCTGCGCGTCAACAAATTTCTGAATGATCCAGAGTCCAGTTCGTCGAGGTCATTCTGACTTAAAATGTTAAAAAAAATAAGTTGGTTAACAAACACGATTTTGAAGTCGTAGTTATGTTTAATTTCTTTCATCATATTGATATTGATGATTGAGAGCATTCAGTTTTTTTTATAAATATTCTTATTCACGGTCAGAGTATTTTAATAGGAATTTTTAACGGATATAGAAAAGTAAATTTTTCAAATTTAGTTGCTTTGAAAATGGAATAAATTATTTTAAAAACATTAGTAATTTTAATGTGTAATTAGGACTACTTTTTCAACTTTTTCATACCACAGTTAAACACTATTTTCAAATCTTTCTAAAATAAAAAAAAAGTTAATATAAACAATGCTAGACTTTATTTTTTCAAGTCAAAAGAAAAATTTGAATTTTATTAATTTTAAATTCAGCAAGTGGGCAAACAAAAAATTAGAAGTATAACACCTTTACTTCCACCACTTCCCAGTATTATCTCTTTTAAACATAGTCATTATTTAAACAAATAATTTTAAAATACCGGTATTCACAGCAACTTTCATGTTTAAAAATAATTTTTAAATTGAAATATTTCAGTAGAATTTGCCAGAAAGCCTTCATACAATATTTAGACGGTATTATTATAGGCAATTAAATATGCACAAAAATTCAACAGACGTGAACGGTGGATCCTTATATGTATATTGAGACAAACGTTTAAAAAAATAATTCAAATCTGTGCACTCTTGCAGTGGTTATTGTGAATCTGTTATCTAATCTTATCTCGGACACGATTTTTCGACCCTAGGTCACCATACTTCCATTTCCTTTACGGAACACGGAAAATATACATATTGGTGTATTTATAAAGAATTTTTTTCCAAATTTTAAAATGAAAATATAATTTGAAATTATCATTTTAGATACAAGATTTTTATATATTTTAGATTTTTGAAAAACAGTTAGCTAGTGTTAGTAAAAAAATTACCTTTTTTTGTGTTTTTTCATCATCTTTGGTGTTTCCCGATTCCTTGTATTTGGACACATCTGGAGACAATTCCTGCCGATCATTGATGTTGGACGATTGTTGAATTGTTAAAGTTAGTAACGGTGCAGGTTTTTTGCTAATATACCGTTTATCAGTGTTTGTGGACGTTGTTGTTATTTGAGATGCTGTGGTGGTAGACTGAGATCTATATTACATAAGCGTAACAATCCTAGTAAAAAACTTTTCCACAAAAAACATTTATAATTAAGAGCTACCGACGGATTTACTTTTAGTATTTTAACGATCATAACAATGAGAAGAATCGTTATAACCTTACTAGAGAGGTCTGACACCCCGGGCCGACCGGACATAGTAGCCTCTAGTTCTCAATATAAAAATGTTCAAAATAATATTATATAGCAACAGGTCTGGCTTTTTACTAGATAAACATCTAAATAAAAAAAAGGTACCAGGCAAAATTTCCCTTACGAAATTGTTGACAAATCGCCATTAAGTAGCATAAAAAATTGTTGCATTTTAATTATTTTAACAGAACTGCATTTTTAGTGTGATAAAGATGCATCTAAAAGTGGATCATTTCAAAATCCAGACCAAAATTGCGACAAGGACACTCCGCCAGACCGCAAAAGACTTCTAGTAAATGCGAACAGGATAACCCTACGTAAATGCGCGTGTGCAAGATTGCGGGTATGGCTTGCTCATTCGTATCACTGTTAAAATACCAACAGTAAAACTGTCGCTAGCTCTTCCTCTATTATGCTCGATTACACAAAGCATTGTCAAAAAATCTGATTTGATAATAATCTTAGATTGTGACCACACATATTTCTCATAAGAAAAGCATTGTAAAACTTTAAATCGATCCTGCTCGAAAAATAATTGATCGATTGAAACGATATTTTTTAAAACTGCTTATACATGTGTACTTAACATAGTTTTTTGAACAATTTCCACTTTGAAACAACATTTTTCTACGCATTTTGAACAAAGTATAGCTTAAAAAGCCATTTTTTTTTTCTATGACGTAAATCAATCATTTGTTGTTGTGTGAGTAGGTACATTTTAATGTTCTACATGACAGGGAGTTTCACAACGACATTAGACTGCTCCTGCATGTATAAAAAACTAATTATATTATCACAATCTAAGGTCATTGTCAAATCCAATTTTTTAACAATGCTTTGTGCAACCCAGCATTAGTTTATTATATATTATAGAATATAGTAAAACCTCTGCCACACATAACGCAAGTATTCACGAGTTGTGTGGGAGTAAGGCACTCGTATTAATCTTGTATCTTATAATAATATGTATGCTCGTGTCACTGAAGTACTCGTGTTCGCCCTTTTCCCCTCGGTTGCTGATAAATTTGTTGCAAATTAAAGATAAACTCATGTTTACACATAGACCCACTTTAATTAGTCAAGGAATTTGTTCCAAACATTAGACAATCTTCGTCATTCATTGTGCGAGCCAGTCTGGTTTGGAATATTTTCTAATATGCAAAATAGCAATGAGACCTATGTCTGCAGTTTCGCTTTAGATGGGAGAACGTGTTTCTAAAATTTTTATCTGTCTGTATCGGCAATAATCGAAAATGGCTGGACCAATTTTGATTTTACTTAGTACATTATAATTTGGTACCTAAATTAAAATATAAGGTACTTTTGATACTAGTACGTTCGGGTTGAGATAGAGTTTATGTCAAAGCCGACTTTAACGTGAACAAAACCATGGTCAAAAGGAAAGGCTAATAACTGCAAAATAAAATGGATCCTACACTCATAATAAAACTGAATACTGTGAATATTTTTCGTCGCGATGCAGTGAAGCGCCAAATAACCATAGAAATATCATAGATAGAATAGGGAAGCCACCCAAAAAAGTGTGAATGCAAAAGATAGAGATTGGAGAATAGAGCAGTTTTTCTATCGTTTTCTATCACAAATACATAACCATGGTTACAGATGTAAATTAACAATGCCTACTATAAATTTTTAAATTCTCAAATGCGTCAGAAGACAAGGAAAAGAGAACTGCTTCGTTTTCTATCTCTCTTTTCCAAGGTAACACTGTCACTTACAATTGTGCCTATGGCTCCCCTACTCTATCTATGATATCTCTCTATGCAAATAACGCAACATCACGAGGTGTGATAACCAATTCATCGTAAGAATGTTTATACCTCGAGTATATTTAGCTGACGCGACGTTACTTAACGTCGCGTAAAATAAATGTGTTTTCGACAGGTTTTACCGGGTTTTACTGAATTCTAGCCAAGGCACAACTGAAATATTTCCGATATTTTAGACTAGAGTCTGGACCTTATGCGACATAAATGGTTTCTTGTGGGTGTGAGTTAATTTCTTAAAATGAGTCTACATTTTTTTACCCCCAGCGCGATACGGGTTGTTGAAACGAGTTTAGCAAACTACAGTTTTGAGAAAACTTTATCGTATTATAATTTTTAAATAACTTGTTTATATACATAAAATCCGCATTTTTAATATTTTTTAGGTGCAGTCAATTCAAAATAGAATCCATCTAGCATGACTATTCGTTTATGCACAGTTCGTCAAGTGTTCGCAATATGAAAATATTTATACTTGCAGATATAAAAGCACCATCTCACTCAGATTCACATTTTAAATGCCGCTATGTAATTTATTTGCACTAAATTATTTTATGTTTATGAAAAAAGTGTCGATAACTCGAAAAAAATACAGACCAAAACATGACATGCAGAAATAAACATTTTTGTAAAAATAAATATTCTCATAAACACATCGAAAGAAATTTGTTTTCATATAGAAAATTGCCTGTGCTGATTGATCTACGATATTTTATTTTACAGCAATGCCATGCATTTTCATTATTTTTTTAATTCCAAATTTTATTATTAAACATACATAAAACCGATTCTTTAGTTTTTACCATTTATGCTAATAAAAACTTTTGTGATTGAAATGGCACAATTTATTGTTTCTCTCTCCAGGGCCGTAACCAGAAGAAGGCGAATCAGGGCACCATCCCTGACAGGTGAAAATTTCACCCTGACAGCAAAGAACTTCTAAAACATTATGGCGGCGAAATTTAAATTTTGCCACTTTTTAAATTTAATAAAGAAATCTATTGCCACTATTGCGACATTAAAGTTAGAATAAAAAAATTCTTTAGTGTCATAGAAACATATTTGGCATCGCCGCATATGAAAATGAAAGCAAATCGGCAACGGTTTTTTGAATAAATAGTTTTCGTAAATATGACGTGTTTTCTTACTTGCATATTAAAAATGTAGGTATTTTGCGTTAGTGTAATATAGGTAATATTATGTGTGTATTAATTCTCTTCAGTCTTAAGATGCTCTGACTATAAAGTGCTAGACTCTAACTACGGCCTTGTCTCTCTTTCTCTCTCTTTCGTACTTTCCACTCAACTCTTTTGTTTCTTTGTCTCTGTGTGTCAACGGACTATGTCGCTTAATTTATTCATTGCTAAGTAATGCGAGAATCGAAAAACTAAATACCGATCGAGTAGTAAAAGTAGAATCCGATTACTCTATGAATGACACCGCTACGTCATTGACAGAAAACGCCTATTTAACTGAACGCCGCCTACCTAACCCAGTGGCGTAATGTGCAAAGGTTTACCTACTGAAAAAATGAAAAAAACACTAAACAAAAAAAAGGTTTTTTTTTGTTTTTTTCTCCTTTTAGGTGGCCTTTTGATAATTGACGTCGATACATTGATGACGTATCGGTACCATTCTAAAAGTAATAATTTGGAGTCTACTCAATTGTCGACTCGAGTACCTATCCTCAAAACAATAATTTCCAGTCGAGTTGTAAACAAAAAAAATAAACAACATTTTCATTGGGTGAACTGATTGGAGCTGTTTCCAATCGAGTCGAGTGGTGCGTATAGATAAAATTGAGCGATTTGGAATTTGGAAAATGTTTAAATGCAACTTTTAAGAATTACATTCTACAAATTTTCTTTTCGAACCAAGTCTAAAATTTCATAAACACTCGATTTTTCTTTTCGTAATAGAGAGAAAAAGTTGAGAATTGAAAAATTTTGGAAATCCTTTTCAGAAAATTTTTCTCCTCGTACTAGTCGACTCTACTCGAAAATTCAATACTCATTAATAATCGACCTCGTAATCGACGGGACTAGAAAACGAAACTATAGATACGTACTACGTTCGTACACCTCTACAGCCAAGTCCACCTCACTGCGCGATACAACTCACCAGAAAGCCCTAATAGCTAGAGTCTAGGCCCAGAGATTCCCAAACTTATTTAGCCCACTGCCCCTTTTCAAAAAAAAACTTACTTAACGCCCTCCTAGTAATCTACCTTCCTTAAGCGAACGAACAGAAAGATGCAGAGACGAATTTGCGTACTTTTATGCATCTATATTTCTACAAAACATAATAAAGAAGGATGTTGTAAATAAGACACCTTGCACCTTGACGGTTAACTTGCATTTTGTGTAAAATAAAAATAAAGTAAACATGAGAATAACAATCAATATAATTAAACTCCTATACCGTAACTAAATTCACTATATTAGTGAAATTAACATAAGAATATCAGCGTCCGGGCCATTGAGAAAGCCAGCATTCATTGTAATGTTGTTATAAATAATAGCTCTCGCAGTTAATGGATCTGCGGTCATCGTTGCATATATAGGAAGAATTAAATGTATGCTGTTGGGCACGGTGTAGTAACTGGAAACTTTCCCGACGCGAAATTGGGAGTTCTGGGTTCGAGTCCCGGCGGTGCATTTACATTTTTCCTATATAGCCTTCTATATAAATATCATGGCGATAATTCGTCTGATATTCTTATGTTAATTTCACTAATATAGTGAATTTAGTTACGGTATAGGAGTCTAATCATATTGATTGTTATTCGCATGTTTATATAAAAAACCGTATATAGATTTCTCATTATAATTTGATAAATAAAGTACCTAATCACTACGAATTTCACTGTATTTTACACAACAGATGAAACATGTTGGAACGGTTTTTTTTTAATTTTCTTCTTCTTTCTTTACGCCTACACCGCCCTCCAATAAATTTTTCCGAGGATATTACCACCCTCTGGATCACTTCAGCCTCACTTTGGGAAACACTTGTCTAGACCCATAGAGTTTGCATAGATAGATAATAAATTATAAATATTATGTCTCTCGAAATAAAATTATACAATTATTTTTTTCGTACTTAGCAATAGACTGGCAGTTCTCAAAAACATCGGGAAAATCTCCTCCTTGTTCATCAGTAATGGAACAAACGTCTGCAGAACTTGCACTTCTTTTGTATTCAGCGTCTTCGTCTACTTCATAATTTTCGCATATTTTCATTGCATCCTGATTACATTCTAACTTAATACTGGTTCGATGGCGGGATTTCTTCAGGCTGTCTTTTCTTGTTTGTATTATATCTTTTACTTTACCCCATGGTGTTCTGTGTCCCTTATTTATCTGTTTACTTGAGTCGTATGATTGTTCATCGTCCTGAGAAATAAATTTTATAATTTTAATTTATATTATTAAGTCTCAAGGAAAAATCGCTTATATTGAATTATTGATACTTTTTTCTATTTTTTTAGGGTTCCGTAGAAACTAGGAACCTTTGTAGTTTTGGTCAGTCCGTTCGTCTGTATGTCACAGGCCTCCCATCCTCTCATTTATACAAGCGACCAGGCCTTGCAGTCAGGGTCCATTATCTGATTGGTCGAATAGCCTATCTTAGTGTCGTTTGACACACTCACACACACTTAAACGAACGTAACAATTATAACTAGTGAACTCTGTATACTAATATGGATAGTTGATAGCGATTAAAAATGGGTTTTGTATATGGAGAATGTTCAAATACATATTCTTCAAGACAGGCATTAATGTTCACAAAATTAAAATGAAAACTTCAGATAATAGGCCGAGAGCTAGTGACAATTTTTTGGTGTTATTTATTCAAGACCTTATTTTTGTGAAGATTTGAGGGAGGCATATTAAAATGCCCTGAGTAAGGGATTTTGCTAGATAGCGGTATGGGAGGGATGCAGACCGCCCCAAACATATAACAAAAAAAATGGTCACAATTATTATTGCTTCAAGGCTGAAATTGTTTGTATAGCTTGTCGGTGACCCAATAATGCCATTATAATATTTGCAGATCGATTGATCAGTATTAAAGGGGTGGCAGATCATTCTAAACGTGTCGTGTAGCCGACGAAATTTATATTATTAGTTCAAGGTTCAAATTTTAATATGTTGTTACGGCGACTGTTTTAAGCATATATTTTAATTTGTAGAACAAAATGTCGGTATTAACCCCCTTGCAGAACGATACAAACACCTTTTGCTTTTAACTCTCCAGTCACGAGATATATGCTTTCAAAGTCGTTTTCAAAGCGTCCCCCCTCTAATTTAAAAACTATCGATTCAAAAATTCTGAAAAAATTCCTAAACGTAGCCCTTAGTTAATACTTTCTATGAAAATTATAACGAAGACTGTAGCAAAAATAGTTTATGACATAGTTACGGTTTTCACAGATATCAACAATTGCAGTTTGTTACTTTTTGTGAGAAATTTTTTTATAATTACGTCACTCGAACACTACGGAACTTTTAATTCTTAACTCTAAAAATATTTCCTGTCTACTAGTCTGGCCGCCAAATGGAAATGTTTGCTTAAGTCAAAAATGTTGTACATATTAAGTTTTTTTGATTAATAAATTATGTTTAAGAATATGATTAACTACAAACAAATGCATGATGACAAACTGTCATCTCTGGGCAACTGAAGATATTCGCTATTTAGTGGGATGAAACTACACCCCCAAAAGTGTATTTTTGCAAAAATCTAGAGAACTATCTATTTTATGACAAGAAAGGTCATTATTAATCTTAAAGTTGAACAGAAAGCCGTATTTAAAAAAAAATATCTTCAATAGTTACTGAACGTGAGTGCGCGAAAAAATCACCTCGCGCCGTTGACTTCGATACCAATGGCGAATACGTAATGTCTTTTCAAGGCTACGCTCTAATTCATGCTTTTTATCCCGTACAGATATCTTCAAAAATTAAAAAGTTATAGGCAGTCAAAGTTGAAATCATATTTACATGTTTTTTTGACATGTGTATCAAGTACCTTCTATATCGAAAAAAATCCATCTAGGATTCTATAGAAAATTTAATGCCCTTAACGATGCTTTTTGTCCTATCTCGATAACTTGAGAAATTTTGAAGTTTTAAGCATTTAAAAAACAATAGTATATTGCATTACATGGGACGAAACACAGCGTTTGCAACTAGTGTGAAGTTTGCTGCTCGAGGTACTGACAATTCGATGTGAGGTACCAGCAATTTGAGCGCGCAAAAAAGCCGCAAAAATATTAGATCTGTCAGGTCCATGTGAAATTTATGTTGGGTTATGTCTGTAATTTTGACGTTTTCGAGTATTATTTACGAATTGAAGTTGGCGCGACTCAATCGCTCTATCTCCCTCTCAACAACGCTAAAAACAGAGAAAACCGACAACTGAAATTTTTCATCCCTAGGGTTAAAACTCTCAGTTTCAACCCGTTAAACAGGTACCGAAAATCGAATTTTCAATAGCGGCGTTGTGAAAAAGTACATAATTTTTTTCTTCTATTTGGCAATTTTTCATTAAATTTACCGGGAATAAAAGGAACTTAAATGCTTATAAGTTAAAAATTTCTCCAGTTATCGAGATAAGACAAAAAGCATCGTCTAGACCAGGTGTTCCCAAACTTTTTTGATTATTACCCTAATTTAAATTTGCAAAAGCCTTCGCGATCCTCAAAATGTTTTCCCCACAAAGTACAAAATAGTCTATAAAAAAGATCTTTCAGTAAAAAAATGCAACAATTCAAATTTAAGTCGTTTATTCAAGAATTTAAGTATAAAAAAGTACAGTAAAAGTAATATAGAAATTGATCACGAGAGTTCTATAATTGCGGAAACAGGCCGTGACCCTAAAAAAATCAGTCCACGACCCCACTTAGGGTCGCGATCCCGACTTTTGAAACCCCTGGTCTAGACTCTAGGGCAGGGATCGGCAACTGGCGGACCGCGGTCCAAGTCCGGACCGCGGAAGGTCAAAAACTGGACCATCAAAATTTTTTTGAATTATTTAAAAAATATTTTTTTGTACTTTCCGCTACGAAAGTTTTATTTTCGAGTGCTCAAGATTAACGACCGGCCACCTTGAAGACATTCTTCGCATAAGCTGCTCCCCACGTGAACCTAACTTTAAAAAACGGACTCAAGACCGCAAATGTAATTTCTCCCATTGATTTTTGAATGCAATTATGCCTATCTATTGTATTTCATATTATTTTGTGAGTGAAAATTAAAATAAAAAATTAGTAAAGAATATGAGTTGTTTTTGTTTTTTTTTTTTTGGACCTCGATAAAAATTTTCAACAGTATCCGGACCCCACCTATAATTACTTGCCGACCCCTACTCTAGGGCATTAAATTTCCTATAGAATCCTAGATAGCTTTTTTTATTCGGTAAAGATGTCATAAATTAACAACAAATAAATCAGGGTGAAAATATGCTAATTTAAACCGTGTGTATACAAATATCAAAATATGATTTAGAGTTTTAGATAATTTCTCATTTACAAACATGTAGGTAATACATTTTAAGTAAAAATTTTAAAATTACTTTATAAATGTTGGATGAAGCTGAAGAATAATTTGTCCCTCCAATAATATCCTCGTCAAAAGATTTACTTCTTCTTGGATCGTGAGTATCTTCTCCATCGGAACAAGTTGATAGCCGCTGCCTGAGTTTATCTGCACAGCCTCGGAATTGTGCTCCTAAAAAAAATCAAAATCTTGTATTTTTACGAAAATCAGTTCTTTTAGAGTTTTAATATAGATGCTAAGCAATTAAAATGAAAGAAAAATTATTAATAAAAACACTCATTACACGGGTCTGCAAGAAACAAAAATCTTGAAAGATTTTTATCATTAACTAACAAAAAAAAAATATTATTTGTAACGTGACTTCTGCCTGTAATTTCGTTTTCTCGCATGTTTTTTTAACTTTCCGCTAAGAAAATTGAAAATTTTCAAAAATAGGGAAGTTATTGATTTCACCCCGATTTTCGAAAATCGAGTTTTCATCAGATCTCGACGTTCTGTGATCCTATTCTGACTATTTTTACGACTATTCTGACTATTTTTACGATGATGTCAGTATGTCTCGTTATGTGTGTGTATGTAAACCTCTCATAACTTTTGAACGGCTTGACCGATCGAATCGCGATTTGCGGCATTCGAAAGGGTTCTACTGAACTTAGATTTCCTGAAAATTTGAACCGATTCGGCCCAATATATTTTGAGAAATTTAAAAAAAAAAACGAAAAAAAAGTTGTTAAAACGATGTTTTTTCAAAATAACTTCTAGAATATTGTACAGATTTCATAATCTAGTCAGCTCTTCTCCTCAGAAAACTGCGTCGAATGTCACTAAGCGGATCAAAATCGGTTAATCCGTTCGAGAGCTATGGTAGTCAACAGATTTCGAAAAAAGTGTTTTTTCAAAATAACTTCGAAATTTCTCAACCAATCGATTTTGTACTTCTTACAATATTTTTAGAGCTTAAAAAACTGCGTCGAATGTCGTTCTAAAGATCAAAATCGAACAACGTGTTCAAAAGTTATAGCTTTTCAAAAATTAAAATAGTGTTGTTATCAGCAATTTTCAGATTTTTGAGCTCAAAGAGCTCAAAAATCTACTTTTTGGTATATTATCAAGCGCTTGAAAATAGCAAGAAGTTCCAGGGATGGCCTGCAGGGTCAACCGATTTACAGATTTTTTTATATAATATATTGTATGATATTTAAATCGGAAAATGTATTTCCAAAATAAACTTGGTACACTACTAATTAGTCTCCAAACTATAGATACTACTAGTAAAAGGTATTTTCTATCTAGCTAGTACGCTTGGGTTACGACAAAGTTTCAAAACCGACATGAATGCGAGTGCAGCAACGGGCTAGTACTTTCGAGCAGTCATAGGAATAAAGAAAGTATGAAAATAGAAAAAAAATTGAATTCAAGATTTCGAAAAATTTAAACATTTTATAGTCCTTACTCCTTATACATACCGAAAAATCAAGTTTTAGATGTCCGTCCGTTCGTAAGTGCTTGGCTGAAACCGTTCAGCGGATCGAAATTTAGGGGATTCCTTATAGTGAGGTGGATTAGAGCTGTATTTCAAAATTACCGATACCTGGCGGATAAAAGCACCAAATTTGGTATGAAGGTACCTTAGGGTATACTAATAAATGTTAGCTAGGAGCCCTATGGAATTTCTAAAAAACAACTTTTGGCGACTGAAAAACCATATTTTACCACTTAGAAACGGTCGACTTAAAAAAACACGTAAAAACCTGTGATGATTTCAATTTTGACTGCCTATAACTTCTCAATTTTTAAAGATATCGATGTGATAAAAAGCACGGTTTAGGACGTTCCTTGCTTCATGAACATATGTATTTTCTATTAAAAATTCGATGAAGAACACATTAAATAAAGCTATTGAAAAGGACATTACATTTTAACCATTGATTACCAAGGCTACAAAAAGCGCGTGATTTTCAAGAAGTTATAGCGCGCTTACCATTAGTATCACAGAAAAGTTGTGGAAATGAGAATTGTAGGAAATATAATTTTCTTCAAAACATTATATAATAGACGAATCGCTTAAGTCGACCGTTTCTAAGATATTTTGAAAAACGTAAAAACAGTGGTAAAAGTTCATGATTTTTCGGCCGCCAAAAGTTGATTTTTTAGAAATTCCAGAGGACTCCTAGGCTAACAATTATGAGTATACCATAAGGTACCTTCATACCAAATTTTTTTACTTGGCAACGGTCATACCACATTTTTTAATTTAAAAACGAGTTCGCGGCGGTTAAAAAATTGAGTCTGTCATAGTTTTTTCGACGACAGATCAATTTTCATGCATAAAAGAGATCTTAAAATTCACGCAGCCGCCATATAAGCTCATTTTTAGCGTCGTGCCAACGTTTTTTCTTTTTAATAAGTTTCTACGGGGGTCGTGTCAAAACAAAATCTTATTTTTTTTTAAATAAAGTTTGAGATCTCTTTTATGCATCAAAATTGGTCTATCAGCAAAAAAATGTTTTTTACTATGACAAACTTAATTTTTTAACTGTCGCGACTACGTATTTTAATTACAACATTTGGTATGACCTTGTCAACTAAAAAAATGTTTTTTTTTCTAATTCTAAATTAAAGTCCAAGATCCCTTTTACATATTAATAGAGGTTTTTTATCGAAAAAATGTTTTTATGATGACAAACTAATGCATGGATGGCGCTTTCAAAATTAAGTCTGGCAAGGTAATCAACAAAAATTTCCACCCAGACAAGTTTTAAGAGATAGGGGAGATCTCAAACTTCATTTTAAAAGCTGTTATGAAGAGTACTTACATGAAAAAAAAATAATTTATAATAAAATGTCTGTCAGATGTTAATAAATTGACAAAAATTGTCAGCCAGACAATTTTATTCAAAAATGATACGTTTTTTACCACAAATTGTGTAAATTTCAAGCAAATGTTTCTAAAAGCAAATTCATTTTTCTAGCTAATTTTAAAAAATTCATTAAAAGTAGCAATAAATAAACAAATTTTTACTAGTTTGGCGGACGTAGCATATTTTTTTATATGTTTTCAAACTATTTTCAACTTTTAAATTTGAGGTGTTCGATGGTCTACCTTTTTGTGCGATGGGAGCTTGGACTATAACGATCTATGCATTTGAGCGAGAAAGTCAGTGCGGTTGTGTCGTAAACTTCTATTTATAGTTTATCTATACTAATATTATAAAGCTGAAGAGTGAAGAGTTTGTGTATTTGTGGGTTTGTACGCGCTAATCTCAGGAACTACCAATCCGATATGAACATTTTTTTTTGCTAGATAATCCGTTTATTGAGGAAGGTTATATACTATTCGTGTTTTTTAAATTCAATCCCAAAGGGGGTAAAACGGGGGTGTAGGATTTTTTGACTATCTATACTATTATAATATAGTAATATTTAAATATTATAGTAATATTATAAACTGTAGGCAAGTACGCGAAACGAGAACAACGACAGGCGACTTCGCTTCGCAGGGAGAGAATTTCTCGCGGGGGAGGGGATAGTTCCTGTGGGATAGTAACAAAATGTAACTCTGAAATTCTTTTGCATTTGGCGTACCTATAGGTAGAATCCCACTAATATTATAAACACCACCAGTCCGACTTCGCTTCGCAGGGGGAGAATTTCTCGCGGGGGGGATAATAAATCATAAATTCTTAGCACCTGGACGAAGCTGGATGGGGACCGCTAGTACATAGTATATAAAAGGAAGTGTCGGTACACGTGTCTCTTTTACCACTGTACCGACTAATCTCGAGAATAATTACTGAACGAGTTTGAATGAGGTTTTTACCATTCGATAGCTTATTTCCTGGGAAAGGTTTAGGTCAATACTAACTGCAAGGTCTAGCTTCGCTCGGGTGCAAATCTAATTGATTACAGGTTGGATTAAATTCAAATTTACCTATGCCAAAATCGATTTGAAATATATTATTAGACGGTTATACCCAATAATCATTATTAGTAATTAGTCGAGGACAGTTTATTATTAATTCGAGGGAATGAGTGAAGCGAGTTCACTTGTAGTGGGGCCGTTAAGCGTTTCAACCTTGCACTTTGTGATAGAGAGGTGCCACTCGGTACGAATGTCGGACCCATATCTTCACTTTAAGATGTGGAGCCATTTTAGGCCCCACGACCGGGCCCCTAGACAGGGTGGTTGCATAACTTTCAGGGGCAAAACGCCTGTAACTCAGCAACCGTTCCTCGCACAGCCCTGGGGGTAGTCTCATTGGAATCAGCACACTCAATTTCGTACGAAACGACCCTCAAACTAACTCCGAAACCTCCACCAGCCCGCGTATAGGAGTGAAATACAAGTTTAATTTTTATTTATTTATTGTGGATTATAGACGCGTCGACAACTTAGGTCATTAGCGTCTTAAATACAACAAATATCATATATCACTTAAAACTAAATAACATCACAAAACATCTGATTCAGAGGCCGCGACGCTACCAACTGAGCCATACTGTCCTCGGAAATACAAGTAGTCCATTGAAATGTTAATTTTGTTTAGGCTAAGTTTGCATTTTGGGTAGAACAAGGTTTTTTTTTCGTTGCGTGGGGGGGCGGTATAAGTTTAAAAATGAGTTTTCGGTGTCGGCGGCCAACCCCATTTGGCCGCCACCTTGAAAAGGGGGTGTAGTGGGGCCGTTAAGTGTTTAAACCATATACACGACTTGATAGAGAGATGCCACGTGGTACGAATATTGGTCGAACCCATATCTTCACTTTAAGATGTGAAGGCATTTTGGGCCCCGCGACCGGGCCCCTACACAGGGTGGTTGCGTAGCTTTCAGGGGCAAAACGCCTGTAACTCAGCAACCGTTCCTCGCACAGCCCTGGGGGTGGTCTCATTGTATTCAGCACACTCTATTTTACGCTCTATTTCCAATGAGACTACCCCGAGGGCTCTGCGAGGAACGGTTGCTGAGTTACAGGCGTTTTGTCCCTGAAAGTAACGCAACATCTCTGTCTAGAAGTCCGGTCGCAGAGCCCAATATGGCTCCACTTCTTAAAATGAAGATATGGGTCCGAGTCGTACCGAGTGGCATCTTCTATCACAAAGTGCAAGGTTGAAGTTGGATTCGTCGCTTGGCTGCCCCACTATTGGGCGAAGCCGGACGCGGCATATTGTGTATAATTCTATTTAATTTTGCTTTGCTGGTTTCAAAATTAGCGTTAACTTTTTAATAAAATAGTACGGAAAAATATGTTTGGTAAGTGTTACAATATAATCCTACTAATATTAGGTATAAATGCGAATGTTTGTGTGGGTGTGTGTGTCTATGTTTGCTACCACTCAGCTCCGTAACGGCTGAATAGATTTTCATGAAATTTGGTATATAGATATTTTAGGACCTGGAATAGGACATTGGGTACTTATCATTCCGGAAAAATGTATAGTTCCTGTGGGATAATAACAAAACGTAACTCTGCAATTTTTTGCATTTTAGCATATTGGCGGAATTCTACTAATATTATAAACACCGCAAGCGACTTTGTTTCGCAGGGGGGAGAATTTTTCGCGAGGGGAATAATTCCTGTGGGTAGTAACAAAATGTAACTCTGCAATTCTTTTGCATTTTAGCGTATTAGAGGAATCCTACTAATATTATAAACACCACCAGCCCGGCTTCGCTTCGCAGGGGGAGAATTTCTCGCGCGGGGGGGTAATAAATTATAATTTCTTCGCACCCGGGCGAAGCCGGACGGATCCGCTACTATCAAATAAATGTTGATGAAAAAACATCTTTCAAAGCCCTGAACTATTTGACGAATCTCTTGAGGTTTTTAACTTTTTATATTTGTAAAAATGTTTTAAAATTCCTATTGCAATAATTTATTACATGACTTGAAGATAATGAAAATTCATTCGATTTTGATCCCTTGACAATGAAAACAAACTACGCCATTGCTTCTGCAAACACGTGAATTATTTTGTTATTATTGTGGATTTGAAAATATAATGATATTAAATATTGGTAAATACACAAGTATTTCAAACCACGCGAACGATGAAAATTGGCAAATGATGATACAATAAAAAATCTGTTATAGTGTCACGACGTAATATTGTAATTCCGTACAGGGCCGGCCGTAAACATATGCCGAACGAGGCTCTGAGCCTAAATGATCCTTTCTAATAGGCGACCCTAGAAACTTTTCTAGATGCTTGTACAAGCTATGTCAGTTGACAGTTATGAATATATGATAATCTAATGGTCCCAAACGCAGTGTCCCGGGGCACCCACCAAGATATTTACAGTCGTCTGAAGTCATAATATAATATCATAGGCTCTTATAATACAAATTTATCTGCTTACATTTTTTCATAACAACCTATAATAGCCTTCAGTATTTGTTTGTTAAAGGAAAATGCCTCAGGTTTTTTTATGCTAAATTTAGTGAACATCCAAAATATTTAAGCTATCATAGGCTTGAATTTTTTTAGATGTTGAGAAATTAACTAAAAAATGTAAAAACAGTATTTTGTGATACGCCTCTACGCCCCTCGCCTAAATTCGAATTTAGGTGAGGTGCATAGAGGTATGTGGCCACTAGTTACATCTCTTACAGTTGAAATATCCCACTTAATGAAAATATAAAAATTTCGTTTTTTGGCTTAGTTTTAAAGGGTTACCACACACAAACCTAGCACAAGATTCCAAGAAATTTTGAGCCAGCTCTGATTCTGTGTGTCTAGACTCTATAGCCACTACTTACTATAGTAAATTAACTATTGACTATTACTAAATCATAAACATTCCCCTGCAGTGGGAAACTTAGGCTAATATTATTATTATACCTGTTGCTTTCTTTGTTGCACATTTTATTGCCCTTCTGGTCTTTTAAAATTATTTCTACTATACAGTAGAGTCCGTCTATTACGACTTCGTTTATAACGACTAACCGTTTTTAGCGCCGTAAATGCCAACTCAAGTTAAGTTTCGTATACCTAGACGTACTATGAAAGCGTATCCGTATAGTACGACTCCGGTTTAAGCGACCAACAGCTTTTAGCGACCTAATTTTATAATAATCGTCCGGTTAGAACGAAATTACAATACATATTGTTCCTCTGACCTGTAACACTCACATAATATGTGCAATGTTTAATTTTCATTAAAGTTACATAATACATATATACATATGTATTCGTAAGTGTTAATATATTTTGTTTTATTACTTCCCACCTCTACTATGGTAGGGAAGTAATGGATTTAGTCCGAAAAAAATATTTCGAGATTTTAACAGATCTTCACGTTTTGAGACCCTAGCAATCGTTTAAGATCATTTTCTGACTGATGTCTGTATGTGTGTGTATATGTGGTCAATTTTTCGCCTTCGATATCGTAAAAACGGAACAACATACGGCCATGCCGATTGTTCTATTGTGTTTATCAGCCTTTAACTTAGATCTGATTAGATTTTGAGTCAAATCGGTTCAGTGGATCCTGAGATATTAAAAAAAACGTTCTCAATGGCACGTATTAACATAGGTAAAAAAAATATTTTTTTTCTCTAAAATGTACAGTTTTCGAGAAAAAAATATTTTACAAAAAAAAAAATAAAAATTGTACATAAATCAAGGTAACCATGATTTTTGCTATATTAAGCTAGCCATCAGTAGATCACTAAACAAAAAAGAGGGCCATGCTTTTTTTTCAAAGAATAAAAAAAGAGTGTTCAATTTTTCAAATATTTACCTACTAGGTGGGAAGTATAGGACTGGTCATCAGTCGAATTTTTTTCATAGAAATTAATCTATTGTACACTTATATGTATTATACAAAACAAGCTTAAATTATGCGATCGCTTTGTGCGTCGACCGGTTAATACGACATATTGCAGTCGCCGGTCCCTTGAAAGTCGTTCTATCCGGATTCTACATATTAATGTATTAATTGGTTTCTGTAAATAATAATTATTATTAGATGCTCTCAAATGCACACAATGCACAGTCGCGGATTTAATATTATAGTTTTGAATGTTTCATACTGGGGTGGTATTTCAGAAATATTAGATGTAAGTGGTTGAAATGTGAAACAAAACACAGCATGTATAGCTATGTTGAGGTTTCAAACACAGTAATCCAGGTGGCCATATGTGAAAAAGTAGGTACGAATCTACCGACAGGTACAAGCGCCAATCCCAAGTTCGAATCCCGAAGGCTTTTAATTTTTTTGGTTAATAATGAAAATATAATGGTATTGGATAAAAATTTAAAATATAAAAAAATAAAATTTCAATTATTTTATTTATTATATTTTACAAACATTTAATTTTAAAAGGTAAATAAAAGTAGATATGTATTTCTTTCCATGACAACAAATACAATTATTTATCTTTAACGATATTCACGGTTATCTGTTTGTACCCGCAATACAAACGTACCCATTTTTTCAGTGTAAGTTCATAAAAAGTCAGTAGCTTATAGCGACAAATGATTGTCGTTTAAATGCGTCGAAATTATTTAAACGATGAACCAGTCCTGGATTTATAAATAGGCCGTATAGGCCGCGGCCTAGGGGCGGCAGATTTCAGAGGACGGTCACTTGATTTCAGAGGATAAAAGTCAAACACGTCCACTGGTTTTCTCATGGTTTTTTATACTTTCAATAAATCCCTATAGAAAGAAACTTATTGTATATCTTGTATCTTATTGTATATCTTTTTTTTTTTTTTTTTTTATTAACACAAAAAAAAACATGCAATTTGGCATCTATGGCCATTATTGCTACATAGGTCTACAAATTAAGGTAAGTATGGTGTAATACAAAATAATATTATTAAATAATAATATGAAATAATAAACTGAACTAGCAGTGGTTACAATAAGGTAAGTAAATAGGTGCTTATATTTTATTATAGATGTTTATTATCTGTATGAAGTTAATTAGTTTGTTTATATTTTCAGGTGTGTTGTCCAGTATCTGTTTTAGATTATTTGGAATTTTTAGTTGGTTTCTTCGTACGGTGAATTCGGGACAGTCGACGAGGAGATGTTTTATTGAGAGCGGGATCTTGCAGCTTGTACATGTTGGGGGATCTTCTCTGTTTAGCAGGTAAGCATGCGTTAAGTTTGTGTGTCCTATTCTGAGTCTATTTAGTATTATTTCTTCTCTTTTCTTAATGCTGATTGGGGTGTCCCATTTGTTTGTGTCTTCTTTTATTTCTCTCAGTTTGTTTTGTTCTGTTTCTCTCCATTTTGACGACCATGCTTTTTTAATTTCTTGACTAATAACCATTTTTAAATCTGTTTTTGTTACTGTGTCGTACATTGGGGGGTCACCTGTGAGTGCGGCTTCTTTTGCCAGTTTGTCCGCTACTTCATTTCCTGTGATTCCTGTGTGGGAAGGGATCCACGCGAAGGTGACAGTATTTTTGAAATCCTTGTGTATTTGATTGATAAGCTGTTGGATATCTTGGATATGGGGGTTTTTAGGTGAGTATTGGTTTATTGATTGGAGAGCACTTATTGAATCTGTATATATAATGACATTTTTTTCTATTTTCTGGTCTATATATTCTTGTAGGTAGGATTTAATCGCGCATATTTCTGCAGTGAAGTTTGAAGTTTGGTTTGGGAGTTTTATTCTTTTAGAAGTATTGTTTGCGTAATAGGCGCATCCTGTGTTGTTGTTTGTTTTAGAACCATCGGTATATATTTGTTGACATTCTACATATTTTGCATTTAATTCCTTAAAGTATGCGTTGAATACCTGGTTTAGCGTTTCGGTTTTCTTTTGTGTATTTAACGAGTAGTCAATTACCGGCCTGTGTAGGAGCCATGGTGGATTTTTATTTTGATTTTCTTGTTTGATATCTGAAAGCGAGATGTTCAGATTTTCCATTAACGTTTTCGCTGTTGTGGCTAAAGGAATCGGTAGTTTGATGTTGGTTTCTTGTGTTTGTGGGAATTTCATCATGTCATAATTCATGTGGTTGCTGTTTGTCAATATTGAGGCATAATAATTTAGGCCTAGTTGTTGTCTTCTGTATTTGGGGGGTAGTCGTCCTGACAGATTATAAATGCTCGTCAAGGGTGATGTTCTAAAAGCTCCTAGTACTGTTCGCAGGCCATTGTTGTAGATTGTGTCAATTTTTTTCAGAATGTTAGGTTTGGCTGATGCGTATATGAATGCTGCATAGTCTAATTTGGATCCTATCAGAGCTTGGAAAATTCGTAGCAATATTTTCTGTTCTCCACCCCATTCTTGGTGGCTTAAAACTTTTATTAAGTCTAGATCTTTTTTGCACTTATCTTTTAGTTTCGCTTGGTGGTGGGTCCACGTTAGCTTGTGATCTAGAGTGACACCTAGGTATGTAATTACCTTAGTAAATTGTAGTTGCTGATTGTGCAAGTAGAATTCAGGATGTGCGTTTTTCTTCCCTCTGGTGAATACTATATATTTTGTTTTTTGAGCTGAGAAGGAGTAGCCACTTTCTTTTTCCCATTTTTCTAGGTTGTTTATCGTTGTCTGTAGGATTTTTCTTGTGTAGTCTAGATTTTTATGTGCTGCGAAGATTACTAGATCATCGGCATACATGCATGATTTTACTGGATATTTTATTTTGCTGAATATGTCATTGATAGCAATGAGGAAGAGAGTTGTGCTTAAAACTGATCCTTGTGGGATATCTGTTTCTTGTATATATTCATCTGACACGTTATCTCCAGTTTGAACTCTAAATTTTCTGTTTTGTAGAACATTTTTAATGAATTGTGTCATGTTTCCCTTGATATTCCATTTGCTTAGGGTATATATTATTTTGTTTCTCCAGGTTAGGTCGAATGCTTTACTTATGTCTAGGAATATTGCAGTCAGTTTTTCTTTCCTTATGAAAGCATGCTGTATTTCTGTGACTAAATTTACAATTGGGTCCATTGTGGAGTGTCTTTTCCTAAAACCTGTTTGTAGTGGGTTTATTAAAGAATTTTCCTCTAAGAACCAAGTTAGTCGACTGTTTATTATTTTTTCGAGCAGTTTACTTAGGCAACTGATTAATGAGATGGGCCTGTAATTTTCTGGATTGAGATAATCTTTGTTTGGTTTTAAGATAGGAATTATATGAGCCTCACCCCATGTTGCGGGAAACTCTTGCTTTATCCAGATATGGTTGTATATTTTCAATAGGTGTTCTTTGGCTTCGACAGGGAGAAATTTTAGCATAATATTTGGTATATTATCGGGACCTGCGGCTGAGTTTTTTAAGGAATCTATAGCTGAGTTCAGTTCTGTGGTTGTTATTGGTGAGTTATAACATTCCGTATTATTTGAGTTTAAGTCTATGTTTTCTTTCTCTCGTGTGCTTTTTTGTTTTTGGAATTTCTGTTTGTAATTAGAGTTGCTGGAAGCTTTGCTATAATGTTGTCCTAATGCGTTGGAGATTTCTTTTTGCGATGTAATTAATTTATTGTTTAGTTTTAGTGCCGGTATCCTATGATTTGTATATCTTCCCCGTATTTTTCGTATTTTCTCCCATATTTCTTGAGTTGTGACAGTTGAGTTCATGGTATTTACGTAGTTAGCCCAGGAAGCTCTTTTACTTTCTTTTATTATTCTTTTTGCTAGAGCTATGGTCTTTTTCATTTGTATCAGGTTGGTAATATTTTTATGTTTTCTGTACTTGTTTATTGCTCGGTTTCTTTCTTCAAGGATATTTTTGCAGTTTTCGTTCCACCACGGGACGACTTTTTTCCTGACTTTCTTTTTGGGAATTGTAGTTCTGGCTGCTTGTATGATTTTTCTGGTGAACTCTTGTACTGTCAGATTTATGTCATCATCGATGCAGTATTCATACTTTACTTTTTGAAGATTTTGAGTAAAACTTTCCCAGCTTGCTTTTTTTGTGTTCCATTTGGGACTATTGAGTGTGTAAGTGTCGTTGGTGCCGTGCGTATCCTTCTCAATTTTGATTGGAAAATGATCGCTGCTGTGGAGATCTGCTAAAACTTGCCATGAATAGTTTAATTGCAACTTTGGGTGAGCAAGGGTTAAATCTATTGCAGAAAATTTTCCTGTTGCCGAAGAGAGATGAGTAGGGCGTCCATCGTTAAGTATCGTGACGTTGTTAAGCTCTAGTAGCTCTTCAATAGTCTTCCCTTTTTTATTCGTTGAGTCGCTGCCCCATATCGTGTTGTGTGCGTTGAAATCCCCGAGCAGCATGTACGTAGTGTTAAGTTGGTTTATTAGGTCTTCTATATCTTCTGACGTATAGTTGAAATTCGGTGGTATACAGTGTGTCCACAGACTTATCCTCAACATGGGGATCTCCGTTGTTATGGGAGATAGAGATTTGGTTAAATGAGACAAAATGTGCAGAATCTCCAGTACTACTACCCTGCGTAGTCAAACTTTCCATATTTTACTTGGTTCGCGACCGACAGTTGAAAAACAAGATTTACCCATTTTAGTTTTTTGTTTATAACTCGCTTATTAAGTAAGTTAGAAAAAAAATATTTTCACTTTCTTAAGGCCCTTTTTTATGAAGATTTCAAATCTCTTTTCATATTTTTATTTACTTTTATAGTTTTAGAGATACTTGTATTAACTTTGTTTTTTTAAATACACGTCAAAGATGGCCATGACACCATTCGAAAGAGATTTTTTTTCTCTTTAATTTGATATGAGGGTTGAAGGATTTATTTTCAAAAATTACAGAGTTATACGTAAAATACTGATTTTTAATAGTAGGCTATGCTAAATTAATTGATAAAACAACAGAAGGCTTAGCAAACAGTTGAAATTCGCGTTGAATTAGTAAACGGCTGTTTTGTTTTAGCTGTCAAAGTGTAGTTTGTTGCTAATTTGTCAGTTTACTAAGTGATTTATTAAATTTACTTTTGTTATCATGGAACCATTTTGTAACAATGAAAAATTTGATATTTGTTATATTCTATGTCACAAAAATTCGACCAGAGCTGTAGAAATGTACTTCGATCAGTATCCAGAACGAAGATAACCTCATTCGTCTATTTACAGAAATTTATGAGTAAATTTAATAAACTATGGATCATTTAAAAAGCCGTTTACTAAGTCAACGCGAATAAGTGAAGAAGACAAAACTACTGTTTTACGATCAATTGTTGAAAATCGCTTATTTTTCATTGTTACAAAATGGTTTCATGATAACAAAAGTAAATTTAATAAATCACTTAGTAAACTGACAAATTAGCAACAAACTACACTTTGACAGCTAAAACAAAACAGCCGTTTACGAAGCCAACGCGAATTTCAACAGTTTGCTAAGCCTTCTGTTGTTTTATCAATTAATTTAGCATAGCCTACTATTAAAAATCAGTGTTTTACGTATAACTCTGTTATTTTTGAAAATAAATCCATCAACCCTCATATCAAATTAAAGAGAAAAAAAAATCTCTTTCGAATGGTGTCATGGCTATCTTTGACGTGTATTTAAAAAAACAAAGTTAATACAAGTATCTCTAAAACTATAAAAGTAAATAAAAATATGAAAAGAGATTTGAAATCTTCATAAAAAAGGGCCTTAAGAAACTGAAAATATTTTTTTTCTAACTTACTTAATAAGCGAGTTATAAACAAAAAACGAAAATCGGCAAATCTCGTTTTTCAACTGTCGGTCGCGAGCCAAGTAAAATATGGAAAGTTTGACTACGCAGGGTAGTAGTACTGGAGATTCTGCACATTTTGTCTCATTTAACCAAATCTCTATCTCCCATAGCAACGGAGATCCCCATGTTGAGGATGAGTTTGTGGACACACTGTATAAATGTTACATACCGTTATTTTTTGTGGTGCATATATATTGACTGCTACGGCTTCAAATGTTGTGTCTAGGGGGACAAGTACTGAGTGAATGTCTTTCCGCACTAATGTAACAACTCCTCCACTGGCATGTTGCGCTTCTTGTCTGTCTTTTCTATAGATATTATAATTTTGCATGTTGAATTTGTGATCTGTTTTGAGGTGTGATTCTTGTATTGCAAATGTTATGGGCTGATGTTCTGATATTAATAGTTGTAGTTCCTCGTAATGGATTTTTAATCCATTGATATTCCACTGTAATATAGACATTAATCTGAAAAGAGGGAGTCGTCCATTGTTTGCGACGATTCGTATTCCGTAACTATTTGATCTGCGTACTGTTTTTCCATTTTTCTTATAATTCTTGTGATTTGTCCTTTGTATTGTGGCGATTCGCTTATTTTGTATAGGTCTTTTAATACACAAATTATTTCTTCTGGGTTGTCTGTATAATCTTGTGTTAGTTCCGCTATGTTTTCAGAGGTTTTGGCTTCTTCTAAGAATTTTTGTAGTGCTTCGTATTTCATTTTATATGTAGGGGGTTCTCTTTCCATGTGTTTTTTGATGGGCTTTAGCATTTCTTCTACATTTATTTTTGGTTTTGGGTTTCTTTTCTTCTTCTTTTTTGGTGGTTTTATTGCAATTACGCCTTGTTTTAAGTTATTTATTAATAGTTTTTCTTTTTCTGTTTCAGGAGGTGCCGTGTGGACGTCTGCAACTACTTGAATGGTGAGTGCTGGAGTATCATCGGGTGTAAGAACTTCTTCACCGTCTTTATTTTCTTGATTTTGGGTTATACTGGACGCTTCTGTTGTGCTTGATGGCGGCGGTCTCTTGCGTGGCTGCGGGATTTCCGTAAGTGAAACTTCGGAAGGAGTGTTGGGGCAGTTTTTCGAATAATGTCCTTCTTCATTGCACTGTAGACATTTCATTACATCTATAGCTAGGAAAATTCGTAGGTCCTCGCTTTCAAAGTTAATCAAGAGTGATTCCGGGAGTTGAATGTTATCATCTAATACGACATATAGATAACGTCTGAAACACAGTACATGCGTGTATTCTGTTTCTTTAAGTCCAGCGTTCATGAAGTAAATTGGTGATACGACTTTTATGTTGAGAGCTTTTAGGTATTCTTCTATTACATTATTTGGCACGGTTGGAGATATATTCGATATAATAATTTTCTTCGCTGGTGTTATTAATCTACGTATTGAGATGTTATGTTCGTGTATGAATACAGAATCTTGTTGTTGGAGTAGGTTGTCTACCATTTCTTTACTGGAAAGATAGATGCAGATTCTATTGTTAGATAATCTTGATGCTGCAATTATATTTTTAGGTTTGATTATTTCTCCAATTGCGTATATGTATTCTCTTACTTTGACGTTCTCTACTGCATTTAGTATAATCGCTTGATCTTTTTTAGGATATTGTGTCAATGTTGGTTTTTTTAGTACATTAGAGTACGATGATTTTTGTTGGTTATTATTCATGTTTGTATTATTGGTATTGTTATTAGTTGTTGGTAATATTGAAGTAGTTAGATTATTTATATTGGTGGGTTTCACATTTTGGTTAGATATTATGTTTGATGTAATTGTATTAATGTCCATTTTTTATTTGCATGGTAAAAATGTCCGCAGCCAGCGGCTGGGAGCTTACGATTTGTTAAATTTATTTTGGTTTCACGATTTTTGTTTTATTTCACTGTAATTAATTAATTAATTAATTTTTATTTTAATTTTAACTACTTTTATGTTAAATTATAAGTTAAATTACACGATTTTATTATACAAAAAATGATTGGAATTTGCACTTACATAACTTTTCACTGCACTATTATAGGCACGTCCGTACTCTACAACGGTCAAACGATCAATATATTGTATATCTTGTTTCTTTTTTACGCTCTCTTTCTTAATGACTAATTCATTCGTTTATTTAACTTTCATTCGTTTATTTAAATAATAATTTTCCATTTGTAGTAAAGGAGGCCCCTTTACTACAAATGGAAAATTATTATTTTAGAAAGGTATGTCCATGGGGCGGCGGAAATAAAGTGGCCTACACTCATAAAAAATATAAATTCGGCACTGCGATGAACAAAAAAGAAGAATCATTGCAAGATTGGAGGAAGAAATTTGCTTGTTTCAAATATTATCAAATCTTTTTATGTTTTAATTGAATAATATTGAGTAATTTGGATTGTATAATAAACAATAGAGATGTTATGATAATTATTTTTTTTGCCGTACCCACTACAAAATAGCTACTTTCGATGTATGTATAGCGGCCTTTAATGAGTCATTTAACAGGCAGGTGTGCGGAAAATGTTTTATTTTCCGCACTAGCGCAGAAAATAACGGTTGCCATAGCAACTTCTGTTTATTCGCTCTATACGCCTGCGTGCGCCTGTCATTACTTACTTGCACGAACTTCGCGGCACACTGAAAGGAAAGATAGCGACGCAAATGAACTGTCAGAATTTTTTGAAAATGACTTGAAAAGTAGGTATTTTGTAGTGGGTATGGCAAAAACTACCATATAATATGTTTCGTACGTAATAGTATTACGGCTCGTGTGACTGTAAAAAATCGCTATTGCTCGTTTTTATATATTGTCATCACTCGCAGTAATATGCCCCATTACGTATCTAGACATACAATCTACTATATTGAATTTTTAGGATGTATGTAACTCTAGTAATTGATACCTTACTATCAAAACCCAAATTACAATAGGCGAAATTTAAAAAACCGGTAACATAGAGGTGTAAACTATAATATTAAGTCCGCGACTGTACATACAACCTAGCATTTTTGGCTGAGATATTATGATTGTAAAGAATATTATAATACTGACTAAACTATTTATTCTGGAGGTTTTTTCTAATAAATGTTTAATTGTAGGTACAAAATAATCATTCAAAAGTATAAATGAAGAATGAACTATTTTTTATATTGATGGAAAACATTGCATCGCGATAATTTTAAAACTAGGTCCCGTCATCCGTCATCGATCATAATAAATTAATAATATAGCAAATACACTAAAAAGATCAGTCGAATCGGACTGTCCGTTTATAAGTTACATAATCATGTAATATAATGTGATCCTTCCTCATACAACCCTAAGTCATATGACAAAGTTTAATCCAAATCGGTTAAATAGTTCCTGAAATAATTACGGTCAAACATTCAAGCAAATACGACGAATATTGAGGCCTCTTTTTTTGAAGTCGGTTAAAATAGTTCTATTTCTCTAAAAATAAGATACAAATATCTTGTTATATTATAATGATTTATGGATAGTAATCACAACATTTCAAACTTTTACCGTGTATCCGTGTACCTATGTCAAATAATCGGAACTCTACTGTGCTTTCTAAAGCAAGAAGGAAACCAGTGTCAGTGTTAAAATCTAAAATCAAATCACAGTCAATAAAAATGAATGAAAACAAACTGGCGTGACCTTAAAATAAGCTTTTGGAAGCCTAATTTTAATAATGTGTATCTATATTTAGTAGCTGACGCAATATTATGTACTCTATATCAAATTTATGTCAATATATTTCTGATAAATTAAGTGTCCTTGCAAAAAAATAAGTTTTTTTGTATTAAAAATAGAATTACGTTCAGAATCCAAACTGCATCCACTTGATATTTGTTTTGTTTTTTTTACAACTATTAATAATTAATTAAAATCTAATACGTCGAAGGAACATTTTATATTTTGATTTTAAATCACTAAATTTAGACGATTTATTCAACCTAGTTTATGACAATAATAGTATATAATGCGACTAGTGAGAGAAAGAGGAGATTCCTCGAGTGTAGATTTTGCCGCACGAGCGTAGCGAGTGCGGTAAAACACACGAGTGGAATCTCCTCTTTCGACCAATAGTCGCACACAATATTTTGTTCAACTACCGCAAGAAATATGTCATTTCGTGGCTCTGCTGAGCGTGGGCGAAATAATGGGTGACCTGATTGATTGACGAAACTATCAACACTTGCGTAAACATTCCCCATAATGAGCGTTGGCGAAGTGTTATTTCGCCCACTAATGAGACGTCTACAGTCAGAGAATTCATTATTTCGCCCACTCTCAGTAGAGCCACGAAATTACATATTTCTTGCGGGTGTTGAACAAAAGAATATAATTTATTAGAATGTAACAATGCATATACCTACCTACATTTTATACAAGGAAAGCTATTTAAGAAGACGAATCTGGTACCCTAGGAATGAGATAGATAGAAGCGCTGTAATTAAATTATTGAATTACCAATTCATAACAGCTTATATACAGGTGATTCAGATTTAATCTTGATAACTTCAGGAATCGATAGAAATAATGAAAACGCTTCCTGAAGTTATCAAGATTAAATCTGAATCACCTGTATATGCGTATCGGTTATTCCATAATTAAGATTCTTATGTTAAGTGAAGTGTTTCTCCTAGTCACTAGTGTGTTCATATAATCAAAAAAAACGCTTCTTTTCCGAGATAAATGGCGCCAAATAGTTTTTTAAGTTTTTTAACACACAGATGACATATAATACAGATAAGTGGTGGCTGTGCTAACCAGCGACCCACCATTTGAAGGCCAGATTTGACCGTCGCATCTGTTAGCAGAAATCAAAAGCTTGAAATAAGTATGTGTGAGTTACAGTTGATTCAAAACATAAGAATGGTTCTGATCCTACACACTTAAAACAATCTCAATTCTATTAAAATGCATATGTCGCTTTAGTCGCGGGATAATATTTAGATAATAAGTATTCTTTTGCTGCAGGCATTTATGAAACATTCCCTCTAATTTAAACTTCCCTGAATTATAGAACGAGAAAAAATTACCATGCCTATTATAATTACTTATATTAAAAAAATGTGTTGACGCATCATTTTATTAGGTACCATTTTTGCCACTAAGTGCCAGGAAAGGATATTATCTATAAATATCAAAGATTTAGTACTTTATTTTATTTATGTTTTTTGTTCCATAAAATTACACAAATCATTCAATAAAGGCGCTCATAAGACGGTCGTTTTCTCCCGTAAGGCAAGATCCCCCTGGTATTACGAAAACTTAATGAATCACAATCTTCATATTTAGTGTGATACCTTTCACACGAGGTGATACTTTTTAGGGGGACGTGTACCTACCCTAAAGTCCACCCGATTTTTTTGTTACGCCACTGGTTAAATTTAATCATAAAAATTAAATTTACCACTCTTTTACATCTGTTTTTTATTCTTATGCCTTTTCGATATTTTATTTTGTTTTTGATACCTTGAGAAAATGTGTGACATTGTACCGCGTAAATGCGTTTTTATTCACAAATCAAATCGAGTTTTGTACTCAATTGCTTGCTGTAATACTAAACTCACCAAAAGCATAAATGTGATAAAAACGAGGGAAAAAAATAATTTATGTAAAAATAAAAGGTCAAATGAAAGATGAGATTTTAAATACATTTCTCCACAAAATTAAAGCACCAGCAAAAGGTAACCAAAAGTTTAAAGTAATTTTTTGTCCGATTTGGACAATTTTTTTTTCATTGACAGGTTGTCTCTTCCAGAAAGTTAGTGTACTACTGTATTCGCATAGAAGCCTATTTTCTTATAAATACCGGGTGTAGCAATTGTAACGTGTTTTTTCATAAAGTTTGAAACACCCTGTGGAGTTCAACAGTTACAATATCAAATTAGAATTGATATCAAACTCTAGCCTTATCTTTTTATAACATTTGGTTTTTTTGATTTACTCTATTATCTTTGCTAGTACCTACAAGAGAAATAGGATTTTATAACATAACATGATTTTATCATATTTAATTTTCATTATGATTTAACTTGACTAGAACAAAAAATAAATTTCAAATAGGATCGACGAAACTCTAATTTCTATATTTATAAAACTTGCAAGGAGTCCTAATATTGACATCCGTTCATTTTGAAAGTACTGACAGCAATAAGTCATTGACCATTAACTTAAAATGTATTCATGTAGTACATGAATAATATGTATGTAGTTTTGCGTTTTCTTGAGTCAAACCTAACCAGCAGAGTGGACCAGAGCAAACAGCAAACCAACTGTCAATGTTCATAATGAGGTGCGGTACCAGGGTTGCCAGATTGGTAAGCATGTATTTTCGTACAGGTCACAGGACAAACTAAATTATCGTACGTAAAGTACAGGCCTTAGAGAGCATTTGAGAGTTGAGACTAACGTATTAGTATAACAGTACCGTAAAACGGGGTGAGATTGACCATTTTTGGCGTTCTTTAGTTAATAACTCATTTATTGTTGCAGAAAAAAAATTTAAAATGACTGATACATATGAGTCTATAAGCCATGTAACTTTTAGTACCTTCAAAAAAAATTTTTTTTTATTTACGATAGAAAAAAAAAATAAAAACATCCCGGTCAATCTCACCCCTACATTTGGGGTGAGATTGACCGCCTACCTAAAACTCGCTAAAACTCTAGTAATTTTTTATATAATGCTTACTGAGTTGAGAATAACCACAGTTTAGTATATAAATATCTGGGTGCCGAGCTTTGCTCGGATGAGTTCAAAAAAATAGTACTTGTATGCTGTGAGATATTATTTTCTCAGAATATTATTCCGAAACGAATTTATTTCTGAAACATAATTTAAATAATTGTTTCTGTTAAATATTTTAAATACCTATGTGTATTTTTAAGCGTAAAAACTAAGTATCAACTTGAATCAAGCATTTTTTCCTGTAAATATTACTTAGGTCGCCATTTTCAAATCTACCGCCGTTATTGTTTTGTTGACTGAAGAGCTCGCAAAAACCGATTTTCATAGATTGAATATCTTGTAAAAATGTTCGAATCAGATGAAATTCTGCTTGCCCGTTGCCGTTTCAATAATCCATTTTTAAACATTGATACCAAATATCAACTTTATCGAAGTACTTTTTCTCTGTGATGTCATCTTAGCAACTTTCAGTAAATTTCAAATATTTTTTTTGCATAGAAGGTACCTACTGAAAAACTCACAAAAATCGATTTTCGAAGAAATAGAATTCATATTATATCTTTTAATAACAAACGTCAGACTATAAACCTGCAGCGCAAAACTTTTTTGCATGCATCTTCACCATAGTTTTTAAAAATCGATGTGTTTTGATATACTGCATGCCTGCGTCGCTAGAAGTGCGGCCCTTCGGGCCGCCGTGCAAATTTTTAAACAAAACTTTTTTGTATGTATCTTAACAATAGTTTTCAAAAATCGATGTGTTTTTACACAGACTCGCGGTGCCAGAAGTGCGGCCCTTCGGGCCGCCTATTTGTCATTATTTACATATTGTGCAAGACAATTCTTATATTAGTGTTCATTTACAGTTTTAACCCTTGTGATATATTATACAAAATCTATGTAGAAATAGGCTTCGAATCGATCTGACAATTGACCGAGTTATAAATAAAAAAACTCTTTTTTTTAATTGCTCCCCCTGGGACCAAGATTCCTACCTAGATCGATTTCTCGCCCCGAAAAATCCCCATTCTGTAAATTTCATCAAAATCGTTATTCTTTTTTGAGAAAAAAAAGTCTAGGTAAGATTATACGTCATACTATATTTAACGTACATAATATACATATTTTATATAGGTAATATAAAAATAACATACTTAGGTATCTATTTATTTAAATATTAGTTAAAACTACTTACATAATTACGTTTAGTTTTTATTTCTGTTATTCTTTACTATACAAATAGTTCACGGATTATTTTAAAATAAGTTAAAAATTCTGTCAGAGTATTTTGACATATAAATAATGAAAGTAGTTTGTTTTCTCCAAAGCCTACTCACGATATTACAATGTTTTGACAGGTCAAAAAACCGTTTTTAAAAATGATAAAATCGATAGGAAAACGAATTTTTCCAGGGATGAGACCTAGCTAAATCGATTTTTTGCCCCCCGAAACCCCTTTTCGGTAAATTTGATCAAAATCGTTAGAGCCGTTTTCGAGAAAATATTTATATAGATACATAGAAACATATATATATACAAGATTTACTCGTTTAATAATATAGGGGGATAAACTGATTTTTTACGGAAAAATTACATAGAAAAAAATTTACATGTCAAAAAATTAAAAAAAATATTTTTTTTAGAAACATAAGAAATCAACAAAGGTTTTTATTCATTATAAAGTAAATGCTCAAAAAATATATAATGGTAAGATAAATTTATAAAATACTAGCACTGTCTGGAAAAATATAATGCCCACGTCGTTCGATTCTGGGGGGTGGAAGTACTTTGACAACATAATTGTATTTAATGGTGTCTGTATCTTCCACTGTAAGCCACACAAATCTATCTCCAGTAGCTTTCTTCAAAAACTTTATGTTTATTTTATTATCAGACAGTGATAATACTTGGGCTAAAAAATGTTTTAGACTTTTTTTGGTTTCATATTTGACCAGGACCCATCACCCAACCACAATATCTTCTGTGGTAAATTCTTCAATTGTCTATTCTGCAAAGACATTGTTCTCATTTGCCTGTTCCTCAACCTCTGAGGTAAAACAGCTTACATTAATAGAAATTCATTGTTTACCTACTGTAAATAAATACATGGTGTGTGTAAACTGTATGTGAGAATTAGTAATTAGTGTACTTGACAGCGGTCAATCTCACCCCTAAAATTACAGAAATCTGCATCTTTGTCTAAAAATTTATGTAAAAAGTAGTACGTGATAAATATAAATATTGTGAGTCGATAACAGGCTATAAAAGACAATGTTCTACTACAAAAAAAATATTAGAGAGGTCAACTTGATTTTGTTAGGTTTGCAGAGGTAGAAGTTTGCAGGGTATGTAATTTGCTAATAAATTGACACTTGACATTTTATTTTTTTTTACAGAATACAATTTCTTTACTCAACAAGTAGTAATCTATTACGAATATATAGGCATTTGTTTGAAGATAGAATTTTTTTGTTTTCCTCTCATGCATGACTGCTGACCTAGAAATGTAAAATTAACTTTTTTGAACTTTTCGGTCAATCTCACCCCGGCGGTCAATCTCACCCCATTTTACGGTATGCATTTTTTTTTCACAAATCAGTTGTTACCTTCCCATGTATATTATAGTATTGTGAGCGCGAAAAATTGATTTTGAGTTTTTGGTAAATCCATTTTAAGTCCCCTCGGGGCCTCAACCCAAAAGTGTTCTTTAAAACAGGTACATATATCTGTCGTCTGTCTGTGATCGCAACTACAGCTAACTGCGTGTATATTTACACGAACCATTTCGAGCTACTTTCGACCCCCTATAAATCAAAATCTATTTGGTCTGAAAAATTACCCTACATGTTATTTTAAATTACACAAATTGATTGTTGAACTTTTGATTACAAAAACGTCAACATAATATTAACATCTAAATGTGTAAGTATTTGCAATTATTTTTTACTAGCGGTCCTGTTCGGCTTCGCCCGGGTGCTAAGAATTCATAATTTATTCCCCACCTGCGAAGCGAAGTCGGGCTGGTGGTGTTTATAATATTAGTAGGATTCCGCCAATACGCTAAAATGCAAAAGAATGGTAGAGTTACGTTTTGTTACTAAGAATAAGAATAAGATAAGAATAAGAAATTTTATTGTATAAAGATAACATCTTTTGACAAGGGAGAGGTTTTACTAAACCCCTAACAATTATTAAATATAAATTAACAAATTCAACAGCAATATAACCACTATAACATAAATAATTAACAACATTTTTTCGAACACAACATAAATTATACACTTATTTTCACATTCTGAGAGCCCTCAGTCCGAACGAATGCCTGCTACCATTCATTCAGATTGGAAGCTCTCAGCCTGAGAGCATTTCTAATAAAAATATAGCTTTTTTACTTTATCGTTGCTGCTCATTTACAATAACCTCTGTATACTATTTCTATCATAAATATTTGCTAAATACTCTTTAAAATATATTTTTCTGTATTTCTTATACAAGGGACACTCGAGTAAAAAATGCTGTACAGTTTCATTAACTTTACAATTACAGTTAAGACATATTTCGTATCTACATTTTCCTGTATAAAATCTTAAAATGTTTGTTCCAGCTAACCTTACTTGAGATACTATTCGTACTTTTTCAATATTTGTGCAATCAAATAAATATTTTTCTGTTTCAAAATGACGTTTTATTCCACTATATATGTACTTAACTATATCCGGATGCTTCCATTCTTTCAATGTCTATATTAGTTAAGACTTCCTGTAATTTTGCTACCATATCATTTACATTATCTTTAACTAAATTCGCAGTTTGACTCTGCCAAATATGAAAATATTGACTTTTTATAATTAGTTTCTTTAACTGCGACACCCAGTTCCCTTTGCAATAATTGTTTACACCTTCATCGATACATTTAAATCTGTTGTAACACTTTTTAACGTATCTTGTATTCGGCATTTTTAATATTTTAATCCAAAAACCCAAAATTCTTTAAAAAACTGTAACTTCTAATTTCGGCCTATACGTTTTGTTACTATGCCACAGCCCACAGGAATAATCCCCCCTGCGAGAATTATCAAAATAAAATATAGCCTTATATCACTCAGGGATAATGTAGCTTTCAATTTATTAGTGAAAGAATTTTTAGAATCGGTTCAGTAGGTAGTTCCAGAGATTACCCCCTACATACAAACTCAAAAATAAATTTTTCCTCTTTATAATATTAGTATAGATCAGCGGTTCCCAACCCAAGAGCCTCGGCCCACTTGTGGGTCGCGGGCAAAGTGGTACTGGGCCGTGGACCCTGGTCGAGAGTGTAAGTCAAGATAAATATTATCGGAGCTTCAGGGGTAGAGATGGGAACAATCGAGTCACTCGAATGGTTTGTTGTTCAGGGGTTTTTACTTGTAAATTTAGTTAGTGGGCCTCACATTTTTTTACAAAATTGGTAGTTCTCACAACTAAAAAAAGGTTGGGAACCGCTGGTATAGATTATTATTATTATCATCGAAAAAGCGGACACTAATGACTAAAGTTGTCTGTTTAGCTACCTATACTCTCTATACTATATAGAGAATCTATTGCTAAGTTAAAGTAGGCGCCTTACAACTAACTTAGTTATTAGATATTGAAATAATTTTAAATGTGTATAACCAAACTTATTACTGAAAAACTAATAGATATATTTTAATAGCAAATAAAAGTCTCTTGCATACTTTCCATACAGCTGTCACACTAAAAAGGACAAACATGGTGGAAATGTACCACGTGATGTGGAACAACCAATCAAAAAGGTGACCACGTATGTCCAAACTTTTAAAAGATTATAGTAACTCTACTCTATACTATTTTGAAGATGTGGGATAATTTTCGATAATGGTGGGCATCGACTAAGTACAAATCTAAGCATACCACTTTAACATTTTTAGTCGGCATTGGTCCCTGAACATGTAAGTATGAGGGTATATTATTGTCAAGGGAAAAACAATACAATATCCTGTTCTCCACTAAAAAAAGTATCCTGCTAAGAATTATTGTACATTTGGCAACCCTGATGCGATGTTTTCATTTGGCTACCGGTCGCTATATATAGCATCATTGGCGCATGGCCAGATGTGATCTTTCTTTTAAACTACATTTTAATATAAATATACATATTATTACTTTACGCATTCGGCATTCTTGTGATAAGATTTTCTCAATCTATAATTATTATTGGCCTTATTAATTGCTTTAATATATTCGATTGAAAAGAATCTTTGATCTTTTTCAGTCAGTTTGGCATCAAAAGCTGTCTTTATAAGAAATTAGTTCATTAATTTAAAAATTGATCGTTAAGTTTCCTACTTGCTTGATAGTTAACGACAGTTCATACATAACGTAACCATTAAAATAAAAAAAGAATAAACGGCTAAGTGCGTGTCGAGCCACGCAAAGAGTAGGGTTCCGTACTATGTAAGTTATGCTAAACCTACAATTTTGATAAAATAAATAAAAGAAAAACACATGCATAATCTACTCAAAAGGTCCTTTTCAACGATACCCCACAAGTATAAGTACAAAAAAAGTTTTTTTTTGCCCCCCGTTTGCTAAAACCTAAAATTTTGATAAGATAAATAAAATAAAAACACATTCATAATCTACTCAAAAGGCCCTTTTCAACGATAACCCACGAGAATAGGCACAAAAAAAAATTTTTTTGTCCCCCGTTTGCATGCATGGGCGCTTTCTTTTTTTCTTTTTTAGTATTTTTTGATTAACTAGATTTTAGAGGATATGAGTGATTCTTGACGTGAAATACAGCATTATAGGTAATGGCGTTGTTAAGATACACCTGGTATCAAAATAGGTCTAAAAATTGCTATTTTGATGGTCTCTAAAACTACAATTTTGATTGAGATAGATAAAAGTCAATACACATTCATAATCTACTCAAAAGACCCTTTTCAACGATACCTCACAAGAATAGGTATAAAAAAAAATGTATCCCCGTTTGCATACATGGGTGCCCCCCTTAAAAACAACTTTTTAATCTGTTGTTATTCTCTCCGTCTTTGAGCCGCGGTAATATATATTATGTGTGAATTTTAAGTCCCTATATCATTTCGTTTAGAAGTTAGAGATCTGTGACAGACAGACAGACATCGTTGGCCCAGCAATAGGGTTCCTTTCTGGTACGAAACCCTAAAAACGATCTTTCAGCGCAATTTTCGACATTTTTAGGAAAACGGATCACTTATGACCTCACTCCGGTGTCTGTCCGTCCGTCCATCTGTCTGTCTGTCACAAGCTCCCTGAGCCAAACGGTACAAGCTAGAGACTCGAAATTTGGCATAGTTAAAGTTTGTTTTGGTCCAATGCGGTTTAGATATGGACAAATAATTCGGATAATTACGGGTAAAAATCGAGCTCAAATTACAGGTTATAAAAAAAAGAAAAAAAATGAATGCGTGTACTTTGTACGCGCTTTAGAAGTTACACTGTTTTGCCGTGATTAAGAACTAATTTTTAATTTACATGCAAATAATTTATTGAAATATAAAATAATAAAAGGACTGGAGTGAATTTATTTATATTTGTTTATATGGTAACTATGGAAATCATTAATGCTGCAACTTCATCCTGTTAAATTTTCGTGACGCGATGCGCGCGCATCGTAAAAATTCACTCCCATAATTTTTTCACAACGCGCCAAAAGAAGTATACTTCAAAAATTCAACTCCATCGAGAGGGGTGTCTAATGAAAGCCAGTGACCGATAGAAAATGGTAATGTTTAAAAAAAATATTTAGTTAAATTTGCTTAAGAAAAAAAATTAAAAACCGCAAAAATCGCTTGTCCCACCCCATTTATTTCTAAAGTATTAACTGGAAAAATCTGAAATAAATTTAGCAAACGTATAAGTATAACGTCATTGATAAAATAAAAATTATAGACAACATCGTAAAGTTTAGTATATTTAAAAAAAATTACAGATTTTTGACGCAATGTGCAATGTGTGATTGGTTCTTCACCCTAACATTAATTATTATCTATATGGTTGCTATGAATACAAATATTCAATTTTCAAATAACATGACAATATAAAAAGCATAAGATATAGACATGGAGACGAATAACCAATCACAATTCTAGAAAGAGATAATGATGGTCGTCTACAATAGCTATCTCTTTTTCTCATTTTTGTACCAATAGTAAGCATTAGTAGAATAGGGAACGCACTGTCCACCCTCCATGTCTATGGTTATTGGTTGTAAATGAATCCAACATATGAACTTAAGTTCAAACACGTGAGTTGGCTATGCAGCTAACTAGAGATACAACGGTGTAACCATGAAAACGAAAAATATCTCATTTATGATATAAGTAAATGTCAATTTATATACATTTTTTAAATAAAATAAGGCCTTTATATTTAACAATTATACGGAACACTTATTGCGCGAGGTCCGACTCACACCTGACCGCTTTTTATTTTACCCAGCTATTTTAAATAGATTTTCACTGTTAGCTTAAAAATATTTAAGTAATTCCGGAAATATCTCAATTACATGTTTTTTTTTTGTAAAAATGTAAAAAAATATCGAATTCTTCTAACTTTCTAAATTTTTTCTTTATAGTAACTAGATAAAAAGCAATATCTGATTCTGTTTTTGAAGATCAAAAATTTTAAACTGCTTGTTCTATATTATGTAAAGAACAACATTTTTTAACCCCCGAAGCAAAATGCCTTTGACGCGGTGTTTGTGTCTATGTGTCCGATTTTGATGAAATTTGTTTTGTGTTAAAGAGTATGATTGCGAGAGCATAGCTATACACAAAGGTTGAATAATACTTCACTGATTTTCATGAATGCATTGGAAACATTTTACAGCAGCCATCATCTCGTTCATAAATATCAGTGAAGTATGATGCAACCTTTATGTATAGCTACTTTTATATGAGAAACAAAAATATTAAATTATTTCATACATTTCAAACAACCGGTAGGTTTAAATTTTTAAAATTTTTTATTTAATTTTAATTAGTGTATCAACTAGAATCAAAATTGTAAACAATAAACGGAACTTTTCAAATGACTTATTGAGATTTCTAAAAAAAACACTTAAAATTACTGTGGTTCGTGGTTTTCTTTGAGCTTTACTTTGACCCATATTTCAACCCTAATAACATCGTTTAGTGTCGCGCTCGTGTCGGTTACATGTGGAGGTAGTGCTTTCATAACAGTATTAACATATTATGAACCTACTGCCCAAAAGTATCAAAAATAGATTTATACTCGATCAAGTTTGTGTATTGGTGAGTTTATGTACACTACTTATTTGTATATTATTGTGCTTTGTCAATGCTCAAATAGGCGGCAAACTATGCGTACAGTACCTAAACATGTGGACTGATTGCAGATCCTTCCAAATTCCTTTTCGTGTATTTTTACAGCGCGAAACGGATATCTGTATGAATCATTCGATTTAATTTTAATTTAATTAAACAAAGACACTTAAGCTCAGAAATCTACCGATTTAAGTTGAATCGTTACCGATTGCAGTCTGCATTAGAGAACCAATAAAAATTTAATTAATTAATTAACTCAAAAATTAATTTAAAAAGTTGAATAAAACATAGCCGATAGCACTTCTGGGATCATAAGGAACATTTTAAAAAAATCATCAAGATTTTATTATTTTCCTCTTATTAGTGGCTTTTTACCCGACTGCGAAGCAAAGGAGGGTATTGTGTTTAACAGTCTATGTATGTATGTATGTATGCATGTATGTATGTTTGTTCCTTTGTGGCACTCTAGAAACCAAACGATTTTGATAATTTTTACGTCAATCGATTTGTCTTAACTGTCCGAATGTCACTAAAGACATGACAGTAATCAAAACTTAAAAAAAATTAAAAAAACCCGACTGCGTAAAAAGAAAACTAAAAAAAAAATTAGTTCAGTACTAAAAAAATAGATTCTAATATGGAACATAGCGATTTTAAACAGTCGGGACCAATAGAAAATCTAGATCGGCGCAAATCTTCTCAATAATGGGTCCCGACTGTTTAAAATCGCTATGTTCCATATTAGAATTTATTTTTTTAGTACCTACTGAACTTGTTTTTTTCTTTTTAGTTTTTTTTACGCAGTCGGGTTTTTTGATTTTTTAATTTATTTTTTGAAGAAGGTTTTTTTTAGTCGGAATATCATGAATTATATCTTCTTAGCATAAAGTAGAATAACGTGTTAACGAAAATCATTTATCAAAAGTGTACATCAACAATTAAGGTAAGCTTTAGTTTAAGCTTTTAAAATAGGTACTAGTAAAAACCAAAAAAAAATTGGCAGTTTGACAAAACTAGCAAAAGCACTCAACAAATATATTTGTGCCAAAGTCTAAGTTCAAAGTGGCATGAAGTGAATAATACACAAAAAATAAATCGTTCACATTAAATTTATGAAAATTTTAAACTACTAGAAAATTCATATTTATGGAAAAACAATATTTTGGGAAAACCGGTACCTTATAGATCGTAATTTTCTTTTTAAATTATAATACAGGTACTCTTGCAGAGAAATTACAAATATCATATTACATATGTCAAAAAAATTCAAATTTGCGCATTTTTCCAAAACCATTGATCCGATCGGTACCAAAATCGATAAATCTGAGCCCTTACTGAGACAAACATTAAAAAATTTAAATTAGTGAATTTTTGCAGAAGTTATTGTGGACGAAAGAAAATTCCACAAACACACACATGCACATCCGCTATGCATAAAACCACTTTTTTGCGTTTTGAGGGTAATACAATCAGAATCTTACTTTGTCTCGAACACGATTTTTTTATCCTATCACCATACTTCCATTTCCTAGCAGAATTTCTTTTTTTTGCTGATGCGTTTTAAAGATATTCTACTTAAATTAACTGAAAGCGGAAAATTAAACTTGTAGATAGTGAGCGAAAAATAAGTATATTTGTATAACGTTCTACATCAAAAGAACTTTATGCCAGACGTAGGTATAGTTAGAATTTAGTTAAATTCGTTTGTAATTAACTTTTCAGATGGTTTATGAAATAATTAATGTTATTCTTCTGGCTTTATTATTTATTTTGTTTTGAAGAATGTAGAAGTATTTGCGCCATGACGAACAAGAAAACAGAATTAAAAAATTCATACAAAAATAAGTCTGGTACATATGTCAATCATTTGCATTTATATGAATATATACTTATACAGAATGTTCAAACGTTATTATTTATTTAATATTTTGAAATGCTATTTACTTAAAAATGTCTACCTGATACATCATTGCGAATGTCTTCTACGGATGAAGTCGAAGATAATGAAGCAGGAGTGGCAGGAACTGACAAATCAGCAGAATGTTCAGTTATCAGTCTCGGTGAAGATTGTCCACTCAGCGCTGAATCACTGGGACTGGTGCCACATGTTACAGTGCAAGTTGGAACTTTCAAATATCTAGCTACCTCAGTATTTATCGGTAACATGCCACCTAAACCGCTATCCTGCGATTTGGCTCCAGGAAGTGACCATGTCACACCAGTAGATGCTTTTTCCCATTTAAATGCAGCTTTCACTTTCGTCCATTTAGAAACCTTGGACGCTTTCCCACTTTCTATCCCGGACGCTCGTCTCACTTGTAGAGAGTTTGATATTTTCAAACGTGAACAGTCATCTTCCAAATGGTGCGAAATACCATCAACAGCCATTGAACAACTACGGTCGCGAGGTTTTCTTAAAAGTGAGTTTCTGAATCTAGACTGTCCACCAGACGATTTTAATTTGGAACTTCGTTTATTTGACGCATTTCTTCCAGCAGCTAGCATCGTGTCCAAAAGGCTTTCAGTAAAACTGGGATCGGCTTCCAAATCCTGAATTAGTAGATTTTCATGTCCGTGTGCGAGGAATTCTTTTTCGACTTGTAAATGCATATCTTGTAAATTTTTGTAATGCTCTAGATCACGTACACGCTTTTGCAGTTTCGAATTCTGTTCACGAAGATTTAGTAGTTGTTCCATTAATTTATAAAGCTTATCAAGATGATCGAAAGCGTCATCTGCTGCCATAGTTTGTGCAAATATGGAGGTACTTCTCGTTAGTAAGGGATGTTTTCCTGTTTCACTCGTCGCCGTGGCATTTTGAGATTTGCTCTCAGAATTATTGTTTCCCACGTATGGATTTGGCAACGAAAGTAAATATTCTAAAAATTCACTTTCTTTGTCCATAGCCTCATGCTCCACGTCGTGTTTGATAATGGACATTCTGGAGTTTGGTGTATTTTGTTGACTTGTCTCTCCAAAAGCATAAGACGATGTTTCGGTAGTTTTTGTTTCAGATGATGTGGGGTCCGGTGGCGGAGTTGGTAGTCGCACACTGAACATTCTCTGTAATTCATGTTTGTTTGACTTTTTTGATGAAGTATGTTCTGGAATGGATAAAGGTGAACTTTTATCCATATTGATAAATGGAAAATTTGTCAACTAACATGTAAACATTTTTTTATAAAAATTGTTTTTAATATTAGGTATATGATTACATTTTAACAAAAATATTTAAAATTTTAAAGGCACTAGCCTCACATATAAAAGTGAGGTGAAAAACTTTACGAAAAAGAAATTAATTTAACTTATAATACACAAGAGCATCAACATGTCAACAACTCTGAACCATTCATCACTAAAATATTTAAAGGCACTGTTTCACAAATATTAATGGATATTAAAAACTTAGAAAAGGTCACCCTATTAACTAGTTATATTAAAATGTGCAACAATTTTGATTACACGTTATATTTATTAAAATAAATGAACTACAAAATTTTTAAAGCAATCACAAGTTGTAGGAGGAGAAAATACTGACATTGCGAGAAAAATTACATAACTAAATACAATAACAATAAGAGTTGATATTATATTCCATATCCATTGAAAATTTGGGGGAATGCGAAGAAAAAATAATGAGAAAATGCGTGTCGATGACGTCATCAAGTCACGCACTGATTTAAGTTAAATATTGACTGCTGAACACATCATGTGGACACAAACGATGGAGTAGACGCCGAACGTCGGTTTTAAAATGCCGTCAGTCTACTACAGCCTCACGTTGCGTCTCGCTTGCGTCCCGACGTCGTAAAACATTGGCGTACACAAAAAGACACTAATATAATACACACATTTTCTGTACACAGTTTGCTAAAATACCCAAGAAAAGTTTTATTATTCACAACCAAAATTACAATAATTTACATAATTGCAACTAAAAAATATATTTTTTATTATGTTTATCTTACGAAATTCACCTGAGTAATACATTAGGTATTATAAAACCATAATACGATCGAAATTACGGTGTATTATACAAAATAATTAATTATTGTTAACAGCTACATTACTTTTTAATTTAAATTATGGTGTCTTCTATTAGTTCATTGCACAGAATATTAAGTCATGTCTTTATATTACAAAAGAGTCTACTGATAACAGTTCTTACGCTCAAACTTTTCAAGTCTTATAAACTCATGTTTACTGCTAATGATATTTTTACTTTACCTGGTATTTTTATTTTTAAAGCAGCATGTTTTGTATATAAAATAAAGACAGTTTTTTTCTAGTATAAACCTGATCACAGTCATCCTATGAGAGACAAAACAATAAGGCGTATCAGTCCTAACCTTTATAAACAATGTCCTTGTTATTGTGCGATTCGCATTTACAATATTCTTCCTAATTTAAAAATGTGCCTATAAAAATGTTTAGTTCGAGGTTTTTTTTACTTCTTCACTGTGCAGAGTATTAAGGAAATAAATAATATTCATATTCATTTCAACGAGTGTGTCTGCAGAAACCGAAGGACCAGTTTCTAAGCATATTACTTACTACAATATTTGTTATAAGATTTTTTCATTATAGTTTTCGTAAATAACTCCAAAGTTCAAACAAACGTCCAGGCAATTTCTTACTCAAAATCGGCCATAAACCGTATACCCTTCAAGACATAGATTATAGACGCTCGACAGCTTACGTATCGTATGTATCATTTGTATTTTGTACATACCACCAAATCCTCCTGACCATAGTAGTTGATAGACTTAACAAAAAATGTCCAAAAAATATTTTTAAAATATATGGTATGATGAGCGGATCTTTGGATGTCGTAGGTTCAGTTTGTTTATTACAATCACAGTTGTGTATGTTCCCTGTAATCTACGCCTGTGAACGTAGTGCATTGTAGAAACCTAGATGGCGTTCTTCTGGCAGCAAGCCAGAAGATTTCACATCGCAGAGCAACGTATACAAAACTGACTCAGATTTCTATTAGCTCACATGTGCGATTTGTGTGTATGCGAGTAATTGAATAAAATTCAACCAAATACTATACGATATTTCTAGGCATTAAAAAAAGATTTATTAAGAGAAAATGTCTATATGTTAATGCGTTAACACATGCAAAAGAGACATTCTGGTCCAAGGACACTCTTAGGCATTAATATATTAACTACTCCGTATTTAAATCATAATATTACAAAGCATATTGTTAATTTTTATTTTATATTATTTAATTTTTCAAAACTCCTTTTTCATTGTCACTTTGAAATTTGAAATGCAGTAAAGTCATTTTGGAAATTATAGTTTTTATTATCAAATCTTTAGAGGCTCTAAAGATTTGAAGGCGTCTTGAATCATTTTAGTCCTGTAATATCGAATCATTAAATTATATCTGGACTCAGAATTTTGGCATTGCAAGAAGATAAATTATTATTATTAACAATAATTAAATATGAATTTCTTATAGATTTTAGCCATTATATGTTAACCCTTATATTTAAAAAACCTGTTATTTCACATGAATCTTACATATTTCTTGTGCCCTTAAACGCCCGTTCTACGCAACGTTGAACAACAAAATTTGTAGCTACCAAAATGTTCAGCTACACCAAAAGAGTGTTCTTAAGTAGGTCTGATCTTGATCCGCCATTTTGTTTCTAAATGTCGGCCATTTAAATGTTAAAAAAATGCATGACTTCGGTTCTAGGCATCGTAGAACAGTGAAACGGGTAACGAATAGCTTAGTGACCTTTGAGAAACGTTCTTAGAAAGATTGCAACCCGAAAAATTAAAAAACTAAAAAAAATTATAGGTAGGTACATATTTTTATGGACCATGTAATTAATTGGATCTCAGCAAAAAAATTTTTGCGAAAGATCAAGCGGACGTAGCCTTTCATAGAGTCAAGAGTCTGAAAGAATGTAAAACTGAAAATGATGAAATCAAAACAAATTTTTAAACAAGACGTGAGGTGGGTCGTTTATTAGGACTAAAGTGCGACCCTTGAGGTCCACACGACGAACTTCCCAGTTTGATAAATATTTAATAATAATAATTAAATTAGATATTACACAGAAAAGTAATCATTTTAATCTTTAAAACATAATTATTATTTATTTTTAGCAATAATTAAAAAAAACTGAACCGATTTTTATAAAATTTATGTCGGATCAAAATGACGTTAACACGCCTCGATTGACACCCTTACGAAGTCGATATAATTTTTTATTCGCGAGATATTGTGTAAAATCTACTTTTTTGGAGTCTATTTGATTAAGAAAAAAGAACGGCTGAACCGATTTTGAAAAAATTTCTTCCAGATCATATTTACGTTAATACGCGTTGATTGGCACCCTAACGTAGTCGATATCATTTTTCATTCTCGAGATTTCGTCTTAGAAATAAATGGACACATACGTACGTACATACGTACGTACATACGTCCGTACATACGTCCGTACATACGTCCGTACATACGTACGTACATACATACACACACACACATACACACACACACATACACACACACAGACATATTTCTAAAAATAGTGTAGTGACCTTGAAACATAAAAATGTGTTATACATTTTGATTTAGATTTTCGGATCCATTACAATAGCTTCCAATGCGAAGTTAAAAATGATACTTCAAAAAATGTCTCAGAAAAGAATAAAATAATTTTTACAATCACCTTTCCTAACCCACATTTAATTAGAATTCGGCGTAATCCACGTATCTTTTTTACCTGGAATGCGCGCGCATACCGTGTTCACAGATGAATCCGGCAACTAAGCAATAGTCTATATCTGTCAAGAATGTCACTTGTCAATCCCTTCTCTATGCTTGTTACTGTTTATCATAGTTTCCAAAATTCCAACAAAAGTTTTGCCAGACTGCTGCTGGATACATGACAGGACACGTTATGCGTACGCAACCATATTTTTTCTCTCTTTTTCTTGCAGAACAAGCAATAACGACCTCTCGCTCTTATTACGAGAGATAGGTCTGTTATTGCTTATGATTCTAGTCATTAATTTATTTACTCCGACTTCTAGTGAAGGTGATTGTAAAAAAATATTTTAATCTTTTCTGAGACATTTTTTTAAAATCGTACCACTTTTTTTAATTATATTTATTTAGTTAGATAATTTTGAAGAAAATTTGTGTTCAAATAAAACCATTGGGTTACTGACACCATTTAAATTTATTTATCAAATCAAAACATTACTGCCTGGCTATAAAATACTAATTTATACATTGGGCTAAAAATAACTAAAAAAGTATACAAAAATACATTAAACTAAACGGAGAGAACTGTTACAGCATTAAAAATCCAAATCTGCGTTAAATAGATGTAGGTCAAAATAAACAATTAATGCTTTAAACTCAATACCAGGCACATTTTGTTTGTATAAGTTGGGAACATAACAAGACGTTTGTTATAGATATAACGATTGTTTGAGCACACATAATAAGAAAAACATATTGCACATGCCGCTACACTACGTCTAGCGGATGTGCTCTATTAGTCTAGGTTAATTTCGCACGAAATCCATTCAAATTGTAGCTTTTTGAAAAGGAGAGATTCTGTTCTATAAAATGAAACCATTTTTTGATTGATCCGAGTTCATAATTACTTCTAAAATTGAATCTGAAAATCGCGAACAGCAGTTTTCGGTTGGTCCGAGCTCTACAGATTGCAATTCTTGACGAATCGCTTTGGTTTATTTTTTATTCGCTTTGTTTACTATCAGACTAGAACCCTATTTAAATTTACTGAAATGCATTCACTAGTTTAATTTTTATAAACAATTTCATTTTATTATTTTTGACAGCTTATAATAATAAAATAAATAATAATATTATTGTACAGTATAATTAATAATTATCGTAGAAAAACTAAGTGCTACTATACTGCTATACCATAAAAGTAGCTATTAATCCATAGTGATTGTGAGTGGTCAGAGCTCTTGCATCGAACGGACACGGGACAAATTCGTCAGTTCGATTCCGACCGTCATCATAATTTTTTTTTTTTTACATCTATTCCATATTATTATTTTACTTGATATTTATTTATTTATTTATGTTTTTTAAAATTTTTTTTAATTTATTATTGCTTTATTTATCTTTTTTTTATTATATCTTTATAATACAGTGAAAAATTTAGCGGGATGTGAACTTTTGGTTTTGCCAACTATTTTAGATCTTCCACCAGCAGTGGTCAAACTTTTGCTGAGTATATGACGTACATAATTAGCTGTCCTTAAATTCAATGCTATGCCTCCGTAGCTATTTCAAAGTTTTGATGCGACTCCCTGAGAAAAACACTATGATTATTAAATTAAGCAGGATTTCCCAACCTATTTGTTCAGTCATTGCCGGTCAAACTATATTAACTTTACCTCATTATTTCATTATAACAAAGTTTTATATTGATCACTGTCCACTGACATGTACCCTATTGCCTGACATTTTTGGTTATACATACAGATTGTATCAAATTAAAGCTGTGCATAGGGCGTTCTGTGTGTAAGACAGAGATCGATATATAAAGCAGTAAATAAGAACGAGATAAATGATCGCTAATAGGAAGTTTCTGTAGTTACTGTAAATAAATAATACCCATACAACCTGATAGCGTCATCTTTGTTTAGTGATTTTATCAATAATTTCTTATTTCAGTAGTATAGTCAGTAACTACAGAAACTTCCTATTAGCGATCACTTATCTCGTTCTTACTTATTGCTTTATGTCGATCTCTGTCTTACACACAGAACGCCCTATGCACAGCATTAATTTGATACAATCTGTATCAGTGGCGAATTTACACATTTGCCGCCTGTAGGCTATTCAAATTTTTCCGCCCCTACCAACCTCTACAATTCGATACCCTAATTCACAATCATTTAAATTAAACATTTTTTGTCAATGAAATTGTAACTTTATCATTTGTGCACTATCGATCGTCCTAATTACACCACCTTTTCCCCGTAATTAGTATGATTGTGAACTAGGGGATCGATGTGTCAGTACCTAGATTATTTTTACAACCCAACGACGATTTAGTTAAGATTGCACAAGAAATAGTTTTTTTGGTATATTTCTGAGCTAATAACAGCTCAATCATGTACTACTAATATGAATCTTTTTAATTTCTGTAAGACAAAAAAAAATTTTTGGCCTCAAATTTGCCGCCCCTAAAATCTGCCGCCCTAGGCTCCAGCCTACTCAGCCTGCTGGTAAATCCGCCACTGATCTGTATACTAGAAGTGAATTGCAGCTATAAAAACCGCGATTTTCTTGTGAACAATGTTAATAAGTTAGATAATAATATTCAATAATAATATGTATAATTATATAATGGCATCTAAATTTTACGGAGAATCTGACAATCATTGCAATAATATACACATAGGTTATGGTGTTTAAATTAAACGCGCAAAAAGAAGTATAACTTCAAAAAAAATATATGTTTTGATTGGATTTGGTTTTGATCATGGACGTAAGCGAGGGGGGCACTTGACGCCCTGGAATCTGGAATAATGGAATAAAATGTGAAAATTCATTAAATTTCATACTAATCCCTTTTATATTCTGTTATCGAACTTTAACGCCTGAAAATTACCCGAATTGCACTTAGAACGTTTTGACTATGCTGAAATATTAATTGTTGAAGACGATGTCTTCAGTGGCTGAAGGATCCAAAAGAAACGCAATTCTGTTATAAAATTTGCATTTATTGCTAACGTTTCGTAAATTTTATTCAAAACGCTGTGTGAAGAGATTAGTTTTTCTTAATACACATTTATCTAAGTATCTTTTTTATCTATCACAAAAACCGATTTTCTAAAACATCGGATATTTAAAAAAAATCGCGATTTGCAGGTACCAGCAAAAAGCCGGGCCGGTTAGTTAGTTATAGTCTATAACCTGGCCAGACAACGTATCTATAAATTTAAATAAATGTTTGTGCGTCGTGGGACGCCCAACTGAAATGAAAACCAAACCGAAACGATTTTAAAAAATATAAAATTTTGCCCACCCCTGAAATGAAAAAAATTGTTTTGAAACAAACCGGAATGATTTTAAAAAATAACCAAAAATATTTTAAAATGTAAAATTTTATCCACCCTTTAGATGAAAAAATTTGTTGTGAAACAAACCGGAACGATTTTAAAAAATAACAAAAAATATTTTGAAATGTAAAATTTCACTATAGTTGCTGTAAATAACGATACGCTTTATCGGCAACGCTTTATCGCTAACTTAAAAACAAGCCGTGAGGTGGGTCGTTTATTAGGACTAAAGTGCGACCCTTGAGGTCCACACGACGAACTTCCCAGTTTGATAAATATTTAATAATAATAATTAAATTAGATATTACACAGAAAAGTAATCATTTTAATCATTAAAACATCAATAATTAAAAAAAAAAAAAAAAAAAAAAAAACGGCTGAACCGATTTTTTTAAAATTTATGTCGGGTCAAAATGACGTTAACACGCCTCGATTGACACCCTTACGAAGTCGATATAATTTTTTATTCGCGAGATATTGTGTAAAATCTACTTTTTTGGAGGTTATTTGGTTAAGAAAAAAGAACGGCTGAACCGATTTAAAAAAAATTCCTTTCAGATCATATTTACGTTAATACGCGTCGATTGGCACCCCAACGTAGTCGATATCATTTTTCGTTCTCGAGATTTCGTCTTAGAAAGAAATGGACACATACATACGTACGTACGTACACACACACACATACACACACACACACACACACACAGACATCTTTCTAAAAGTAGTGTAAAAATAGTGTAGTGACCTTGAAACATAAAAATTTTTTTTCCTTTTTGATTTCGATTTTCGGACCCATTACAATAACTTCCAATGGGAAGTTAAAAATGCACGTCAACCGGATCAGTGGTACTCGAGTTATAAGCGTACAGACAGACAAAAATTTTCTCCTCTTTCGTTCAAGACAGGTTTTGAATCAATCTGACTTCAACTGATGGAACTATAAGCAAAAAAACTCAGTTTTTTTCTAATTTGTTCCCCTCTGGGACCAAAATTCAAAAATCGGGCGACGTTGGTATCAAATAGACCCCGAGAGGAATTGAACAAAAAAAAGTTTTTTTTAAATCGGTTAATCCGTTTGGGCTGTACGCATGACACAAAAAAGCGTGATGTACTGTTACGACAAAACGAGTGTATGTAAGCACTTCTAGCTATGCTTAAGTCACGCCTAAAAAAGTGAGTTAAAAAATAGGTTTTTAAAAACGTAACGAAACAATAGTCTCATCTACAAATCTTATTATTTACAGTGTATAAAAGCGATGTTAAAATTTATTTTATAAAAAGCTTCTATTTTTAGAATACTGCATTGAGAACACACGTGTACAGTGTACACGTTTATTAAACTGATTTAATTTACCTACATATACATAATATATAAATAAGGAATAGTAGATTGTATATTATCTAGATGTGTAATGGCCTATATTACGACAAGTGATGACAGTATGTAAAACGAGCGGTACTGAGTTTTACAGTCACACGAGTCATAATACCATTACGCACGAGATATATACAGGGTGGACCAAGTTATAGTAGCAATAATTCAGCATTCGATGGTCCATCGAAAAATAAGTAGACATGCATAATTTTATTTTTTTCCAAAACGCTTCCTAAGGGAGATACAGCCCTTCAAAGTCCAGTTTTAAAAATCAATACTGACAAGTGTCATAAATTATTTCAAAACCAAGTATCGCCTACTTTGTTGGTTATTTTCATAAGTTATTTATTTGTTGTTTTTAATTTAATTAATGAATTATTTATTTAAATTCGTCAAACAGTAAAAAGTTTACAATTGTTGTACAAGATTCCAGACCTATTATTTTCATAGGTGGCTATTTTAGAAGTGTTCTAAACTTTCAACTCTAATTATCTCGTAAACGAAGCCTCAAATCGAAATTTTGCAAGAGTGACTCTTTTTTTCTAAATTGAACAGGGAATTCGAAAAAAATGTTATTCTTTAAAAATATCCAGTGGCGCAGAAAATAGGGCGGGAAAAATGAAACAACCCCCCTGTATCTACGCCACTTGACAATTTTGACAAAAGTTACTTACGTCAAGTAATGAGTATCTATTGCATAAATACTTGTACCAAATTTGGTCAAAAACGCATTAATGACCTGAGAGTTAGGACAAAAAAAAGAATTTTAAAACTGAACTTTGAAGGGGTGTATCTCCCTTAGGAAGTGTTTTGGAAAAAAATAAAATTATGCATGTCGACTTATTTTTCGATGGACCATCGAATGGTGAATTATTGCTACTATAACCTGGTCCACCCTGTATAGTATTTTTTGCCATACCCACTACAAAATACCTACTTTTCATTTCATTTTCATAAAAATTTGACAGTGCATTTGCGTCGCCATCTTTACTTCTACAGTATGCAAGCGCACGCAGGCGTATAAAGCGAATAAACAAAAGTTGCAATGGCAACCGTTTACTTACCGCCCTAGTGCGGTAAATAAACACTTTCCGCACAAATAACTCATAAAAAGGCCTCTATACATACATCTAAAGTAGCTATTTTGTAGTGGATATAGCAAAAAAACTATTCCTGCTCATCAAAATATTAAATTCCAAAATCACAACCTGACGGTGATAATTTAGATAAATCTGTCAAAATCACTCTATCCTGAAAAAATAAGTAAGGAATTTGACATGAATAATTTCATTAAAGTAGCAATTTTACTGAAATTATTTCATAAAAAGTTGCAAACGAAAGGAAAATATACTGATGTTTTATAAATAATGCATTATTATGCATCACGGTGCCAATTGACGTCATAAAAGTGCTGCAATTCTGGATTATTTATATTTAAAATATATTATTTCAAAACCAATTTTCAAAATGAGTTGTTATTAATAATAAAAATTCAGTAGTCACCAACTGATCACATAAGGGACGAGTTATTTTATATTTTAATACGCTCAGTTTGATATTGTTCGACATAAATCAAGATAGATTTTTTCTTGATAAACTTTCATCTTATCTGATCTTATGCATGAAACATGCATAAGAACTAGTGATGTGCCGGATCGTTAAAAATGTATATCCACGGATACGGATCTGAATACGGATATTTGGTCTCAAGATCCGCGAATACGAATACGGATCTTAACTTTCTTAGAGTACGCGGCGGTAAATACTAAATATTGCACATCGACCTTTGGAAAGAGACTATCTGTTATGGGAAAAAGTTATTGACCACGATATTAAAAAATAAAAAATAATCTGAATGGAATTTAACTGTTTTTCATTATTACCTAATCACCTATATATATAAAATTTTATCTATGAATTGAAAATTGATAAGGTAAAAGATCCGTAAAAGATTCGCCAAAAAACTAACGGATACGGATCTTTCTTTTCCCTCGGATATCCTCGGATACGGATATCCGGCACATCACTAATAAGAACTAGTGATGTGCCGGATATCCGTATCCGTATCCGCGGATATCCGAGGGAAAAGAAAGATCCGTATCCGTTAGTTTTTTGGCGGATCTTTTACCTTATATCAATTTTCAATTCATAGATAAAATTTTATATATATAGGTAATTAGGTAATAATGAAAAACAGTTAAATTTCATTCAGATTATTTTTTATTTTTTAATATCGTGGTCAATAACTTTTTCCCATAACAGATAGTCTCTTTCCAAAGGTCGATGTGCAATATTTAGTATTTACCGCCGCGTACTCTAAGAAAGTTAAGATCCGTATCCGCATTCGCGGATCTTGAGACCAAATATCCGTATTCAGATCCGTATCCGCGGATATACATTTTTAACGATCCGGCACGTCACTAATAAGAACTAACGAGCGCAACAAGAAGGTGTTCGCCTATTCGATGCCTATCTCACTCACACTGCATCACAGCTCGTTGCGTTTAGATAGAGCGAGTCCGTTCCAGTTATGTAACATAAGAGTTCACTGGTGGACAAACACTAAATTGGTATAGCTTCAAAAAATAAAATAAATAAAAAATGTTTTTAAACAAAACGCTTTTATTTTCAATAAAGTCTTGCATAAATGTACTAAAAAGAAAAAAATATATATTTAATGTAGGTTCATAATTACAAAAACGTGGGTCGTAAACTCTATGATAATTTAAATAAAAATATTATAATTTCATTATTATTATTATAATTAAAATAAAAACGTTTTTTTATTTATTTTATTTTGAAAAACTTTTATTTAACTTTACTTGTCTGTCTGCTACAAATCTTGCATTCAAACTTTCGACTAGTTCTAATTGAGCTATAGAGCTTCGAAATTTTATACACGTGTAAAAGTCCGTGACAATGCAATATAGTGTATCTAATTACTAATATCGTTCTAAATCCAACGTGGATGACATGGGGTGGATAAATATTATACAAATGCGCTACGTGAAGTCATTCTAAAGACTAGAAAGTAAAAAATAATTTTCATACATCTGGAAAAAAAAGCATTGGGGTGGTTTTCAGGTATATGAAAATGGGCGTGTTTGGCCGAAGTAAGTACTTACTAAACTTAGTAAGCCAGTTAGCATAAAAAAAATAAAATCTTACAGGCTGACTATAGCGCTTTTCGGCCAGGACAGACTTACTGGCTTAATATACAATAACAATAAGCAAAATGGCGTCTTATATTGAGCCATGCTTACTGAGTTAGCACTTATTTTGTGTCCCAGCCGAAAATTTTGTAAGTATAGTAAGTGACTTAGTAAATTTAGTAAGTACTTACTTCGGCCAAACACGCCCAATGATTTTTAACTTTTTAGTACATTTTTTGAATAAACAAAAAATATTTTTTCATTAATTTATTATTCATTGAAAAATGCCAGTTAAAAATAGTTTATTACTGCATGCTTTCAATTAGGAAGTTTCCCTTTTTTATTTTTTTGGTCTAAATCATAGTTCTAAAAATTATAAAATTAATGGCGGAAGAATTTTTGAAATATCTTTAAAAACAACAAAGTTATGCTACTTCAAAGTTTGAATTGACAATTCTTCAAGAAATTCCGTTTTCAGTCCGGGTGACGTCACGCGGCACGATATTTTTTAAAGTTATTTTCAGTTTGTATGTGTGGTAATTTAACATGGTAACTTCCGATAAATTTCTTTCTATAAACTCGTAAATTGTTATGGAAACACTAAAAACAAACCAGTAGATGACGGAAAATATTGACATATTTAAATTTTTGACAGTTAATTTTAATTTAAGATAAATAGAAAAGTCTGTATTACAACAAAATAGTTACTAAGTAACTTAGGTTCTAATTACTCACAAAGCTAAAAAACAGCAAACTTGTACCGCGTGACGTCATATTCAAAAATCTGTTTCGTTTGCGACCCCACGTACATGAAATTGAATATCTCCGTTGAAATTAAAGATATCAAAATAATTCTTTCAGAATTTTTAAAGTTATCTTTATTATAATGATGTGACAGTATCATAATTAGTATTTTCGTCCAATGGAAACTTCCTAATTAATATTTTTTACATCTTGTTTGGTAACATTGGTGCATACAAGTCTATTATTGTTTTGTTTAAATATATGTACCTACTTTGTTATTGAACTTATTCAATCATCGGCTGTCTCTTCGTTTCTGGTAAAAATATAACAAGGCCAGCGGACACTAAAAATATAAAAATATGTTATATAATGTGTGTACTTAATCTGTTCATAAAAAACGATTATTTTTTATTTACCAGCCAGTAAAACTCCAAAAATTTGGCACAAATTTGCACAATCAGAAGATATGTACTGTTTCATAATAGCGCATCCTATTTGACCGGGTAATCTTACTAACCCGTTGGCGGTTCCTCTATTAAAAATAACAAATTATTAATTTTTCTGAGATAAAAAATAACTTTACAAATTACAAGGCTGTTAAACCTTTAAAATTTTCTCGAACTATTCATTACGTGTAGTACTTTTTGTTCGATACAGCATTTGATTTTTGCAAAATTTCATATTGAAAATTTTATTGGGAGAAAATTTTATACGTTCCTTGTAAAATCTCGATTTGAAAAGCTCTTTACCATTTTTATCTTCGAAATGCAATTAAGTGCCCAGTTATAGTCCAATAATTTTAGATTTCCACTGCAGAAAAATTCCCAGTTAGCTGATTTTTTTTTATTTACTTTCGTTATGGTGTTTTAAAAAACGTGTAAAAAGTCCCCATCGATATCGTGCCGGCGTTGCCAGATATTCGAGGTTCAAGTTCACGATAGACGGTTTTTAGCGAATTTCTCGGTTCCGTTCCATTTTTTGTAAAAAATTGTTATTATCAATCTTGTAGAGGACGAAATTATCTACAACTTTTGTATAAACATTTTTTGTCTACGATTTATAGTTTTTCTTATTAAAGTACCCGCGGCTTCCTCCCCCTCGATTTTACATAACGGGATTATGCTGCTTCCCGAGGGCCTAACATAATTATTTGTACCATTATTTTAAGTTGAACTTAAAGCTAACGATTAATTATAATTTTATCGAAATTAATGCAGTAGTTCTCTACTTATAAGCAACCAAACATACAAATCGACAGCGCTCAAACAGACAGACAGAAAGACAATTTTTTTTTGAAAATACGATATTTATACTTGACATCAATTATAAAGACCATTCGTAAAGTAATTTTGTAAAAAAAATTTACAAGGGTTGAGAGAGTGCGGATAAAGTACGAGTATGCATTTGCATACCGTGTGACGCACTCTACTAAGAATAGCTCGGAGTAGTCATACTTTTAATTTTTTTTTCAAAATTCCTTTACGAATACTCATTATAATTGTTATAAAGACTATTCGTAAAGGAATGTTGTAAAAAAAATTAAAAATGTGGCTATTATTACTAGAGTGCGTTATACGGTATGCAAATGCATACTCGTACTTAATCCGCACTCTCTCAACCCTTGTAAATTTTTTTTACAAAATTACTTTACGAATGGTCTTTATAATTGATGTCAAGTATAAATATCGTTTTTCAAAAAAAATTGTCTTTCTGTCTGTCTGTTTGAGCGCTGTCGATTTGTATGTTTGGTTGCTTATAAGTAGAGAACTACTGCATTAATTTCGATAAAATTATAATTAATCGTTAGCTTTAAGTTCAACTTAAAATAATGGTACAAATAATTATGTTAGGCCCTCGGGAAGCAGCATAATCCCGTTATGTAAAATCGAGGGGGAGGAAGCCGCGGGTACTTAAATAAGAAAAACTATAAATCGTAGACAAAAAATGTTTATACAAAAGTTGTAGATAATTTCGTCCTCAACAAGATTGATAGTAACCATTTTTTGCAAAAAATGGAACGGAACCGATAAATTCGCAAAAAACCATCTATCGTGAACTTGAACCTCGAATATCTGGCAACGCCGGCACGATATCGATGGGGACTTTTTACACGTTTTTTAAAACGCCATAACGAAGGTGAATAAAAAAAAATCAGCTAACTGGGAATTTTTCTGCAGGTGGGTGATTTTAATATCTAAAATTACTGGAGTATTATTAATAATTAAGTACTATTTTTTTTTTTTTAATTTATAGATAGATTTTTATTGTCAATAGGAAATACAAATATTTCATAAGTAAAATTTTTGTGAAAATGGCACATTTAAATTGTAAATCATGATAAATATGTATTCTTATCTTTAAAAAATGTCATTCTTTTTCGTCCTCGTTTAATTTGTCAAACAGACTATGCCCCCAAATCGGTGGTAGCACTTTCAAGTTTCAACCTTTGCTGAAACTACGGCTGAACGGAGAAGAGGTAACCGTATAGAATGAGTTGCCGACGGCAACAACACGGACGATGACGACGACGACGACGTAAACGAAGACACGATGATACTCAATTTTTGATATTTAAATTTCATTTGATAATAAATTATACTTAAATAAATTATAATTTAAAAAAACTAAAAAACACGCTTTAATGAACTAAAAAGTAAAAAATAATTAATTTTATTGTAAAAAAGCGTGGGGTGCTTTGTATCGTATTTTCATACTACCCCACGCTTTTTTACAATAAAATTAATTATTTTTTACTTTTTAGTTCATTAAAGCGTGTTTTTTAGTTTTTTTAAATTATAATTTATTTTTGCTTTTTAGTCAGGATAATGGGACAAACTTATGGAATTATTGTATTGTAATCGGTCCTTGATAAGTGTGCAAAGTTTCAGTTCAATCTGAAGTTTTTTGCTTTTTTTTTTTTTAGTCCTGGAGATCCTGGTCAGGATAATGGGACAAACTTATGGAATTATTGTATTGTAATCGATCCTTGATAAGTGTGCAAAGTTTCAGTTCAATCTGAAGTTTTTTGCTTTTTTTTTTTAGTCCTGGAGATCCTGGTCAGGATAATGGGACAAACTTATGGAATTATTGTATTGTCGTCGGTCCTTGATAAGTCTACAAAGTTTAAACTAAATCTGACCGTTCAAAGTTGGTCAAAATCAAGTTCAAAGAAGTCGGTTACAAACTGACAAACAAGCAAGCACTCAAGCACGCAAACATACAGGTGAAGCTAATATAAGCGTGTTAAAAATAATGTAAAAAGCTTTTCGATTATTATAATTGCACGTGGAATATTATTCATTGGTGGCGGAACGACTTTTTTGGTGGAGCTATAGATCCATGATCACTTATGAAAGCTTATATTGTAAAGAGTATTAAACAATATGCTAGTTTACAAATTATTTATTGGGGGGAGAGGCTTGACGCTGCTTGGGGCTTAGCCCACCAGACCCCACTTCCGCAGCCAGTGGGAATATTACGTTCTCAAAATAATCGGAGTTACTTGTGTAACACTATTGCTGGGTTGCAGAACACATTGTCAGAAAATCTGATTAGACAATGACCTTAGATTATGATCATATTTACAGTTTTTATAAATAAACTGCATAATGTAGATTGCAAAACAAATGACTGATCTACATAGAAAAATATTGTTTATCATGCTATATTTTGATCAAAATAGCTAGAATAGCTCTCGCATGATGTGGAAAAAAGTTTAAAACATTAATTACAATTTATTGTTTTATATAACAAACAAAAGAGACATTTAGTTATGTCACTGTAGAGTAATTGATAACTGAGCCAGCGCGAATCTGGAGGTTTCGGGTTTGAGTCCCGACGGTGATTGGTGTAAAATGTAAATAAATAAATTTTTCTGATATTGCACTGTAACGTGACGTCATTAGGTGTAATAGAAAAATGTTGTTTGGAAAGGAAAATTGTTCAAAAAAAGTATAATAAATTCATGTACATAAATTCATACAATATACATATAGGTAGTTAAAAAAAATCATTTCAATCGAACAGTTATTTTTTCAGCAGGGTCGATTTAAAATTCTATAATGTTTTTATGAAGAAATATGCATCCACAATCTGAAGTCATTGTCAAACCAGATTTTCTGACAATGCGTTCTGCAACCCAACTCTGTGTAAACATTTTGAATACACACCTTATTCTAGTTGGATACGATTCAATTAAAATTACATTCAAAGCAGACAAAGCTATAGAATATCCAAGCATAAATGCACAGCACAGTCCAAGATTTACCGGGTAATGAAAGGCATATTTTAAAGTGAAACCACTGACGCCGCACAGCACGACTCCAATAGCTTAAAAAAAGAAGCATTTAATTATTTTAGCGGATCAATAATTGAAATCTTGTTTGTTTGGTTTTTTGATATGTTTGTTTGTTTGCCTGTCTACTATTCTGAAGTACATTGTTTCGCGAATGGAACCAAATACGTGGAACAATTTTAACGAAATTTGGCATGGAGATTATTGAAATCTAGGCCGAACAACGTGTATATAATGGTTTTGAGGTCAAAATATCACCCGTAAGTTGGCACCTTTATAATATGGCGCATAAAACATACTTGATGACAGGGCATCCTTTCGTTTAGTGGTGCGCTATATATTTAAGCCCCCTCCCCTAGAGTTACGTCAATATTCGCCCCTTTTCGACTTAATATTCGCTCCTCTCTGTAAACTGACATATGAACCAAGAAAATATTTCAACATTTATAGGAAAAATAAAATAAGTATAAAATTATTAAAAATATATCAAAAGTATCACTAACAAAATACCTACAAGCAAGTATAAAAATATAAGTTAACGAATAAAATCTAATACATAATAATATCTAATGAGAAGGGTGAACTTATTAAGTTGTTCTACGCCCCCCAATGTACTTACTTTTAAAACGTTGTGTAAAGTATTTTATTTCTAATTTGATTTTCTAATTGGGTATTTGAATTAAAAAAAAATACTTTTAGGGTTCCGTATATCCGATGAAAAAACGGAACCCTTATAGGATCACTCTCGACGTGTCTGTCCGTCCGTCAGTCACAGCTTATTTTGTCCGAATCTACTGGACGAAAAAAGTTGAAATTTGGTACATATATAGAATTAGGTGACCCAATCACGGACGTATAGCGTAAATAAACGAATTCTGACTTTGAGGGTTAATTTTGGGGGGCAAATTAGCAAATTAAAAAAAAATTCAAGTGCATCAAATGAAAGAGCTCGTTATGAGATACAAATATATTTTTTTATAATTTTAAATTCATAGTTTAAAAGATATTAAAGCAAATATACGAAAATCAAGCATTCCCCCACTTATCTCCGAAACTACTGAGCCTAAAATTTTGAAAAAAATAGTGAATATAGGGCCTTACTCATAATTTACAGGAAAACTTAAACGAAAGTCTTTCAATTCTCACGGAAAACGAAATATAGTACGAAAGTCTCTCCACGCGAATCCGACTCGCACTTGACCGTTTTTTTTTAATAATTTATCATAAATAATATTGAAAAACGTAAAGATTTTTTTAAATCCACAGATGATTAATAACAATTTAATTAAAATGTATAAAAATTAAAAAAATATCACGTGACTACAAAATGCACCGGAAATGTTTGTGACGTCAATTAAATATACTAACTTTTTAAATACTTATTAATTAAAAAAATAAAATAAAAATAGTTTTGTATATTGTGATTTTTCTATTTATGTAAAAAAAATCATTCAAAAACCCAATTGAAGACAATTTATATAAACTTCCCTCTGACTAAAGTTGTTCACATCGCCAGCTCCATTGCCCGAGTTTCCAGAATCCAGCCATGCATTCACTCTGTCTCTACATAATATTATGTATACTTAGCAATATCTCAATTAATAATTTAATACCAAAGGATGGCCTTCGTCCATACATATCCAAAGTGTAATAGTTTACCAAGAGTCCAAGAATAATAAATACTGCGATTATTAGGAAGTAACCATAAAGTCTATTGTTAGCATTTTTGGGGCAAGTCGTGCCATCCTTAAATTCTCCAATGAACAGCAAATCTACCGCTTCCATACGACAGCTGGCAGCGGTATTGTTGCCATCATACGCTGTATAAGTTGTGAAGAGAACATTCTTAGACAGCCAAAGATTCACCGTAAATATGCTATAATCAATTAATTTCTCATTAATCGCGAACCGAAAGTACTGTGTGGCACTGTCAAACAGGATTTTGAGTTTCATATATTCTGGTTTTTTCAAGATTAGAATTTTGAACACCGATAAATGTTTTAGTCATCATCACACATTTCAAAGACGTACGTGCTCTATGCTATTTTCAGAATGTAAGTTAGTTACTTTTTACCTCAAAAAAAGTAGTATTGGCTGATTAACTCTGAAATAATTGCATTTTCAGAAACAGTCCCGTTTCTAGTATTTGCATATTACTGAAACAATATAATTTTTAAAGCCAAGAAAATGTTCTTACTCTGCTAACAGGATAATTTGCAGTAAAATGCCGACCAATGTATATTTATAATATTGTTGTTTAAATGCAGTTTTAGTTAATAGGCATAATTTACAGAGGCACTTTATTAAATTATCAGAACAGTTACGAGGTGGTGGTTCCCTTAAAAATGGATGAGGTACAATTCCGCAATCGGATATATCCGTCACCTAAAAAGAGAAATCATTACGGTTGGCATATTGTTTGATCTAGCACACAGGTTCGTCTTCCAAAAGAACAGTAGGTACGTAGCTTCGCTAGTCGCGACGGTACCAGTACTGTTACCATAGTTACCATTTATGAAACTATGGTAACAGTACCAGTACTGCCGCTAAATTACGTGCCTGTCCTTTCAGAAGACGGCCATTATTCTTACCGTAAACGGTATTATCTTAATTGATTTATCTAATCAAGATTTTTGTCTTATTGTATGTCTATTTATTTTTTCTGCAATCACTGGAAAACGACTGGACCGATTTTAATGATCAGTGGATATACTTTAAGCAAGCAAAGGCGCGACCATAAGCTAGTATTTTTAAATGAGACCCTATCTTTTCTAGGGATTCAGAATGACCTCATTTTGAGCATTTTTCATGTAGGTACTAAAGTAGAATATCTAAGATCAAATTTCGGGAAATTGAGATTTTCCATATTAAAATAAAAAGTTGAGGTATGCAATTTTAAGGAATTTTTCAGTAATCAGTTATTTACCGATAAACCTTTCGAATTAAGTTGAAAAAATACAAAAATAAATTCACATTTTTAGACTTTTAATGGCGAAAACACAGAAACGAAACAGCTTCAGGAATTTTCATAGCTCCTGTAGTGTAAATTAAAACTGTTAAAAATGTGTTTATTTCTCTAATGTTGACTTCACATATTTTAGAAACCATTCAGTTCAGCCTGATACTTTAAATTGCATGAAAAATGCTCAAAATGGAGTCCTCTTTCTTAAAATAAGAAGTGGGTGTGAGTCGAGGGCAGTCGGGGGCGGCGCAACGAGTCAACACCTATGTCAGGTTGTGTCCCCCTGTCGAATACCCAACACTCCAGTTTCCAATTTCTAACTCGAAAGACAAAAGTTTTCGCGTGAATACACTGTACCTATAGTAAAACAGAAATAGTATTTTTGCCCCCTTAGAGAATAGCTTTTAATACTATTGATAATGAATATTTAATTAACTGAATACCATCCAGCCAAGCCTCTAGAATGTGCCCGTTCATGTATATCAATATCACGAACACTTTCTGATGAGTTGATTGATTTGATAATTCAGGTAACATTGCAACGAAAATTCATCACCAAATGCTGATTCTATAAATATATATTACAGATTATAGACGCTCAACAACAGAGATCGTAAGCGTCTATTAATTCAATAAAAATAATCAATCTAACCGAATTGAAAATACTGTACGCAAAACATCCCCTTTACACGAGTTTTTCCACGAAATCGGTAACGCATGTAACAGCGCAAGGATTTCTGACTACATGGAATGCGCTTTTCCAATATTAATTAGGTATGTGCGTATTCCATCAACTTTTACAAAAATATGAAATGAGAAAAAACGTCAAATTTCCTGTTCATAAAATAAGTAAGGAGCTAATAATAACATAAATAACAAAAACAATCACACATATTTTTTTGGGATGAACATCTTATTCTTAGACATTTCTAAAACAAAAAACGCACGCCATAAAAACACAGAGTGCAAAACAACAATTCTTATACTTATTGGTGAATTTTACAATCAATCAGAAACCGAAACTATTTTTTGTATAGTTAACAATTAGATTAACAATCAATATTGTTATTACTTCCTATACTGTACAAATTCACTATTTTAGTGAAATTAACATAAGGACATCAGACGATATTAATCGACATAACATGCCCTTATTAATTATTGTAGAAAGGCTACATATGAAAAATTTAAATGCACCGCCGGGATTCGAACCCGGAACACCCAATATCGCGTCGGGCAAGTTTTCCAGTTACTCCACGGTGCCCATGGCGTGCACTTAATCTTTTCTTATATATAGCACAAATACACCGCAAGTCCACAAACTGCGAGAGCTAATATTATTTTTATTTTTATAACAACACTACAATGAATGTTGCTTTTCTCAAAATAGGCCGGATATGCCTAGTAATAATTTCAATTATTTGCGAGAAAATTACTTACAGTATCTTATTTAGTTAACAATTAGATTAACAATCAATATTGTTATTACTTCCTATACTGTACAAATTCACTATTTTAGTGAAATTAACATAAGGACATCAGACGATATTAATCGACATAACATGCCCTTATTAATTATTGTAGAAAGGCTACATATGAAAAATTTAAATGCACCGCCGGGAATCGAACCCGGAACACCCAATATCGCGTCGGGCAAGTTTTCCAGTTACTCCACGGTGCCCATGGCGTGCACTTAATCTTTTCTTATATATAGCACAAATACACCGCAAGTCCACAAACTGCGAGAGCTAATATTATTTTTATTTTTATAACAACACTACAATGAATGTTGCTTTTCTCAAAATAGGCCGGATATGCCTAGTAATAATTTCAATTATTTGCGAGAAAATTACTTACAGTATCTTATTTAGTTAACAATTAGATTAACAATCAATATTGTTATTACTTCCTATACTGTACAAATTCACTATTTTAGTGAAATTAACATAAGGACATCAGACGATATTAATCGACATAACATGCCCTTATTAATTATTGTAGAAAGGCTACATATGAAAAATTTAAATGCACCGCCGGGAATCGAACCCGGAACACCCAATATCGCGTCGGGCAAGTTTTCCAGTTACTCCACGGTGCCCATGGCGTGCACTTAATCTTTTCTTATATATAGCACAAATACACCGCAAGTCCACAAACTGCGAGAGCTAATATTATTTTTATTTTTATAACAACACTACAATGAATGTTGCTTTTCTCAAAATAGGCCGGATATGCCTAGTAATAATTTCAATTATTTGCGAGAAAATTACTTACAAGATACTGTAAGTAATTTTCTCGCAAATAATTGAAATTATTACTAGGCATATCCGGCCTATTTTGAGAAAAGCAACATTCATTGTAGTGTTGTTATAAAAATAAAAATAATATTAGCTCTCGCAGTTTGTGGACTTGCGGTGTATTTGTGCTATATATAAGAAAAGATTAAGTGCACGCCATGGGCACCGTGGAGTAACTGGAAAACTTGCCCGACGCGATATTGGGTGTTCCGGGTTCGATTCCCGGCGGTGCATTTAAATTTTTCATATGTAGCCTTTCTACAATAATTAATAAGGGCATGTTATGTCGATTAATATCGTCTGATGTCCTTATGTTAATTTCACTAAAATAGTGAATTTGTACAGTATAGGAAGTAATAACAATATTGATTGTTAATCTAATTGTTAACTAAATAAGATACTGTAAGTAATTTTCTCGCAAATAATTGAAATTATTTTTTGTATGTTTTTAAATTTCAACAGACTTCATGTAATTGACCCTTGAAAAAAAATGAAAAGACTCACTCGAAAGCTATTGGCATGTTTTGAATTGTTTACAGCATATATATGTTTTAAGGAATCGTGAGCCTCCTGAACCTTAAGCTGCGTCAGTAGATATCTAGGACTCTCCTGTAAAAGACCAGTAAGACACGAAGAAATTATGGACAGTACTGTCGCCAGACCAAACAACACACGCCACGATACCAACCGAAACTGCCCTTGTACGTGTTTCGTTGATTCTATTAACATTGGCATAGTGGACCATCCTATACCTGAACAAAAGGACAAAAAGAAGGCTATGTTATGGAAGAAAATCATCTATAGAGTAGAGTGATGTGCTGGAGATCCATATCCGTATCTGCAGACAGGGGCGAACTGGACTGGATTGGCCCCGGTGGCAATGTGGCCTGGTGGCCCCGAGTCCCGACCAAAGATAATGCAAATGAAAACTAGGTATTTTTATAGATAAGTCATTTTTCTTTGAATAATTTATTTTTGAAAAATGAAAGAATACTAAACATTTTTTAAACACAAAAAAATGTAAATTGGCAATCTATACCTAATAACATTTTAAATGCGAGGACAAAAATTTTGTTTCCGATGTAACATCGTCAGTAATCTTAACATAATCGGAAAAGAAATCTCTCTTCACGTAATATTAAAAAAAAATTTATAAGGTTTGCCTAAACCTTAACCGATTTTTTATTAATTTAAGTAGAGAAAAAATTGTTCACAGGACAAGAGAAAGTTGATATAAATTTGTAAGCGAATATGTTAGATGGTGTACGAAAAATACAGAGAACTATGACACCTAGAAATTTAAATTCACAATATAGAGATTTTGGCCACCAGGAGTCAGTTGGCCCCGGTGGCTACCGCCACCTAGCCATCCTGTCCACTACGCGCTTGTCCGCGGATGGTCTACAAAAAAAAAAATCTCGAAAAAATCCGGATCTGGATCTATATCAGTTATTTTTAAGGCGAATCTAATACCGATTAATGATTGATAAGTTTTTTTGTTAATTTCTACAACAAAATAAAAAAACGTCTTTAAAGACAATAAATTATAATTTAAAAAAACTAAAAAACACGCTTTAATGAACTAAAAAGTAAAAAATAATTAATTTTATTGTAAAAAAGCGTGGGGTAGTATGAAAATATGATACAAAGCACCCCACGCTTTTTTACAATAAAATTAATTATTTTTTTACTTTTTAGTTCATTAAAGCGTGTTTTTTAGTTTTTTTAAATTATAATTTATTTTTGATTTTTAGTCCTGGAGATCCTGGTCAGGATAATGGGACAAACTTATGGAATTATTGTATTGTAATCGGTCCTTGATAAGTGTGCAAAGTTTCAGTTCAATCTGAAGTTTTTTTGCTTTTTTTTAGTCCTGGACATCCTGGTCAGGATAATGGGACAAACTTATGGAATTATTGTATTGTCATCGGTCCTTGATAAGTGTGCAAAGTTTCAGTTCAATCTAAAGTTTTTTGCTTTTTTTTTTAGTCCTAGAGATCCTGGTCAGGATAATGGGACAAACTTATTGAATTATTGTATTGTCATCGGTCCTTGATAAGTGTGCAAAGTTTCAGTTCAATCTGAAGTTTATTGCTTTTTTTTTTAGTCCTGGAGATCCTGGTCAGGATAATGGGACAAACTTATGGAATTATTGTATTGTAATCGGTCCTTGATAAGTGTGCAAAGTTTCAGTTCAATCTGAAGTTTTTTGCTTTTTTTTAGTCCTGGAGATCCTGGTCAGGATAATGGGACAAACTTATTGAATTATTGTATTGTCGTCGGTCCTTGATAAGTCGACAACGTTTAAACTAAATCTGACCGTTCAAAGTTGGTCAAAATCAAGTTCAAAGAAGTCGGTTACAAACTGACAAACAAGCAAGCAAGCAAGCAAACATACAGGTGAAGCTAATAAAAGCGTGTTAAAAAAAACATACTTATAAGTAACTATCCACATGCAAAATTTCATTCAGATCAGTTTTAGGCGTGATTGAGCAACAAACATACAGCATTTATTTTTTATAATACACCAGCCGCTACCCGTGGCTTTGCCCACGTGTATTTCGATTTGTGATTTATTATCCCCCCGCGAGAAATTCTCCTCCTGCGAAGCGAAGTCGGGCTGGTGATGTTTATAATATTAGTAGGATTCCGTCTATACTTATGCTAAAATGCAAAAGAATTTCAGAGTTACGTTTTGTTACTATCCCGTAGGAATTACCCCCCCCCCTCCCGCCGCGAGAAATTTATCAAAATAAAATGTCGCCTATATTACTCAGGGAGCGTAGCGTTCTGTTGGTGAAAGAATTTTTAGAATCGGTTCAGTAGCTCCAGAGATTAAAATTTATTATTTATTACTCCTCCCCCCCGTGAGAATCTCTTCTTCTGCGAATCGAAATCGGACTGGTGTTAATAAGATTCCGCAAATTCGCTAAAATGTAGAAGAATTTCATGTTTTGTTAGTAGTAGATAACCGATAAAAATTTAATTAATTAATTAACTCAAAAATTTATTGAAAAGTTGAATAAAACATAGTCTATAGCACTTATGGAATCATAAGGAACATTTAAAAAAAATTTCATCAAAATCTGTCAAACAGATTTTAAGTTAAATCAGGACAAACATACATACATACATACAAAGAATTTTATATTATATTAGTATAATAGATATAGATATAGATTGATTAACTCACCTATGTAAACTATGTATCCAACACACCAAAACAAATCTAAAGAAATTAAATGTCGGCCTCTTTTATTTGCTGGTAAACATTCAGAAATTAGAAGTTTAATGCAAATTATACTCGATTCTAATCTAGAAAACGAAAAATATATAAGTAGGTACATAGTATACATAATTAATGTAATAAAGATTCATAGCAATAATACGCAATCCTCTTATCCGTTCTATATACTACCTTCTATAATATAATCTGGATGTATTCTATAATATTAATTATAGGGGGTCATTTTATTGCAAAGAAAGTGCATCTCTCAAAGAGATATTTCCACATCAACAGACATAGCAATCGCTACACTCTTGGCTTTCCCACCAAAATATATAGCAATCGCTACACTCTTGGACAAGGATAGAGGATCTACGAGTATTTACGTATCATTGATACGTAAAATCACAGAACAATGAAGTAAATTTAAATGTTCTGTGCCGTCAAATAGATCCTGTACCTTTGTCCAAGAATGTAGCGATTTCTGTATCTGTTGGTGAGAAAGAGCTATTTGTATTTTATTTAACATAAAATTTGAATAAAAAATGTATAGGTAATTACCCAGCTCCAAAAAAGAACATGCAAAATCCAAACATGTTTTGACTGGAAATAAATGCCGATGAGTAGCAGCTAATAAAAACTACAATCATTGAAAATGTAATGAAGCATTTTCTGCCAGAAATATCAGATAATGAACTAAATATATAGCCACCAATCCCTGATCCTGCAAATAAAATATTTCTTCCGACAAAAACATAAATAATTTGATAGTTTGATTTTTCGGGATGCTGCTGCCAGAAAACAGTTTTGTGATTTGACTCAAGGTTAATTAGAAAATGCTTATCTGGGACAATTTTTATAAGTATTATAGAGGCTATAGATCTATAGATAACCAAGCATTGATTTTGCTAGGTCTTTTGTTAAAAAAGAGACTGCGTAAAAAACAGGAATGTCTGCAGAATAGGAACTATTATGTGCACCCTTTATTAACAGAAGCGTATAAAAAAGGGCTGTATTATAATATCACCAATAATTAATGAATTTCATATATGACAGGTTCATTTTCTATCGCAGAAATTAAACCTCAGTGTTAATAATTATCAGTCAAGTTACAATCAAGTTAGTATCAACAACATACAAGAACTGAATAAACTGTGACACTGAAGTGTCCCGTGTGTTAAATTAAAACAAAAACCCAACCGTTGTGTTTTCGAAAAGTTGCGGGGCAGAACACTTGACAATAACTTGCATTGTTCGACTATAGAATGAGACACTGGTGACCGGTGTCTCGTGAATCCGTGAGAGCACTGCTTACTCTCCTATTATATTAGAAAGCAGTCGTCCACTAATTTACGGCAAAATTTGTCGATAAATCACTATCGTTTTCTGAATACTACATTAATTTCAGTAGGTGATATATCGAATACAAAGACAAATTTGTCCGTGTGAGATGGCATTAGAGTAGACATATAGGGAGCCTACAATTATTATTATTTTTATTCTGTTGGATCATGGGATACTGATGTCACTTCCAGTCATTTTTTTGTCTTCTTATGTCATTGACTACTTAAATTAAAAATGACGTCAAAATGTCGGCCTTAGCAAGCACTTTCATATCATCATGGGGTGTCAGACTTTATCCTGACACATCCCCTTGGCAGCCCTAATTTTGTAATTTCCATCAGAATAAAAATAATAATAATTATTGCTCCCTATTAATAATTTGTCTGCTCCAATGCTAACTCACACAGACAAATTTGTCTGTGTATTCGATACATTGGAAATCCGACGGTCGGCTCTGGGACTGTAAGATAATATTATTATGTTAATGCTTCACCATGTTATATTATAATGGCGAATTGTATTCGATGCAGATTATTTTTATTTTTATAATAAAATTAATTCTTATTATACCGGGGGGGGGGGGTGTAAGTTTAAAATTGAGTTTTCGGGGTCGACGGCCACCTTATTTGGCCGCTATTTTAAAAAAAGGGTTGCTAATAGATTTTGCACTGTATCTCCATAACGGTACATCTTACAGAAAATTTGTAGAGAGGTTTTTTGTTTAGAATCGAATTTTCTATAACTTTACTAGAGTTACTTTTTGTCGCAAATTGAATCATTAAAAAGATATGCCTTATAGAAAACAGAATATTTTTTGTTTTTCTGTTAAAATTGAAAGAAAAAAAATGTAATAAAAAAGATATGCCTTATAGAAGATAGAATATTTTTTGTTTTTCTGTTAAAATTGAAAGAACAAAAATGCAATTTTTTTTCTTTCAATTTTAACAGAAAAACCAAAAATATTCTATCTTTTATAAGGCATATCTTTTTAATTATTCAATTTACGACAAAAATTATCTCTTGTAAAGTTGTAGAGAATTCGATTCTAAACAAAAAACCTATTTACAAATTTTCTGTAAGAGGTACCGTTACGGAGATACAGTGCAAAAACCGTTAGCACCCCTTTTTCAAAATGGCGGCCAAATGGGATAGCCGCCGTCGCCGAAAACTCAATTTTAAACTTATACCGCTCCCCTACGCAACGATAAAAAAAATCTTGTCCTACCCAAAATGCAAACCTAATGTAACATTTCAATGTATCCATAGCTTATCTACTTCCAAAACAATATACAATTTTTTTTTAATTTCGCCTCAGTTCGAAGCGAAACCTTTTAAAATAATTAATTTTAATATACCTACCTAATGAAAATACGGAATTTATTGATATAGCTGATGTATTTCCTAAATTCGCATCGCAAGTACTAAGTGGGACTGCAGTGGGAATACTCATTCGCGCAAACATTAGAGAAATTAGCCAGAATCCACATAAACTAATCATAAATTTATTATATATACCCCATCCTGAAATTGAAAAGAAATATTCAATTATGTTGGCGTGGTTTTAGAAAACTGTTTATATTATAATTTTTTGTGCGTAAAAATACATAATATAAAGCACACTAATGTGTGCTGTAGGTATATCATAAATTATTTTTAAACCGTGAATTATTTTCATTTTAAAATTATTATAAAACGCACCTGTTTTTGAAACTAAAAAAAAACTATATCAACGACCCTAACAAAAATTAATCATGCATGACCGCTTGTAAAATTGGTTAGGGGAAGGCAACTGCAAAACGTAACTAATAACGGTATGAGTTAGATATCAAACCATATCCATAATCTTCGATATTAGAAAAACTATTATTTCGAGACGAAATCTCAATCAGCGAGTGAAAACACGATACGAAAAACTGCAACGATAGGACAAAACGCAAACCACGCTCAAACGCTTACATACGAACACACGCGACTAGCTAGCTATAGCCGTAATTGTCGTTTCTGATTGGCCGAATACCCCACCGATGTCAGCTCTGTATAATGTCAAACGAACGATATGCCTCGGGCCGAACATCCATTTGATATTCGCTACCTCTCTTTCTAGTAAGCATACTTTTTGCGGTGTAAAAGAGATGAAGCGAATATTACGTTATTTGATGCAATGCAATGGTTTGTTGTTCGTTTGATTAAATTTATTTTATTGTAAATTATAGACGCGTCGACAACTTAGGTCATTAGCGTCTCGTTTGATTAAACTAATTAATAACCCCATTAACGTTAACAGACCGTCCTACTGATATCGATATCTAAAAACAAGAATCATCAAAATTCGACTACTCTGTAAAAAGTTATGCGTGGTCATATAAAAAAAAAATATACGCGTCGACTTGAGAACTTCCCTCCTTTTTTAAAGTCGGTTAAAAACGGTTTTCTATATCGATATGAAAACTATATATCGGTTACATAACCGTTTGCGTAAAAAAACGAAAACGCCCTTATGTATTACTTCATACTAATCCCTTTTATTTCCCATTATTGAACTTCGGCGTCTAAAAATTCCCCGAATGGCACTTAGAACGTTTGGACTATCGTTTACGACCAGAACCCGATGTCCATGCTTACTCATATGTTTCTTGCCACCCCCCACCCCCCGAACAAAATTTTGCGTCGCCCTTACAAAGCGAATAACATCATTGACGCTTTCAATTATTATACTTAGGTCGCGCCAAAAAAAAACTCGCATTGGCAAGGGCGTCGCCAGCCAATGGGCGGGGGGCGAGATGATAGAGAGAGAGAGAGAGAGAGAGAGAGAGAGATAGAGGATAGGGGAAATATGAATTGTAGGTACAATGATTCACATTTTTAAAGAAAGGTTCTTAGGTAATACAAGACAAATTTATATAAAAAATTTAAAAAACAAACAAATTCAAAGAAAATTAATTAAAACATAATCTTCTCATTGTAAATTTGTTGACCACTTTTAAATAAAATCCTCTAGGACCTAGCCCTAGGTTGTCAAAAATAAGCTTTCTGTGAACACTCCATCGACCATCATTGCTAGGCCATTGAGGCGACTCTCTACCATAGCTATAGTGCTCCTCAGCCAGGTTTCTAATCTTAAGATGCTGATGGATCGCTCCACGTTGTGCACGGTAGAGCATTCAAAATTTTCAAAGCTTTTCCCATTTCGGGGAAGAAGTTTTCCGTCTCATTTAGAACATCAACAACGATTAGTTCTGTTGGGTTGGGTTTATCCTGCCACAATTTTCGCCAAAGTTCGATTTCATTTTTTATGTTCGGTAAATTTTGAACATCGTTTCCGTTTAATTTCCATTCTCTTCAAACTGGAGAGGGGAGCAGCTGATCCCCCTCCCTTTTCGACACCTGCTCAACTGGGTCCCATTTTATTTTTGGAAACGTTTACAGGGTCCCCGTTAAGCTCTAAGTTTGGACTTGTTTTTATTAGTACATTTAATGTAGGTAATTAGAAAAAAACTTACCTGTTTGCTGGATAACAGCTTCGTATAAGAGAGACATAATATTATTGTGTTTAATTGCATTTAAATTTTGCTGTCGCCTGTCATAAAACGTCAATTTGCTGATTCAAAAACAAATAAAAGGAGTGTTTATTTGAATTTTCAAATGAATAACTAAATAAAAAATTATACGATCTCAAGATGTGGTTTGATTTTTTTATCGTCAAAGGGTTTGATTTACTTTTCCAATTATTTCTTGTTGGAAATAGTGAATTTCTTTGTCATTTTTAGATATAATTTTCTACCGTTTACTCCAGTACCTAACGCTTATAAAAATTATATAATTCAATGTTGTCTAATTATCATTCAAATTTAAATAAAATAATAAATTATTCGTTAATTATATTGCTTTATTATAATATTTATTTAAATTTTAAACTGTAATGCAGGAACAGGGACTGTCCCTAGATAAATAATGGACTGTCCATTAGAATTATAAATATTGATAGTCTAGGGACTAGAATTTATATTTTGTCCTCCTTGAAAATATGTCAATAAAAAGTTTGTTCATTTTGTATTGTTGGTAATGCTAATAAATGTCAATCGATGAAATGTCAAAATATGTAAAATGTCGTCGTTTTTGCGACGACTAAATTGGGACAATTTTTACTGTTTTATGTAAATAATGTGCTTATTATATTTGAGCATTTGTGTGCTATTGAAAAAAATGTATATTTAATTAGTAAGTACACTTTGTATCGCTATTTTATAACGATGTTTATTAATTTAATAATGCTTTGTTCATTGGTTTGCTTGCACTGTATCAGATAAGTAAATTTATCTTTATGTATGATGTGTTAAATGTTATGTCGTGACTGCTTACACTTTGTACCATAGTGTCTGGTCATATTTAAAAAATGGCAATAATTTCTAAATATTGAGTTTATCAAAACGTACGTAGTACGTACAGATAATAACGCCTATCCATTAATAGTGGATCTGTGATGCTATCAGAACCGAAGTAAGTTGGAGAAAAAGCTGTATTTTAATGTGTCTGCAAAATTAAAATTAAAATTTTCGGTGTAAAACCAAAGCAAGCATGGGCACTTTTTGCACAATACACGTCTTATACGTAACTTGAAAATGGATAATAATTCTTTAACAAAACCAAATAAACACAGTTTGGATGCAGTGCTTTTTATAATTTTGAAAGCTTAACTTATTTGCAGATTTAGTATTTCGTTTCTTTTACTTTTTGTTTTATAAAATATTAGATGAGGGAATTATGCCTAGCTTCGTTTTCTTAAATAATGTCCTATTTCACACAACTGGAAATAATGTAACTACTTTTTAGCATTTCACCTTTTACCTACCTACCTGTTTCCTTTAACATTTTGGGACAGAAAGCAACTAACACCCTAACATTTTATACACAGGTTAAAAGGAATGAAATTATAACAAAACCCAATGAAAATGTAAATTGAATTAGTTTGTTATAAGGAATAATTATGTACCTACGGTTATTTTTAACATAGATAATAATAAATAAATATCCCCTATTAATGATAATGCTTGAATATGGCAGTTAATTTATTAATCTGTGTAAAAAATAACCGTAAATTTCCGTTTAAAGCCAAAGCAAGTAAAAATATCTCATATCATTAACTTATTCAAGTTTCTTAAAGCGCCCCATACATTTCGTTCTTTTTCATTTGTTCGAATCGTCGCGATTCGGACCGCGGATAATCATCGCCGGAACGTTCTTCCCACACACTGCTGAGATAAAGTTCATTTGATGGTCATTTTTATTATAAGACAGGTATATTTGTTAGCAGTGGCAGCAGCCGCTGCTGTTCTCAGTAGGTACCTAAGAAAAGAGACGTAAATGTTCAATTTGTGCAAAAAAGTGGTTATTTCAAAGAAGACGGTTCTCCCTTAAAAATTTATTGACTGAACTTAAGCTTGAATCAGGAGATTGGTACAATTATTTACGCACCATAAACTGGATAAATCCACCGCTACTGACAAGAAACCGCAGTTTATTCGAAATTTATGTAAAGTAAGCTCATACCCAAAGCAAAGACTTCTAATAATAATAGTTGTTGTAAAATAACCATCATTTGGCATTAACGTTTAACCGTCTAATGCAATATTTTATATTTCAGGTCCAATTAATACAGAATGTCTGATAAAGACGATTCCAGTAAAGTATTAAAACCACTTGATAATGATCTCTCTTTACAAAAGTCATTAAAAGTAGCAACAGATAACCACGAGTCTCTACGACGCAAACACTCGATCAAAGATAAATCACCAATCATGACTTCAAACAATATATTCAAAGATTTCTCTGCCGACTTGGCCATGACTTCAAGTATTGCTTCAGTTACTTCTAGTCTAGCATCTCCGGGCGATTCTGGAGTCCAACTGCTCGATAGTGAAAGTGATGTGGCTTCTATTATGTCGATGAGCTATGATTTTACGCTTAGTGAAAGTATTGAAGACAAGACTTTGTCGTCGGAATCGAAGTTGGATCATGAATTAGAATCTCCAGATAAAGAAAATAGATGTTCTGTCATATTAAACCCAAATATTCAAATACTCGAGTCATCTAACAAAGTTTGTGAACCTGAAATTGATGTCGAAAAAACTGACTTGATGAAATATCAACCAGAAATTTCTGGAACTGAAAATGATTCTGAAAAGTATGTTGAAGAAAATATCGATACTACCATATCTGATAAACTAGAAACTATTTTGTACCGTGATGAATCAAATACTTTGCAGAGTAAAAATCAATTAATAATAAGAGATAAGAGCTCAACCTCAAGTGATTTCTTATCTCCATTGTCAAGTAATGTGATGACAAGTAGTGATATTGCAAATCAAAATACGACACCGCCATTTTATGATTGCGATCATAGTGCTGCTACAAATACATGTGATTCAGATCAGTGTCCTAAAATCATAAAATCTAATGATAAAAAAGAGGCTGATCAGTCAAACGAAACTAGTCATTGTAACGAAAATACATATAATCATAAATTAGGGGGAATATATTTCTCTGAAAATTCTAGTAGATCTGATTTTAACATTAAAAATTCAGAAACAATGAACAAAAATAAATCAAAATCTGACGGGAATATACCGGAAAAGGATGTAGGACAATACTTCTCTAAAAAAACAGATTGCATTTCTGATAATGTAGACTCAAAAAATATAATTACAGCCCAAAATACAGAGGCTGACAGGGCGCCAATTCAAAATGGTATAATAGTGAATCCAACAGACGATCAAATCGTTTATAGACGGCAGCGTAAAAAGAAATCACGCAACCACGATGCCCCGAAAAAGCGTGTTTCATTTCATGAAGACATTCTGAATAGTACAAAAATTGACGATATTCACATCGATAGAGGCTTTATAACACGACAACCGGACATTTCGATGAGTTTCTTTGGAGAGAATTCGATACGCAAGAGAAGTGTTGTTAAAGGTAGATACAGTTGGGCAGCTGAAGGTGATTCACCATATTATCAAAAATCTATACCAGAACGTGAGGTAAAATCAGATATTTATGTGAATAATTTTTATGGATCAAATTCGTCTAGTTCTTCCATAAGCTTAGAGTCTTGCAGCAGTAGTACCACGGGTAGTGATGAATCACTTGAAGAACAAAAAACAAGTAGCATAAGCGATGGTTTAGAAAATATAAAAAAAGTACCAAAGTCCAGTTGTTTGAAAAAACCAAAGAATGGGAGAAAATATATTGGCACAAACATAGTTGAAGAAGTAAATCCGCATAGCTGTAAAAGAAATAAATTAAGAAAAAAGTCAGATTCGGGTATTTTGGATTCGAATATATTTGGAAGTTTAAAAAATATTTATCGAAGCTTAAGTCTATCATCGTCCGTACCTCTTGCTGAACGAGGAGTACCAGAAGGGCAAGAAGATTTCACAACGTATTCATCAAATCAGGATTTGCGTAATTCAAAGAGAAGTTCTTTTGCAAGTAATGAAACGTTAACATCAAAAAGTCATGAAGAGTTCAATATAAATGGTTTCGATTCTGAACACGAAATTGTGACTACAGGACAAATGTACAAAAAACCAAATTTACGGCTGAGTCGCAGTGAAGGATTTTATCCAAGCTACATAAATGATGGTGTGAACCAAACAGAAAATATAATTTTATGCGACAGTAACGTCTACGAACATAAAGGTATAAGTTATTCATACGAATATGATAAATTTCAAAGCTCATTTGCAAAACAGAATCAACCTAAAAGCTCCACTGTATATCAAATGCTTCTAAAAGATTTGAATTTCTTGAAACGATCTGAACAAAAAGATAATGTTAAAAGTCAAGATAAACTAAAACTTGACCAAGAAGTGTCTCGAAACGCTTCAATTGATAATACTTACAACTCGAATAATTCGTCTCCCGTAAAAGCTTCACTTGACTCCAAGAAAAAAGTAACTTCTGGTTCTTCAAGCATAGACTGGAGTTCGGATAATGAAACCATATCAGATTTTTCTGAAAAACAGTCTTCAAAACATTTGCAATCTCCACTGAGAAAGAAAAACATAAAGCCGAATCATTACAGTACACCAAATAATATAAAAATACCTGACAATGATGTATTGACTATTGAAATATCATCGGACAATACGAGTATAACAGACAGCGGTAAAATAGGTAGTAATATTAAACAGCCGTCGTCTAAATCATCTCTAATCAACAGATTTTTGCGCAATGTTACACAGAAAAAGTTACTGGACGTTAAATTGCAAAACAGTAAAAAGAAATTGCTGCAAGATGCGTTGTTTGAATTGCACATAAAAGGCGTGAAACCAAATATAGAATTGAGCAATGAATTGGATAATGAGATAAACGCGGAAATTAATGAAGGGTTGTTAAATAAATGTGACAATAATAAATATACAGAAAGTATGTGTGAGCAAATGAAAACTGAAATATTTCGCGACGAAAATGAAATTTTATACAAAACTTACAAAGTTATGAGTGCTTACAGTACAGATGGAGAAAGTAAGCCGCTATTGGTGATTTTGACAAACACAACTTTGTACATTACAGGCATTAAACAGAATCAAAAATACTGTAATCAATTCGTATTGCCATATACCGAAGTAAATTACATTATGATAGGACCCAACGGTCAGACTGTTTATTTTACAAATGCTGACAAGGACATGCAATATTTTATAGTAACTGGCAATTCAAATACGACCTCTGATATGATTGGACGGATTGAGATGGCTATGCGAAAAGATGCAAATAGATCGAAATTGCCTGCCATCAAACAATTGGTTATGCAAGATATGCTTCATCTCAGACACTCCATTTGCAAACATACAGCTGTAGCTAAGGTATGACTTTCAATGAATTTGTCATTTTACGTTAGAAAACACACAGTAGAGTAGGGATCTACCGGGTACGGATTTTTAAATTTCCAGGTTTACCTAAAATGTATACAACGGGTACCAGGTACGGCTCGGCTGAGTAACGAGTACCAGGTATTCACCGGGTAGACACAACTGAAAATTAATTGGGAACCGATGCACATAACCTAACTTTGTTAGATCAGACTGACAGTTCGGTCTTCTTTTTGAAATGAAAGTATTTACTGCCTTTTTAGAATTAATTAATATTTGATGTTGAATGTTGATGATTATTCATTAGTTAATAAAACGGCAATGAGTGTTAATACTGGCAACTTGCAATAATAACATTTTTAGGGCTAATGTGTTTGAATTTAAATTTATAAATAAATAATAAAATTTGAAAAAATACTATTATTTCAGTACCCGGCCGAATACCGGGTACACTGGCATATTTTATACCCGGTATTCGGCCGGGTACTGAAATAATAGTATTTTTTCAAGTTTTATTATTTATTTATAAATTTAAATTCAAACCCGGTACCCGGTGAAACCAGGCTTACCCAGTATCTTCGTTATGTGGCCGGGTACCCGGTGCATCCCTACAGTAGAGCCCCGATCATATAAAAGCGGAACGCAAATTGAGTGGCTGTCCAGTGAAAGTTTAAATTATTTTGCACCACAAAATGATGAATTTTTCCCATAGAGATATCATAGATAGAGTAGGGGAGCCATAGGCAAAACTGTGACAGTGTCACCTTGGAAAAGAGAGATAGAAAACGAAGCAGTTCTCTTTTCATGTCTTCTGACGCATTTGAGAATTTAAAAATTTTGTAGTAGGTATTGTTAATTTACATCTGTAACCATGGTTATGTATTTGTGATAGAAAAAGATAGAAGAACTGCTCTATTCTCTATCTCTATCTTTTGCATCCATATTTTTTTGGGTGGCTTCCCTATTCTATCTATGATATCTCTATGATTTTTCCCCTTTTCATAAGCCAATATTTTTTTTTATTTATTTTTTTTTTTTTTGTAAATGGAAAATAAATCACGATCACATAACGCAAACAAACAATGTTGAATTTTTAAACTTGAATTTCAGATAATTGGGATTTTTTTGTATTTCAAAAATTAACATTTTCTATGTTTATATAAATACAGTAGAGTCCGTCTATTACGACTTCGTTTATAATGATTAACCGTTTTTAGCGACGTAAATGCAAACTCAAGTTAGGTTTCATATATATATTATGCGTCCGCTTTATGCGTCGTCCGGTTAATCCGACATAATGTCGCCGGTCCCTTGAAAGTCGTTCTATCCAGATTCTACTGTATGCACACTAATTTTGAATTAACTGAGGCACATTTCATATTTCAGGTGCGCACAAACTAATTCTTTTTGACATATTAATATGATCATATAAATAAACGACAATAATTTATGAAGTTGCGTTTTTTAATGTTATTTTAATTTAATTTGTTTATTTTTCAGGATGAAGATTATTATCACTATAGTGTAGTGAATATTTCTGACGACTATTTAAGTCCTTCAAGTACACCGCTTGGACCATTCAAAGAAGGATACCTTATGTACAGGAAATCATTAGAAGAGTGTCGCTGGGAAATTGGATATTTTATTTTAAAGTAAGTAAAATGGCACCTAGTAGCGAGGCTATGAACTATGAGCAATAAAGTCGTTTGCAATGTTTCCGACTCCCTCTAACTTTCCAACCTTGAATTCAAAAAACCTGAACAAATTCATGTATGTATTGTTTAGTAAGTACTTTCTTTGAAAATTATTACGGTCACTATAAAATAATAAGTTAATATGACAAAAACTGTTGTTAATTTGAAAATAATTTCCCAATGGTTTCTAAAAAAACATGGGAAAAAAGCTTGAAAATATTTTATGAAAAGCACAGCTAATTAACGCGTGTCCGACTTGACCGGTTTTAATAATAATATCTGGATGACCGAGCTTTGCTTGGATGAGTTCAAAAAAAATAGTACTTAAAGTTCCCATTTTATCAAAATCGTTAGTCGTTTTTAAGAAAAAAAAATTACATACCTATAAGTAAATAATATTATTATACGTCAGTATACATCATACTACATAACGTATGTACCTACATATTTTATATAGGTAATATAAAAGTAATATACCTATTTATTTAAATATTAGTTAAAAAAATAACAACAATAAAATCTAAACATAATTATGTAAGTATAATTATGTTTAGATTTTATTGTTGTTATTTTTTTACTTTTCAAATAATTACTGATTATTTTAATAAGTTAAAGATTGACTGTCAGAGTAATTTGACATAAATAATGAAAATAGTTTGTTTTTTCCAAAGCCTACTCACCATACGACACTGTTTCATAACATTAAAAAAACTGTTTTTTAAAATGATAAAATCGATAAGAAAACGAATTTTTCCAGGGGTGAAACCTAGCTAGATCGTTTTTTTGCCCCCAAAAACACCTTTTGGGTAAATTTGATCAAAAGCCGTTTTCGAGAAAATATTTATATAGGTACATATATACAAGATTTGCTCGTTTAATAATATAGGGATTATGGAACGTTAATTTTTCAGAGGTGGAGTTTTATACACACTTTCAACGCCAGCAAAACGCTTGCCATTGCAAGTGATTCCTTTGAGTGGTGGAGCATGTCGCGGGGCACATAGGACTCCTCCGAGACCTAGACCTCATACATTTGAACTGCTGGCTGAACAAGAAACTTTAGAATTTGCCGCATCGGATGAATATGAGGCCAGTGAATGGCTTCAAGCTTTTGTCCAAGCTGCGAGTGGAGTAAGTTATTTTTTCTTCTTCTTCTTCTTCAAAATATCTTAGAATACAGAAGAAAGTTTTTGTGATATATTATGTATGTTCACTTGTAACTAGAGAAATGGTGGACCGATTTGAATGAGGTTTTTTTTTGTATAATTTGTAACCTTTTCTTTGGGTCATGGAGCTAAGTGTGGACATAATGGAGGTGCATCTTCTGGCAATATACAGACGATCAGTATTTATTTTGTTAGGTTTAAACAAATTATTTTAAGACTCGTTTTTGTCGCAACAGTCCATCGCGAACGTTGTGTTCCCCACTGCATGTGTTGTAAGTTACAGAAACTGGTGAATGTGACCAGAACTTTCGACTATAACTATACTCGACCATCCTTTACTTATATACTTCCTCCATTTCAATGAATGTGGCAATGCTGCGCATTGCAGTTTATTGTCTCTGTCTGTAGTTATCTATTGTTGCTGCCGGCTTACAAATTAAATTCATATTTCGCGCGTTACGTTTTGGCACACTTCCAGTCTTCTTCTGCATGGCTTTGTGCTCAGCGTTGCCACATCGTTTCGTTCTCGTGGATCCAATCTCTGAATACGATGAAATTCTAAAACTTTCGGGCATTATACCTTCATAAATAAATAGTTGAGTGTTATGAAATGTTCAGGTCCGGATTTCTGCCTAGGCCAACAAGGCACCGGCCTAGGGGCCCAGCCGCCGAGGGGGCCCCGGTCAGGGCGGAGATGGAAATTAAAGGGAAAAAAAGCCCAAAAATTTTGTATCCCAATTGGCGACTTTTTTTTTTTGCTAAATTTCCATCCAATTCCATTTTGTCATTTTTTTCCCTTTTTTTTGGGCTTGGGGAGCCCAAGTGCCTAGGGGCCCTGGGTCTTTAAGTCCGGGCTTTGAATGTTCACAAATGTTTGGTACAGTGCGATTCTACTATTAGGTTGTTTTTAATTTATATAATTTAGAATTTATATAATTTATATAGTGCAAATTCTACGGTAAAGAATGTATATCTGACATTCACTCAAAATGGGGGATAAGATTAATATCTCGATTTTGGAATGGTCAATATTATTGTAATTTCAGAGATGCATGCGGAATATTGCAATTAACAATCTGAAAATTTTAACAATCCTGTTAATTTGACTTCGCAACACAACTACATTATTTCAGTGACTAAATTAAAATAGATCAATAAATACTTTAGACTAAATAAAACTTTTTATTGTTTTATCAAATGAAAATTTGGCAAGGGAAGTAAGCATATTTTGTTTTTTCATGTAGTTGTACGTGTACAACGACACACCCAAACTGCGAACTTGTAGTTTATTACTGACCACCGATCATTTGGTTATGGTCCGAGAACGATTTCACTGCGCTTCGGTCACGCCTGTAAATGATGTTTCGAATTTGCAAGAAGTCGAAGCAAAAGCCCTCTCTTGTGCTGCGATAGCCGATGTCACAGCATTTAGACTTCCGCTCGCTGAACAAAGTTGGTGTGTTTTGGTATGTATTTAAATGTTTAATTATTATTATCATCAACATAAAATACATAGAATTGTACTCATTTATAACAATAATATCAACTGCGGATTAATGGCTTAAATGAACAATTTTTAATTAATGATTTTGTTTACATATAATTCAAAATTAAATTTTTATTTCATGGTTTATCACGGTTTTTAGAAACAACATTTTACGGTTCCTTAAAAATAACCAAGCTCCACTACACATACAAAATTTATTCAGATATGATGCAATTTTTTTTAATCAAATCATTGAATCAAATAAAATAATTATCAAAATGAGATTTTCTCCGTTTATATTTATTTTATATTTTTGTTCTCTGTTCTCTGTAACTTTAAATTTTATAGGAATTTGCGTGTCGAGAAGTACACGAAACAAGTGGTGATTGGGTGCTGTATTTTTCAACAAACAGTGAATTGGAAAAATTTATAACAACTTTGGAAATGCTGTGGTCCTACAATAATGCTCAGGTAAGATAATAGGTTCCTCAGATTACTTACATACTTGTTTTTTTCTGTTATCATGTTTTCTAGGGTTGCGCATTTGACCGGTCATATATTAACCGGTTAATTGACCAAGAAAATTACTATTTTATAAGAAATAATAAAAATAATAAAATAATACATTTGTTTAAATGGTTTTTTGAATGAATTTTTTTTTACTTAAATGGAAAGATCACATACAAGTTTTATAGCAAAACTAATAAAAATTAATTTTAAACTCAGTTCCGATGACGCGCCGAAAGAATCCGAACGCGATTTTTCTTAATTTTATTATAATCACGATGGACACAATTTCTAATATAAATTTTTGATAGTATATGTAATCATATACACAAATACCAACAAATGCACACAAATTTTAACATAACGACGTCACTAACATTCCTGGCGCGTTTTGAAGTCACGTGATATTTTTTAAATTTTTATACATTTTAATTAATTTTTAGTAATTTATCTATGACTTTAAAAAAATTTTTCTTTTCGTTTTTCAATATTATTTATGTTAAATTATTAGAAAAAATTAATATTTTTTTTTAAATTTAAATACCTAATTATAAGTCCAGGGTCCTATTAAAATATAAAGTCAATAACAAAAACCAAATGATTAAAAATAACACACAATACAAATATTATGATACATAAAACATAAAAAACTTCAAAATAAAAGGACAATGACATCTATAATTAATAACTATTAAATTAAATTAAATCTGAACTATTTTTATTGTCTCAAGAAACCGACAGGCAACACTGCTGTTTTCACTTTTCATGCATGTTATTATTTGACCGTCAAGTCAAATATTTTCGATCAATTGGCCGGTCAATTGATGGCGGCACAACACTAATGTTTTCATAAAACTTTTCTTGAAATAATATTAATGTTAAATATTGATTCTTATGCTACAGTTTGAACTCATCCACATAGCAGTGTTTTCCACAAACTTCTCGAAATTATTATTATTATTCTGTATTTTATAGTCTCATTATATTAATTGCATGCTTAGAATATGATTTCGCTCCAATATTGATATTAATTGAAGACTCCTCCAACTTCATGCCAGAACCCTAAACTGATTTTTATGTAAAACTAGCGATACCCGCGGCTTCGCTCACGTGAATTTTGAACTGTTGCTTTGTTATTTTTTCCCGGGATTGTTAAAACCTTCTCATATACCTTTTCTACCTATTGGTGAAAATCAGTTGAACTATGACTGTTCACTTCAAAGTTCGGTTCCGACTGCAATTCAAGATTAGTTAGAAATGTGGCCAGGTTAGTTCAGATTCCATCCAGCAGATGCCATTGCAAGTACTGAATCGAGAATAAACACCAGGATTTCTTGATTATTTTGATTTTATGTATGGAAATAATGATTAAAAAAACTAGTGATGGCAAATCTGTGGACCCCTTTTTTTATAAAAAAAAAACAAACATGAACAAACTCCTTGTGTTTTAAATTTATAGATTACTGAGACTTGATGGAGCCGTGACTCCCGAATGTCCATACTTAATTAGAATATAATGACATGAAAATTTCGGTCGCGATCCCAACAGGTAGTGCAAAATAATGAAATCATAATATTAATAATACTTACTTGATTTTTTATGGCCCGACTCCGGAACTCCCACATTTTTGAACTCGACCCTGTCTATCTGTTTGAAAAAAGTCAAGAAGTACATACAGAACTTTCATTAATAAAATAAGGACGTTGTAATTCTGGTGTATGATAAAATAGTGCAATTTTTTGTACACAGGGTGATTCTTTTCCGCTGAGTACGATCGCAGAAAATGAACCTCTGAATCAACATTGCAGTGAAACTTATATCTGTCTTCAACAAGCTTGGCAGCGCTTAGAATCTCTAACTAGTGTTTAATATTATAATCACAGTGTGATTTCATTTTTCAAGCATTTTTAATATTAAATTCTTAAACTTATATTTACCAATAAATTATATATCAGAAAGTGTTTACAATGATGCTATAAATATTATTTACTAGCTAATTATTAGGAAAATTATTGTAATTTATTTTTGTTTTATATTTTTTTATCGTTATATTATAATAATATGTAGGTAGTTTGTTTTTATTGTTACGTTCAAAACAGAGAAAATAACTGTGTTTTTTATTTATATTTCAAAATTTAATTTGTTATAATAGCTGTACATTTTAATGTTAATATTTTATATTTGTAACCACAATATTTTTAACGTTAACAAATTTGAACTAAAAATATTGGAAAGGATAACTTCTTTGACTTGTCAGTAAAATACGTGATGTCATTATCATGTCATTTTAACTCTGTTTTTATAGAATAATTTTTTATTATATCAATGACTTTAATAAAGATTTCTATAATATCATTGTTTAGCGAATATATCAAATTTGATAGTACAGTAAAAAAATTAGAAACCATAAATTGTTACAGACTGCGAAATACACAAGCTACTCATAATTTTTTATGTTCTTTATTTAAATTGAAAATTCTAATTTTTAACAAAAAAGAAACAGTTATCGAATTGTTCATTTTTTTTTTGCAAATATTTTATAGAATTTTTTTATTCTAATCGCCAGTGCATGTAGCTGCAAAGCAATACCATATTGATATTCAATATTCAAATGTACAAAAGTAATATTGCAAACTGTCGTTAAAGAAAGAGATTTGTATGGCGAAAAAGTACGAATTGAAACCATACAAGGAATCAGTTATAAGTTATTTGCGCATACTTGAGTACTTTTGGGTGAAAGATTGTACCTATTAGTTCAAGCTCTCGTACAAAAGTCTACCGGACAACATAAAATTTTACTCAGATTGTTTCAAAATGGAAATTTAACCCTTTAGTAATGTGCTACTAAAATTTTAATGAAATCTGCCCGGCGAGACTGAACTTATAAAGCACCACTAGTTTGCGTATACGGATTTACTTACAGAAGCATGTATTTAATTTAAAGCAGGTGTTGGCAGTTGCATTAATAATAATATTGCAATTAAGAAAAAAATCATTATAAGGGATTTATTAAGGGGTTATTGTCCAAAAACAAACTAGTTCACATAATAAAGCCACAATTAGCAAATACACTATATTGTTGGCAGGGTTCGGCACTACAACCCGAGTTTTTTACGTTAAAATTATGATCATCAATGATAATTGTAAATAATTGATACTTCTCTATAATCTGTATAAGCTTCAGCTAGTAGTGTTGAGCCGTATTCGAGATACTGATACCAAAAAATGATAACAAAATTGAATTAGTTTGCCACCGATTTGATTTTTTTCATCATATTATCTGTTAAATTCAATTCTAAAATTTTAATAGTATTGTTTAGTAGACTTTTATACGGTCAGATTTTGAACTACATGTGATTTTATACTCACAGTATCATTCTTAAATATAGAATCAAAATATTAGCAATCACTATAATATTATTTGCTAAAGTGCTCTGATGAGCCTTCCATTGAAAATAGAAGATGGTTAACTAATTGTGACAGCTATTTATTCCTACTGAATAATAAAAATTATTTTTAGAGCGGTAAAATAATTTATGCCACCTGTTTATATATATAAACAAAATAATAAATAAATAGTGTATTTGAATTGAATGAAGGAATGAAAGTTCGGAGAATTTCGAATTAGTTGGTGGCTGTTGAATGCTATAGTAGTTTTAAAAGGCAATTTATTTTAAGTAGTACCTGTTAAGAATCGTATAAATTAGCCAAGCCGAGACTGTAATGTAATGGATTCATGCAGTTGAGACAATCTCTAGTATCGAACGAACTGTTGGCGAACCAAGGAAAATAGGTCGGCTTGCTGAGCGATCCTGAGAATACTCTCGGGGTGTTCGTTCACGTTGCAACTGACAAGCATTACATTACAACAGGGGTGTTAAACTGGTGGCTCAAGGGCCGATTGCGTCCTGTGTCGTCTATGAAAACAACACGAACAAAATTTAAAAAAGATTCAAAAATAAAATTTTTTATTTAACGCGAAAGCCTCAGTTGATATATCGAATTCAGATCGATTAATGTCAACGGAACTATTAAAAAGCGTCTTTAGACCAGTCGTATAGGTTGTATATACAGGACCAGACACTGTAATATGGTCAACATTATTACTGAAGCCAGTAAGACAAGAATACCATAGAAAGGCCAAGCAAAACTGGATTGAAAGTCCATTAGTATGACAAGGAAAGCATAGGACGATAACAAAATTAGCTTCAATAAGGGTTACCTCCACTCTGAAGCACTAATGAGGGCTACTGTATTTTTTTTCATCAGATAGCGCTAGTGAGAAGTGAGGTATGCGTTAAATGCTTACATTTTTTATTCGTTATATGGCGCTAGTAGCAAGCAAGGTATGCCTAAGGTTTAGAGATTAACGGTTTGTGTTTAGTCATTCTTCATTTGTCCATTATTAAGGAATGAATAATAAAAAAAATACAAAATTGCGATTTAACCATTAAATGATTGAATGACTGATAATTTACTTGCTTGTGGTGCCATCAGGTAGTGGAAAATATAAACAGTACTGACATTTAAATGACATAAGTGATGTATATCTTACTAAAGTTACTAAATCTAGTAACTTTATATCTCACTAGCCAGTGGCGCTATCAGGTGATAGAAAAAAGCCTGGTAGATCTCATTACACTATGAGAAGTGGCCCGCAGCTTAAATGATTTAGACATCTCGAAATTACAGGCTCGGCTTCGACTTAAGTATATGAACTTTTGAAATAGTTTGTATATTTAGAGATTTGGATTTTAATTAATAATCTTTATTTTCAATTTTTGCAACTATTAAAATAATATGCTGACTAGTCAAACTTGTTGGAGAGTACAAAAATGTGATAGGAAGGCTTTGTAATATTTAAATTCTTAAAGTCACATTTGAAAATATGAGAAATAATGTCTATGGCACACGTGTAGAATAATAAATTATAGCATGGGTAGGATTTAACAATTTATATTCAGCATTAATAATTAGATACATATTTGTAGAAAATGCTTTTTAATGTTAATGTAAAAATTTGAAAATAATTATTTAAGCGCAAAAATATTACAAGCTTCAAAGTTCTAGACAAAGTCACATGTTTTGGTAGGTATTTTATAACAAAATGTAATTGTTACAGAAATATTATATGTAATTTCAGTCAGAGTTTTATAAAGCATCAAATACCAATACAACTAATTTGTAACAAAGGTTTGAGGTGACGTTGTTTATAAGATAATCGATGAGCTGTGATTATTCGCCAGTTACAAACCTCCAGTCTTCAGAATCTGATCTGATCTGATAACTGGCAAAAGTATTGATTGGATTTCCAGTTTAGTATTAAAAATTATATTTTGAAAAAAATAAGAATTAGTAGTAGACCCAGATTATCCCTAGCAGTTTGTGCATGGAATTATACAACGTGTCAAAAATGTTTCGATATGATTTTGATTAGCTGCCATTTTGGTTCTACGTCTAACTGTCTCATTTGACAGTTGTAAAGAGTGATTGTTAACAATTTATTATGGAACATCTTACGCCTCAACAACGCGTTATAGTTATCAAAACCTTTTATGGAAATGGATCGTTGATGTGAATACTCGGAAAAAATAACCTGATTTTTTGGTGTTAATGTGTCAAACAAGTCACCGTATAGTTAAAAATATTGGAGGATTGAAAATCCTCAACTGATCCATCAACGACCTCTATACCCTCGTAAAGTGACTATATGATGCGTCATTTGAGCTGGCGGGATCAAAATGTGGTTCAAAGAGCCTTCATTTGTACGGCGGCCTCATCGGCCAGAAGTGGCTATTTATCCGATATCTCGACATTTATGACATCTGTATTTGTATTGTTCCATTGGAATCACATAATGCAATAAACAAATATATTAAATTAATTTTAAAATGAAACTTGTAATCAAATCGACGCTTTCTTTATGTACGGCAGGTGATGCATAAAAAATAAATATACAATTTTGCATTTATATAAGAAGAAAAACATTTTCTGGCCTTGCGAATCACTGAGATCGTTGGGGTACTATTGTTATATGATGGCGTTATCCCAGTTTATCTTTTTCCAAATTCTAATCTGAGAACTGCTTAAAGAATTTCTTGGATTTTCAGTTTATTATAGTAAATAAATTCGAAATATTAATTGCTACTAGGCTTAAATAACCCTGACCTTTTTCGGCACTCAGGTGAAATTAATCTTTGATTAAAAATTAGTTGCATTGTGTATAGAACACTGATTAATATATTTTTTAGAAAAATCGAATATTTTCTTTGAATAATTTGAGAAAGTAGACATTTTAGTGCTATGCACACCAAGGTAGCAGATAATTGCGTCCAAAAAAGTGAATATTTATGCGTTTAAAAAATACTTCTAAATTTTATGAAATTTTAGTAAATAACATCAATCAAATTAATCAAAACTAAGCGTTTACATTCATGATATTTAGCAGTTAAAAATGTAAAATTAACATAATATATGAATAATATTATTAATAATCTCAATAACTATAACAGTATAATAATTAGTATTTTCGATACTCTGTCGTCTATGAAAAAAGCCTCATATTTTAATTTTATAGTAATTAAATTCTTTTGGTGCTTTTTTCTGAATTTTAAATGTTCCCGCTTTTGATAACAATTAAAAATAGTAATCCAATTCAATAACATATTCGAAAGTTCTTAACTGAATTTACAATTTTCTACAATTCTTATTGATTTATATCAGCAACAGTGAATATTTGTTGTAGGGGTGTTCACTTAAAAAATATATCGATATTTATATTCGATATAAAACATCGATACTGGGATCCGATGTTTTTCGATATATCGCTTCAAAACAGTAAAAAACAACAGAAATTAAGTACTAGTCTTAATCTACCTGCAAAAACTTAGTTTTTTTAATCGATTCGATGTTTCTATAAATATACCGATATATTGAATAGAAAAATTATTTGTCAAAACATCGAATCAATCCGATATATCGTACGGCAAACATCGAGTAAATTTGATATATCGATGTTAAGTGAATATCCCTAATTTGTTGTGCACATTTAAGTGATTCAACTATAAATTAGTATTAGATCGGGTGCTAATCTAGAAAGTTTACAAGGGGAGGCTACAAAAGGAAAATTATTTTATTTAATTTTCATCGTTAATATACCTAACGGTAATTGTTAGATCTGAGGTAACAATTTCCATTATTGAAAATTCAAATTGATTACGTGTATCAATTTTATCTTTAAAGGTTATCAATGATCAGAACGTCGTAACTATATTGAAAATCATAACTTCCCCTTGTATCCGCATCTAGATAAAAAAGTTCTTAAATCACCTCTGTGAGCATTAAAATATTGTAAAGTTTTACGATCAACTATTTTTTGCAAATGAATAATTTTTTACCATATTATTGAATAAACGCAAATGCAAAATGTGATTACAAGCTGTGCCATTTGGGTTACAATATTCGGTTTATGTTTTTGATAGTTTATTAATAAGGACAAAATGTGTTTTTACATTCTGCACTTGAAATAATGACTATTCAAAATTCGTCAAAATCAGAATTAACAAGAGTTGTCTGTAAATTAACCAGAATTGAAATTTGATTTTTATTCTCTTAGAATATTTTTGGCATGTTATTAATATATTATTGTATTTGATAGATAAGTACGGGTGGTGTTCATATTATATTATAGCTGGATCAGATTTATGATATTTTCTGTGTAAAAATGTCGTTAGATACCCAGTTACAGGCACGCGAAAATACTTATCTAATAAGAATTAAAAAAAAAGAAACTTCAGTCGACCTAGTACATTTCTACAGTAAATATAAAAATAGGCTGTAGAAGAGGAATTTTTAACTGGATTTTACCTACATCATGTGAAAAACAAATTTGTCACCGCGACTTAGTACTAAATCTATAAAATATATAATCTCGTAAAGATCTCTCTTATTGTACCTATCTTTTTATACTGAAATAGGTTCTGGAAATTTTCTACATTTAAGGCTGGTTTTATGCACTGTGAACGTCCGTTCGAAAACGGGCGTTTCCTAGTTCTATTGAATTAAATGTGTCGTTTTATGCACGAACGGACGCTCGCCAGGAACGTCCATTCGCTAGATACCTTGCGGCGGTATTTAAAACATGCGTTCCGAAAACGGACGTTCACAAACGCGGTGCATTAAACCAGCCTTAGCCTGAAAAAGTCAGGGATTTTGAAATCTCATAATCGGTACCAACCGTGATTTGTCATCGGTGAACGTATTAATTGTCGAGTCTAGCCTATAGGCTCAAGTAAATGGGCATATTTGGTCTCACTTATAAAAACTGTGCGCTAATGACCTCAGTTGTCGAGCGTCTATAATTTACAATTCATTCATTTATAAAAACTGTTCACACAATAAATCTTTCTGTCTGATATTGGAACGCATTTTTAAGGTGTTGAAAAACTGGGTAAACGGCGATTAATTTTCAACATTTAGAAAAGACAAAGTATAATAATAATAAAACTGATTTGAGTTATTTAGTTAATACATCCTTTCCATTTATTTGAAAATTAACATTGAGTAGACGTGTTTCAGGATTCTTTGTGATTTTTAACTGGAAAACGTAAATTGTCTGTGAATAAATACATAAACATAAGATCCTTTTTTCCGAAAATGAAGTGTTTTGAACAGAGGAGACACCAAAATAAAACATTCCTTTATTAAACGGCTAAAGGTGTATGGTGCAAGGTCTAGAACCAAATTTAAGATAGAATATCAGAAATTTGTAGTGTAAATTTACAAAAGGTGAGATATTAGTATTACCACATTTAAGTCAGAGACTGTCAACACCTTTGATATCATGTCCGCAAATTTTGTTTTTTATCAGACGAGTGCTGACTTCCATATAGCCAGACTTATAAAAAAAACAAATATTATCATTTCATATTAATTTTAAATTTAAACTAATATAGCGCATATTTCAAAATCACTGTACCGGTCCGACATGTAACTGCTCCGTGCATAATATGCCGGACCTGCGCTCCACGCTACTGCACATATAACACTCGAGTTGGCTTGCGCACTGTATTTCTTATGACAAAAATATTGTGGAGTGAACAAACGGCTTGCTTTGCCTTTAAGCTGTGATAATATATACTGGCTATCTTTAAGGTAGGGCACTGAACCGCCCCCTAGCTATACCTCTAGTATGACATATACCGTATACAGATTGTATCAAATTAAACCTGTGCATAGGATATTCTGTGTGTAAGACAGAGATTGATACATAAAGCAATAAGTAAGAATGAGATGAATGATCGCTAATACGATGTTACATGGTTACTGTAAATAAATATGTAATACCGAACAACTGTCATCGTTGTTTTCTACAGTAAAAATAGTCACTACTGAAATTATTGATAAAATGGCAATGTATACTGTTCGGGAAAAAATTCAAATAATTAAATGGTTTTATGGTGGTAATTCAACCGCCGACATAATAAAATCATTTGTAGCTGCCTTTGAAAATAGCGTAGAAGGAGCGAAAAAACAAAGATGACGCTATTAGGTTGTATAAATATTATTTACAGTAACCACGTAACATCCTCTAGCGATCATTTATCTCATTCTTACTTATTGTTTTATGTATCAATCTCTGTCTTACACACAGAATGCCCTATGCACAGGTTTAATTTGATACAATCTGTATAGAGTTCCATACATAAAATTTTGTAGTACATAATATTATAATATGGACTTCCATTTACACTGCACTTCCATAAGAAATATCCTTGTGTATCCTTGTGTATAACAGATATTGTAGAGTGCATACATTTAGAGAAAACCAAATCGTAACGGAAACCTGCGCACAAAAACTGGTGGGAGAAGCAGTCAGTGGTGTACTCAAAACAGATTCTGACGCCCAGGCGTAGTGCTGAGGGTGACATCTCGACACTTAACAGTAATAATTATTGTTTTTATAAATAATGCATTTCAAACAATTCAACATTCGATTTTTAACAGCATGTAGGTAAAATAACCTAAACAGTGAAATTGAATGACTGAAATGAATAGTGCACTGACAAACAAGTAGGTGTACACATAACTGGCCCAGCCCTTCAAACATAGAATAGACCAATCGAAACCAAATCTGGTTTCTGCGCATGAGACCGTTAAGTTTTCTCTAAATGTATGCACTCTAAATAGTTGCTACTCTTTTGATAGCTCAAATAATTAGCCTCATCTTTACTGTTGAATCTCGGTGTACGACTTTACACTCTTCCTGGCAAGTCCTAAGACTCTGCGGACTATTTGGACTGAACTGTCAGAACCAAATCAGAACTGTTAGTTATATTTACAGTTCTGATTGCCAATAAACGGATTTATTACTGAAACAAGTTCTGAGTGTGCGCATTGTGCTGTTGTTAAAATATACATTTACTTGTGGAAGGGATAATCCTAACTCTAGTCTAGACCAAACAGTTTGAGAACCTACAAACGCAGTTCTAATAGTCCGAGGAGTCCTGAGTTGCCAACAAACATAGAACCGTTTCAGAACTTACCAACAAACACACTTTGCGATCCGCCGACCCTGTGAGTTTCTCTGGACTACTCGAAATTACTCGTTCGATTAAATGGGAAGGTATGTGAGCTCTGTACAGTATAACATTAAAAAACACTTCATTTCCAATAACAACTCGCCTGAATATACAATTGTTATCAGTTTAATAATGAATTGTTTTTTAATAAGAAATAAAATTAATGGTTGTGATATTAAAAAACGCTTTTCTCATTTGAATTATTTGGCTGTATGTAGAAAGTTAATACCTACATTAATTATTTACCTTTGTTTAAATATATTATTTGTAAGTGTTGTAAAAATATAACATGTAGGTACTCATATTATTTTGAATGACTATGTAATCAGACTGGTGAAATGTATCACCATTTTGATGTCCATAAAATATCAGGTCATTTGAAAATTATGTAGGCATTATTTACTGCATGTATCTCAAAATGTTTATTATATTTATTTTTATTGGGTTTTTCGAGTATTGATTTACGGCTTAATAACAGCCATTTTTCTAGGGATGATGCAGCCTAGATTTTACGCGTTAACCTAGCAGTTCTAAAAACCAATAGGATGTGCTCCCCCAAAGGACGTGTAAAGTAGAGATGCAAGAAAAGTAGCTATTTGTTACTCGATAATTACCATAAGTGGGCAAAGTTAATCTAAAATTTAACTTCGGTAATCGTTAAAGCGTTAATTTGTTGAAAATGTAACGCAAGTTAAAGTTTTAACCGTTACGTTAACTATCGAATATTTTTTGAAATGTTAAATCAGTGAGTCAACCAAGCAATAGTTTAGGTATACAGTGACATCTAAATATTTTTTATTTAGCTTTCTAAAAAAATATCATGGCGATAGATTTGTCTGATATTATTGTCAATTCACTATTATAGTGAATTTATTTACGGTGAGGAAATTAAATCATATTTTGATTATTATATTTCGTTGTTAATAACACCCTATATAAATTTCTCATAAGTAATTTGCAACTTTTTGTTTGTTAGTAATATTTATTGTATTTATAATACCTAAGTAACGGGTAACGGACTTATGTTAATGGAAGTTAATAAGTTAATAGTTTTTGAGATTAACTTAAAAGTTAGATTAACGGTTTTCTGCCCAGCTTTGATAATTACCCGTAATAATTATTTAACTTCAAGTAGTTACTTCCTACGACCAAATCGTAAATGATTCCATAATGATAATATAATAAGGATTTTGACATGAAGGTGTGGCCTAATCGCGAAGTAACATTTTCTGCCACTGGATATCAGTCCCAAATGTAAAATTTTTTTAACTAGCCTTAACCCACGATTTTGCTTGCATTCATGTCGTTTTTAACAGAAACCATTATTTTCCTAACAAAATTATAGCTGGATGAAAAGTAGGTACCCTATACTTGTTTGGGTACTAACTCCCAGTTGATTGTGTTTCATCAAAATAGGTCCAGTCGTTCTCGAGTATTGCTGGTGTAAAGACAAAATTTATTGTGAAAACGCGTTTTCCACCAAGCAGTATAAAAAATACCCAAAAAATCGGCATGAAAATGAAACTATAGTATATCCAGTTACTATTTTATACATTATCGATAAAAAACAGAAAGATGCATATGAAACAAATAATTATTAAATAACGACTAGTTTTTGAAAATATTAATAAAATATTTAAAAAAATAGGTGCCTATATAAGTACCTACCTATATAAAAACTTAATGAACAAAGTATTATATCCGGTAATTATCAGATAATGGGTAATTATCCATTTACAGTCTAACAGATAATTGTAACGATTCCAGGGCTTGAGAATAGCTGAGCGTTTCCATAACTCCTCTATTACAAGCCCCAGTTCCCAGGTTTTAATCTTAGAACTGGCAAACTTATTATTGGAATTTCAATTTAAAAAAATAAATTAAAAACATGAATTGGTGCTAGGTAGAACGATTGCAAACATTCATCATCCCTAGATTTTACGATATTATAAAAAAATACCTAATTTCAAGATGGATTATCTATGGCCACAAGGCAAGATAACTTATGTTACACTTTTGTTAAAAAAATTGGGCGTGTCGTATGTTTTGTAGCTTACAAAAGATCTGTATCATTTACAATGCAAGAAATTGTTAGATGCATAAAAAACATAATAAACATGTTTTTTCGAACATTAGTTTTATTCTCATTTTACATTTTCACAAATTAGTTTATGTATTTTTATGACTCATTGGATTAATTTTCAACACAAAATTAAACAAATGTGAAATTCGTGCTTTGTAATGAATAAAAAGAGCCTCAGAACTAGCGGTATTTATTTTTTATTATTTTTTTAGTTCATATTCGATAATAAAGAAGAAATTATAATTATGTTAAATTTTATTTGTTTTGTTGTATTAAAGAAAATATCAATTTTTATTGCGCCATATATGCTAATTTTTTTAAAGCTAATAAATGTGCATGCCATATTACAAAAAATATAAACTTGTCCTTTTGTCCTACAATAAAGTAACATTGTTATTAATTTGTTCACTTTAAACACTGACAAATAATAAAAACTATGTAACTAATTCAAATTTAATTTTTTTTGTCCTATATCAGTCATGTCGTTTCTCTATCAACTTTACAAAATTAAGGACTGCCGCTTTGGACGTACCCAGCTTTTGGTCTAGGGGGGGACAAATTAGAAATTTCCTGTAGGTAAATAATTTATATATAACTTATATTTTTTTATAAACAATAAACTAGTGCGCTTTACCTTGAAAATCCGCGAAAAAATTATCAGAGGCCGCCATTTTGTTTATTTAAAAAAAAAAAAAACTTCGATCAGGCACTAAATTAACTATTAAACTAATGTAAAATGTTTGTTTTTGTTTGACTGATTTTAAATGAATCAGTAAAATGTTATGATGGTCACCGCTAAGCATATTGCACAACTTGTGAGTTGCGGGACTGTCACTTAACATAGTTACATATTAGTCAAGGTCCAGTGGGGGCAGCTGCCCCCCTCCCCCGGGAGAGCCCATAACTGCCGCCCACTAGCAATCAAAATCGCGTCTAAATTTGCGACCACTAGTCGCGCGATCTTGAAGTCTCATTGTAATAAATAGCAAACAATTCGCACTAAGCTACCCATACTAGGCTTCCGGGCTCTTCTCAGGTCACTGCCCATTGAGGTATCACCTTAATAAAATTGGTGTATCGGACAACGGATCATGCCGCTTCTGTTTAGAGGCTCCTGAAACATCGGAGCATTTGCTTTGCAAATGTGAAGCAGTCATGACTCAAAGATTCCGTCACCTTAACATTCCATTCCCAACGCCTGAGCAAGTATGGGATACAGATTCCAGAGCGATTCTAGGATTCATCCAGAGCCTTAACCTCGCATTGGAATAAACAAGTTAGGGCCACACAATAGATCTATTAAGGTCGCGGTGTTGACGAGGTCTGCCTCTCGCCCTCTTCTCTAATCTAATCTAATCTACCCATACTAGGCGGTCGCTGTAACCCAACAGGAACTACCGCGATGCACAGAGAGCCAAACTGTCGCGGCGATCAGTTATTTACACAGACGCAAATGGTGTATAATCCACTAGCAGTTGAAAAATAGCGACCTGTCAAGTCTTTCTAGCATAGGATGCACCCAATATTTCATCTTTTTTCTTTCTACGATTTTTTTCTACGCAAATATAGAAAAACTACTACCTGTTCTGCGTTTTATTTTTCTAATGAGCAATCAAAAATCGGTAGTACTGGTCGCTATTTTGGTCACTAGTGGACGGTAGCCCTAGAACAATGTACGCATTTGTTATATATACCGTGCGAGTTTTTTCAAAACGTACATAGACTGTTTCACAATTTGAAATCGTGGTATAGATATTGTTAGAAACTATGGAAACGAATGTTTTTATTTACAATATTTATTATTATTGAGTTGTGATAATAAATTTTGTAAGTTCAGAGATTTATTTATATTTTTTTCTATAAAAAATGTACACCGTGGAAGAAAAGGTTCTTATGTACAATTTGTATTCTGGGGGAAATAGTTGTCGGCAAGTCTCTGCGTTATTTAGTGTGCAGTTTCCAGGCTGACCAGATAGATACCATCAATGTCTATACCACGATTTTAAATTGTGAAACAGTCTATGTACGCTTTGAAAAAACTCGCACGGTATATTTATTTACTAGCCATATTCACCTGACGTTGCTCGGGAATGGTAGCTCCTGTTGTAATAGCGTAATGAGACACCACATATTTTATCTAGGTGTTTGTGAAAATTAGTTGAATAGTTTTCGAGTTTATCGCGTTTAGACAGGCAAACAGCAGACAGACGTTATCTTTTATTGGAGTTTTTGCCCGTGGCTCCATTCGCGTGTACTTAGAAGCCGGGAGCCCCTGAACTACTGAACCGATTATAAAAATTCTATACAATCCCTGAGTGATATAGGCTATATTTTAGTTTGATAAATTTTTCGCGGGGGGATAATTCCTGTGAGATAGTAACAAATTCTTTTGCATTTTACCATATTGTCGGAAACACCACCAGTCCTACTTCGCTTCGCAGGGGGAGAATTTCACGCGCGGGGGGGATTCTTATTTCTGTAATTACTTAGCGGATTCTAAAAATTTTTTCACTAATAGAAAGCTACCATATTCCTAAGTGGGCTATATTTTATTTTGATAATTTTCTCGCGGGAAGGTGGATAACAAATTATAAATTCTTAGCACCCGGGCAAACCAGACGGGACATACAAATAAATTCCCATTAATTATGTGAAACAATTGGTCGAGTTTCGACCACAGGCAATACTAGAATAAATTATTTGTCTAGTACCTACCTTTACTATATCCATACAAATTTTAAACTAAATCCATTCAGTGGTTGCCGCTAGTAGGAATTTAGGATTTTTTACAAATTAAAAAATACAGCATATTACTCTGTTTTAAATTTTAATATTCAACTATGCAGTTTAACATTATAGTATTGCTATTCCACGAAAAAAATCGTGGTAAGGTCGAATCAATTCGTCCAACTTATTTATTATACCATTTGCATGCTTAAAAGAAAAAACAGAAACATTTTGCATATTTAAAGCAAGACTTTCTTTATCTGACAACTTTCAGCAGCTTCCATTTGATTGATTTTGACAATCGTGTGGTAGGAAAATACCGCAATGATTGCAATCGACAGTAGATATTATTACCTACCATAAATTCGACATAAACGGATTTGCCTTAAGGTGCGGCCTCATGCGGTCGCTCAACGCTCGTTTAGAGCGTCAAATTAAGTCACGTGGTGCAATTTTAAAACTCCCACCACATGAAAAAGTGTAGCGACAAAATCCACCTGGTGCGGCCTCATGCGGACGCTTGACGCTCGTTTAGAGCGTCAAATTGTCACGTGGTGCAATTTTAAATTTTTCGCGACATGAAAAAGTGTAACGTCAAATTGTAGCTTCAACATGGCTGCTTGCATAAATAAACGTCAAAATAAATCGATATTTATATTGCTTGTCCCTAACCTCATTTAGTAGTATATACCGTGCGAGTTTTTTCAAAGCGTACATAGACTATTTCACAATTTAAAATCGTGGTATAGACATTGTTGGTATCTATCTGGTCTGCCTCGAAACTGCACACTAAAATAACGCAGAGACTTGCCGACAACTATTTCCACCAGAATACAAATTATACATATAAGAACCTTTTCTTCCACAGTATACATTTTTTATAGAAAAAATATTAAACTAATCTCTGAACTTATGAAATTTATTATCGCAACTGTAAATAAAAACATTCGTTTCCATAGTTTCTAACAATATCTATACCACGATTTCAAATTGTGAAACAGCCTATGTACGTTTTGAAAAAACTCGCACGGTATAATAATATACAAACAGAAATATAAAATCGTTGTAAAGCTGTTATAATAAATAATTACATATTAATAATTTATACCGAAATTTCCTATAAAATACGTTTTGAAGAAAAATCGTAATAGAAAATAATTTCATATTATTTAATTTATTATACATAGGTTATCAACATAATAGAGCGATGTCTGATATCAATAAATATCTATCAAATGTGGGTTTATTATTATTATTTATTACTATTATTAATGAAATTTTCCGGCAATCAAATGAAAAAAAGCGTAATAAAAACGTTTTTGGATTCATCCATTATTAAAAAAATTCCTAGGAACTCATCGGCTTTTTGAAGCAGCTTCCAAGCGTCAGAACTGCACTAGAATCGCGCTGCAAAACTAAACTGTGTTTAGTTTTGTCGCTACGATTTTTCATGTGGTGGGAGATTTAAAATTTCACCACGTGACTGAATTTGACGCTCTAAACGAGCGTCGAGCGACTGCATGAGGCCGCACCTTTATTGTCACAGGTCTCTATGTTCAACGGATATTTTATATGAGAAATCACACAATATGTTGTTAATGTCTTAGTTCTGGAACAGTATGAAAGCGTGTCCATTACTGAACAACAATAAGTAGTCACACTGTCATACATACATCCATTATATTATGTAGTATTGTTCCAAATTTAAGACTCAGGTTGTTATGTTTTGATACTATTTTGGTTCATAATGACCACGAGATCGTGGAGACCGTAAAGCTTTGTCAATATTGACATCAGGAAATTCTTGTCGAACTGCGTCCAAATCCAAATTCGGAAATCTTTTAATAAGACCACAGACATGATTGAAATCTCGGCTGAAAGCATTTACATTCAATAAATTATTTGAGAATTATACAGTCGGGAGGATTTTTACATGGGGTTATGATATTTTCTTAATATTTGCTGCCATTAGATTTTTGTTACTATTTACAAGTAGGGAAAATAATGTAAAATCATGAAGAATGAATTTTGAATTAATTTGGTAGCATTCCCCACTTGTTAATTGGAAATATGGCAAGACTGAGTATTTCATACTTTGTCTATATTATACATTTTTTAAGTTAAAGTATAAGAAAAAGTAGATATTCCGGCCCCATGAGATGTAACTCGCGGGGTTTTTTTTTAAAACACTGGTCGCCCATGTTTGCGACCAGCTCTGAACAAAAGTTTCAATTATACAAAATTAAATCTATTAAAAAAATATATACTTCCAATTTTTCAAAAGAAAATTAATTAACACTCTGAACAGACGTAAGGAAATAGGTACTTACTTTCCCTGCCTCATTTTTCGTAAATATGCTTGTTCACCCATAAGTTTCAAAAATTTTCTCGCAGCTTGACCTCTATTGAAAAACTTATGTTTTTCCCGCCATTTGGTATTCATGTATTTTGGAATAGAATGTTCACAAAATCTACAAAAAAATACAGAAAAACTTGCGTTTTATAAATTATTAACAATTTGTTCTGGCATTAACAACATACCTACTATTTTGGGAGGTTAATGTTTTGATAACTTTAAAATTAACTACATAGTAAGTTAAAAACATTTAAGTAACAATAGCATGATTCTGTATTTTGTTTACCCATCAAAATGAGAAATAATAAACATTACATTAACCCCATCGAAATTCGACGAAGTGAGGATATTTGGAATAAAGTAGAAAACAAGCTTCCAGTATGAAAAGTAGTCAAGTAACTCTATCCCATGAACCTATATAGCAACAAAACTATATGATCAGCGTCTGATTGATTGCTTAAAACACAGCGGAACGACCAATCAGAGACTTCGTACATCCCTAGCCAGCATGTGTTGTTCATAACTATACCTGTTAGTGGGAAAAACTATAGTTTTAGTTGCCCAACTACTTCTCTTATTAGAAGCTGGATTTCTACTCTTTGTATTCGGGTTTTAATTCTTTAAATTTTTATTTAGAACTTTTTAAGTTTTGAAATTCACTCGCCAATTCCTTTCTTGTGTAATATGAAAATAACTAATTATTAATTAAAACGTTACTATATCTCAATAAGGGTCACAAGATTCCGTAAAAAAATCCAGTCTGATAAAAAAAAATGGAGGTGACCTTGACCCAACCTCAGCATACCAATCGAGAAGAAAATCTATTTTATCAACATACGTGTCCCTTAATACCAAACAGTTTTTATGCGAAACTTTATTTGATACAACCAATACTTTCTGCGATATTAGCTTGTAACATTTTATGTGCCTCACCCTGTATAGTGGGTAAACGGTTTTACCAAATATAGGGAAAATAACATTGAGAACATTTACAACTTTGTAGTGGGCTATGAGCCCACTATAGAAAAAATAATACAGTGAATTTTTTAGACAATTTCCCAGAGCAACGGTTGACTATTAAGAATAACTCGGAACCTGCAAAATAAAAAGACTAGCTATGCTTCCGCATTGTATATAAAATCGAATTTATCAAAGCTATAAAAAATATAAGAAATTGAAAAGTTATTATTTGGCCGCTATTTTGAAATTCGGCGCTATTTTATTTTTTCTGTCCTATAAACTCTCAAATATCAATTTTCAAAAGAATCATTTTTACAAAAAAGTACATATGGCCGCCATTTTGAAATCTGACGTCATTTTATTTTTTTGTGTCCTATAAAACTCAATTAATGTCAATTTTCAAAAGGATCAGATAATTTTTACAAAAGTAACGTGTTTCGTGACGTGATGTTTCACTTTTTATGATTTAGGTCCACATCTCAAACGTGTGTTAAGAAGCATAGCTTCCAAAAAATAAAGCATCTACTACTTGCTTTTGCGTGATGCCAGAACATACATTTTTGTTTGAAAATCAGTCCGATTGCTTTTGATTGATGCCAGAACATACGTTTTTGTTTGAAAATCAGCCCGGTTGCTTTTGCGTCATACCAGAACACACATTTTTGTTGCGCCCATACTTTCTGTTACACATTTCCGTCGCATTCACAAAATTAGTCCCATCAAAATCCGCATGCTCAGTTAAGACGTTACACATCAAAAATTCATGTATATCGCGGATCAGTGGTTCTCCAGTTATAAGCGTACAAACGAAGACAGACAGACAGAGAGAGCCAAATTGTTCAGGAGGGAAAACATCGAGAAATGTTGGTCCAATCTCTAGGTCCCATCCGCCCGACGTCAATAAGTTACAAGTTTTTCTAACTCACAGGCCATGGTTTTTAAACATAAAAATCAAACATCAGCAGTCAAAAAATTGAATGACATATTAGTATTAGTATGCGTTTTTGTTATGAGACAGGGCATACGCTATCTTCCAATTCCATATCACATTGTGCAACAGACAAGGGCAACCGAAACAAGTTCGCGATTTATTAGGTAAAATCGAAGTTAAATAGTTGGATTTGCGTATAAATCCGTGGTGTGAGTATAGCATGGTGTGCTCTTGCGCAGCGAGTAAGTGAGATACATTCGTCTCGCTCTTGCCGTGTGACGTCACGTAGGGAACAGTACCTAATGATTAGTTATTATTTTTGGCGTTTTTTGTGAAAAAATAATTTCGACAAAATTTGTTTACTAATTGTTTTTTAAGGCTTATGAGAAGTTGGTATAGAAGTATTGTATATCCATTTTCAATATTCATGTTTTCTAATAGGCCTTCAACTTACCCCTTAAAAGTCTTCTAGAAATCGAGTAACTGGTAACTTCGAGATCTCGTTCTTTCGCAAAATTATCGAAAGTGTATCAGGTCGGAATACTCTGGACCAAAATTATTCAAAATTACTGCGGTGGAACCTCCCCAAATAGCGTTCTCAAATCTCAAGTTCAAATCTGCTCCCTACATGACGTCACTGGGCAAAGCGGTCGAAAACTGGTACCCTAGGTAGCACAACATGTTATATTCACACTACGGTATAAATCTATATTATAACAAGCCGTGAGGTGGGTCGTTTATTAGGACTCTAAAGTGCGACCCTTGAGGTCCACACGACGAACTTTCCAGTTTGATAAATATTTAATAATAATAATTAAATTAGATATTACACAGAAAAGTAATCATTTTAATCATTAAAACATATTTATTATTTATTTTTAACAATTAAAAAAAAAAAAAAAAAACGGTTGAACCGATTTTTATAAAATTTATGTCGGATCAAAATGATGTTAACACGCCTCGATTGACACCCTTACGAAGTCGATATAAATTTTTATTCGCGGATTATTGTGTAAAATCTACTTTTTTGGAGGTTATTTGGTTAAGAAAAAAGAACGGCTGAACCGATTTTGAAAATTTCTTTCAGATCATATTTACGTTAATACACGTCGATTGGCACCCTAACGTAGTCGATATCATTTTTCATTCTCGAGATTTTGTCTTAGAAAGAAATGGACACATACGTACGTACGTACGTACACACACACACACAGACAGACATCTTTCTAAAAATAGTGTGGTGACCTTGAAACAAAAATTTGTTATACATTTTGATTTCGATTTTCGGACCCATTACAATAACTTCCAATGGGAAGTTAAAAAAACTGTTTTGACACATTTTACCAGTTCCTTCGCGACCCATTAAAAATTTAACGCGACCCAAAGGTTGAGAAACGCTGCTCTATAATATATAGATATAAAGGGTAAGTTCGGTTTTGCACTTGATTGATCGAGCCGAGCGAACAGATTTTTGGTTACGTGATAAGCGAGCAAATCGAGCCATATAAACAATTCCGAACGTAATCTAGCAGATTTTTCCAAACGTCAGAATAAAATGGCGCCAGTAATTTAAATTCTTATTACTAAAGCCGAAATATATTCTTTATTGCTCTTCATTTTGATTTAATTCAACATTGTTATAATAATAAATCATGATTCACAATTTTTTTCGTTTTATTCCTTTATTTTAAAATTAATAGTACTACCGGTTGTTGATTTTTTCGACCCATAGATATAATAAATATTTTATTTAATCATTCTGTGCGATATAGACTTAATGGTTATTACTATTCTTTGAATAAATATTATTCGTGTATTTTTACCTATTGAAAAATTACCTCATATAAATAAACTTCGAAATTTATCCATTCACACAACAAATGTTTCCGCTCATTTTTAAAATGAATGCTCTGAAGATGGTTAAATCTGTTTGCTCGTTCGCTTTCCTCGGAGCTTATAAAGCGTGCTCGATCTCCTCCAGATTTTAAATCCGAACGCAGGATAGAGATCTTTCAGAGCATATAAATGTTAATTTCGAACGCATTAGAGCATTCAGATCGATCTGAGCTCAAAACCGAACTTACCCAAAATATAAGAAAGCGTAATTGCAGGTAGAGCTCCAATTACTATTTTATGTGTAAACTAGCTGCTTGGGCCGGCTTGGCCTGGGTGCAATCACTATTTTCCCTTAGTGCTCATATCCATTTTGTAATTGTATTTTAAAGACCACCAACAGCTAAGGTTATTTGGGCCTAGCACCAATTCATATTTTCAATTCATTATTATTATTTTTTTTTTTAATAATAAATTGAAAATCCAATTGACACTTTTACCAGCTCTCGGGCTAGAACTCGGGACTTGTAATAGAGGAACCATAGCAACGCCATGTAAACAACAGCGCCGCTACACTCTCGGCTATTCTCAAGCCCATATCCATTTTGTGGTAGCGTTAGCATAATATTCCATAGCCTATGTTACTCGTCAAGTATGCTTTTAAGAATTTGTCAAATCGGTTCTTTCTTCTTTTATAATACATTAGTATAAAATACTACCTATTTATATAAATATATACCTGTAATTATAGTACAGACCAAATACGTTTCTGGCAGTTTTACTAGGTCTCAGACTAGTTTCTCCTGTTTCTAACTGGTAATATGCTTCATTACGTTCCTTCACAACATCCTCTAAATGTTTCATAGATTCATTGACTTTGTCAATTCGTTCCGGGTTTGGAAACAGTTTTACTTGACGGTTAGATTCTTCTTCCATTGTTAAAAGCATATTTTTTTCTTTTAACAATACATACCACAGTTTATGCAAATCTGTATTTGATTTCAATCGAAGTTCATCCTTTTTCCATGATCTGCCCACTTTAATTAATTCTTCACTCCAGTTTTTTTTGTCATCAAAAAATTCCATCAATTTTTTTACGGTTGGACTTAACGTTTTTTCTTCTTTTTCTTCTTTTTCCTCTTTTTTAACTGCAGGCTGAATAACATCGGTTGAAAAAGTTCTAAAATATTTATTAAAAGAACTTACAAAATAAAATACTATGTAGATTAGGTCATGGTCTAGACTAGCTGATTTGTATTCAGTTTCACCAGTTTTTGAGTATTTTAATTATCGTTATGTAGTGTCTGTCCGAAACAAGATTTTATAGTCGAAACCGAATTTCGGCTTCTACCCTAGTATCGACCGAAACCGAAACTTTTGTTTGGGGTAATTTGTGATCACTATATCTCAATTTTAGACATTTTTTGTTGAAAATTTTTGCTTGCATATTTAAATAATTGGTGTGTTCGTTGGTTTCATCTTTTTGAAGATTTCCATCAAAATGGTGGACGCGCACACTCTATTTTTAGACTGTGTGCTGCGCTCCCATCATTTTGATGGAAATCTTCAAAAAGAAGAAACCAACGAACACACCCAGTGTTCAAAAATACCTTGATTTAATGAAAACTATTTATACTTATTTAAATACTGATTATGAATAAATCACAGAATTTTAACAAACTAGTAACTACTACAAAATTAATATTATATTCAAGTTCCAAAATTTAAGACTATCAGTTTTTATTTTATGCTAGTCAGTAATCACAATACCTTATGGCACCACCTAAGGCTGGACCAAACATCTAGGGATGCACGATATAATATGTATTGATTTGATAGGTATATCGAGTCATTTGATATATCAAAACAAGAATATCGATATATTCGATATATCGCACAGAAAATATCGATGTATTGATAATAGCATTAGAAATCGAATGAAAAACAATTATAAAAAGTTCTCTTATAACAAATCAGTTTCATTCGAATATTAATGGCTGAACAAACTGCTGTACTTGAAAATCTTTCAATAAATCAATTGGTTTCAATAATCGGTATTTACATATCGATATATGCGATAATTTATCGAATTTTAAAAAACTTTTATTAATATCGAATAGGTACCGACTTCCGATATATCGTGCATTCCTAAAACAGCACGACCTTAGTTTCGGTTTTGGTCACAAATTGGCCAAAACCGAAACTACCTATTTAACCAAAAATAATATTTTAGGCTGAACCCGAAACACTATTATTGTGACTAAAATTTGCAATGGACATTTTATGATTTTTCTACAAATATATCGAGAACCTTTGATAATATTTCAATGTGGTTTTTTACAAATCCAATAAACTATTCCAATGGAAGGTTCTTATGTAAGTATAAAATATTTTATTATTTAAATCAGTTCAGTGGTTTTCTTTTTATTTTGTTTCGTGATTATATCGAAACCGTTGATCATTATCTCAATGCGGTTTTCACTAATTGAATAAGCTATTCCCAAGGAAGGTTCTTTTGTATAAAATATTTCGATATTTAAATCTGTTCAATATTTTTTGTTAAGTTTAGTAATTAAATATCGAAAAACGTCTATTAATAACGTGCAAACTACGTATTGCAGCCACTAAAAGTATAAAATAAAAAAAAAACATTTAAAAAATAGAACCTCCCTTTTGAGGTCGGCGTCCTACCTCAAAATTTTATTATTTTTCTGTTTTTAGTTTTAGTCTTTTTTTGAAGGTTCTATTTTTTTACTGTATATGAACAATATTTTATAATATTATTAGTATATTTTATATTATACAACAATAATTATGTCTTTGTAACTTATAAATTAATAAAGATTATAGGTACCATAACCTTAGAACTTTTTACTATCTAGGTATAAAAATAAGACAAACTGTTAAGAGGAAAACTCATGCATTTTAATATTACCTTATACAATTCAGTTCAACTGTGGGATGCAATTTAAATCCGTTTATTAACGTTTTTGGCAATGTTTTTAAATAAATTGATAACCGGAATGCACTTCTTATTCCAGCCATGGTTTTTGCTTTTTACTTATAGTTTTTAGGTTATTATTTGCAAATTGCATACTATCAGGGTTGTTCCTGAATTTTGTATGTACTGAAATCAAGTGATACCAATATACTGTTTTTTAAGATAAATTATACTGACGCGGGAAATTCAATTTTTAAAACCATATTAAAATGTAATATAATATAAATTACAACACCACGCTGTATTAAATTCCAATCTAAAATGAAACGCAAAAAATTGTCAGATTTTTTTATTAAGATCTAAAAAATACATTATTATGATTACAGGTTCCCAGTCCTCAATATTGCTTATGCAATTTTTTATATTATAGTCTTTTACAATAAATAATATTGCTGCACATGTTGTTATGTGCAAACGATTGCGAACTTTAGTTTTATTTAATGACTAGCGGTCCCGTCCGGATTCGCCCAGGTGTTAAGAATTTATGATTTTTTATCTTCCTCGCGAGAACTCCCCCTGCGATGAAAAGTCATGCTGGTGGTTTTTATAATATTAGTAGGATTCCGCCTATACCCTAATTATTAATACATTACGCACTCGCTTCCCTCGTTCGCTAGAATTTTATTAATGCATTACTCGGGTACTTGTGGTAGGTACAAACATTATTAATTATTCCCCATTAGTGTCGTGTCATTTTAGTGGTATAACTAATTATTTAAATAATTTCATAATAATAATTTAATAATTAAGTTATACCACTAAAATGACACGACACTAATGGGAATAAAATATAATGTTTGTACCTACCACAAGTCCTGCCTCTCGTGGATAATTGAAAGAATTACTCTCAGGAAAATGACTCATTGGAATCAATCCGATTTGCACTTGGGCGAACCAGGCCGGGCAGTTAGTAGAGACCTGAACCTATCTCAAAACATAATCTATTAAGCAAATGATTAACGAATGATAAAACTCACAGTCAAATCTGTCCTGTAGTTCTCGAGATTATCTGTACAACGTTTTTAGTACACACGAATAGACGAACAAGCATGCATTAAGTCTGTAGCTATCCATTACTTTGTGGGTATGTCAAACCTACAACTTACATTGTTTTCTGGGACCTGTAAACTACATTATTGCCCATAGTTTGTCTTCAGGCAAATATTCCGCTAATATGGCAAAAACTCCGCGACCTAAAATAAAAAAGAAATACCGTTTTGGGATCTGTAACAAGTTTCTTTTCATATTATGATACCCCACTTGTCCGCGTGAAAAACATTTTATCCTCAATTTGAAAACCGAAACAGCAAACCGACTGTCTGGATCATTTTCTAAAACAATGACAGATCACTTGATATTCCGATCTTCTGCCGTGTGTCCCTAAATTGGGCGCACCCAATTAAAATATGTGAGACGGTGATTCGAGCCTCACATGTCTCCCAAAATTAAGCGCAACCACATTCCATCTGGAAGGACGGCAAGATATTGTGTCATGTAATTATGGGTCAACTGTAAGATTTACAAACTATCTATTGGCCTCAACCGCATTGGTACTCCAATTCTCTCGACTAAAACGAGTCCATTCTGATTCTTATTTGAATTTCTTAATATAAACAAAATACGTTTTGACCATGTGACCGGGAATCCAGAAAAGCCGCCTCTCTGCAAAGAAAATAGCTTGTCCTGGATTAGGCAAATTAGAGGGTGGCTGGGATGATAGAATAACATTTATTGGGATCTTGAACATAGGCCTGGAAGTTTTAAAATTTAAGGACGCGCCTACCGGACGGTTACTGTATGTAACAAGCCGTGAGGTGGGTCGTTTATTAGGACTAAAGTGCGACCCTTGAGGTCCACACGACGAACTTCCCAGTTTGATAAATATTTAATAATAATAATTAAATTAGATATTACACAGAAAAGTAATCATTTTAATCATTAAAACATCAATAATTAACAAAAAAAAAAAAAAAAAAAAACGGCTGAACCGATTTTTATAAAATTTATGTCGAATCAAAATGACGTTAACACGCCTCGATTGACACCCTTACGAAGTCGATATAATTTTTTATTTGCGAGATATTGTGTAAAATCTACTTTTTTGGAGGTTATTTGGTTAAGAAAAAAGAACGGCTGAACCGATTTTAAAAAAATTCCTTTCAGATCATATATACGTTAATACGCGTCGATTGGCACCCCAACGAGGTCGATATCATTTTTCGTTCTCGAGATTTCGTCTTAGAAAGAAATGGACACATACATACGTACACACACACACACACACACACAGACATCTTTCTAAAAGTAGTGTAAAAATAGTGTAGTGACCTTGAAACATAAAAATTTTTTTTCCTTTTTGATTTCGATTTTCGGACCCATTACAATAACTTCCAATGGGAAGTTAAAAATGTTATAATAAACGAAACAAATTCTTCTTATTTGCATCATAATTAATATCTTGGCATGATGAATGGGTCTGCATAGGTACCCAGATGATCATTTTGGGTCACTTCAAAATTTAACCAGGAGTGGGTGCTTAAAATTTATGATTTGAGTTCTTTCCAGTGCTGAATACGTATTCGAGGTTAAAATTCGCAATTTTGTAATCGGAAGCCATCAAAAAATCGCGATGGAGGCCAAGAATTCTAATTTTGTTAGATTTTATCATCGAAAAAATGATATAGGTAAGATAGGCAGAATCTAAAAGCCTGAAGACATATGGAGAGAAGCCCCCAGAAAGGTTATAAGGTTCATAAAAAGCATTTTACCCGACTGGGAATAAACTATTAGGGGACTCACAAAAGATCTTATAGGTCGCAGTGATTGTGAGATATCTAATGTCTTATCACCCCGTGTAAATCTAATCTAATCTAATCTAGGCAGAATCTACCGGATTCTAAAAAAGTATAAGGAAATGTACACTACTAATAAAAATAAGTAAATTTTATAATACATATTTATTTTTTAACAATTAACTTCATAATAAGTCACTTTTCACGTTTAATGTGAATGATAGAGTGACAATAAATTATAGTAACTAGAAATAAACAAAGATTGACAAACACATACTATGCATTTTGCTATTTTTATTTTAATACCGAAAATATATTTTGTCCTATCCCCTATAAAATACATGCTTTCCATGCGGGTATACCGGTCGTAAAATGACTCATTACAGACCCGTGACGAGAAGCGGGCAGTAAAGTAGCTTTTCAATAATAATTTAATGTTTTTCAATTTATTATCTTTAATAATAAATAAAGAAAAATTCAATAATTTTAATATTTCAATTACTCCAAGCTAGGTGTACACAACACAGATATAGACCGTTGTCTTTACCCGCGCGGCCACTGCCGGTCGATGTGTCACCGTTTAGCAGGCTACTTATAGAATTGAATTGTGAATTATAAACGCTCGACAACAAGGGTCATCAGCGTCTGTAGCTACTTATACATACTATGTACACTATATACCTACTGGCTACTACCTAACTTATCAGAAGTTAGCTTTGGTACACAAGTGAAATGTCAAAATTTTTGAAGAGATTGGAAATTAAGAGAAAAGCCGCTATTTTATAGGGTGTATGACAAAAAACACAGTGCATATCTAGGACGCAATGATATTTTGATTCCTATGACTGTTAAACTCGCTGACGTTCGAATAACATAAAGTCACACCTCGTCAAAAATATACTTCATTGCGCCCTAGATATACAATCTACTATTAATTTAGGTAATAAAAGGGTTTTGTTTATTTTTAATTATTATAAATGTCACCGTGCTATTATTAATAAATAAAACATTTTAATACCAGAGTCCTTTGGTCCCTTAAATACATAATATATTTTACAAATAATACAAATTTTCACATAATGAATTATACTTATGTAATATAAATTTTTGAATAACTGTTATATTGCTTTTCAGTGTAGGTATATTATTATTTACATTAAGCGTCTATTTAAAAAATCATCGAAAAATGTATATTTATTTCAACAGCTGATCTGTTTTGTTAAAATATGGCCCTTAATTAAAAAAGTCATGAGGTGTCGGGGGACACCCGACAGAAGCTATACTTCTTACGCATTGTATATAAAATCGAATTTATTTACATATAAAAGCTATAGAAACTATAGCAACAGTACGCGCTGCCTAGCCATGAAGTGCGTTGCATCGCCGTGTTCGTGATATTTCACTTTTTGTGATTTAGGTCTCCATTCCAAATGTGCGTTAAGAAACATAGCTTCAAAAAAAAAAAGAAAATCTACAGTAAAAATATCAACAGTTATTTTAAAATTAGAAGGCACTATACAACCTTGCATGTTCTTAAAATTTGTAAAAATATTTTAATTTTAACATAGGTTTATAATATACAGGATGTTTCTTAAAAAACGCCTCAAGCTATAACTGTTATATTATATTGTCCAATTTCAAAAAACAGTAATAAAAGAAATCATTCTAGAAATACTACAATAAGCCCTTAATTTTAATTTTTTTCAACATCAACTATAAGGGAGTTATAGCTCGAGGCGTTTTTTAGGAAACACCCTGTATTTGTAAACAATATTAAGTACTGTAATATTACCATAAAAAGATATATTTTTTAAATATATTTATATTATAATTTCTATGACTAATGCATTTGAGCCTGCTCTTAAATTTCTAGAATATTCTGTTCTTACTTCTTAGAAAATCCGCTAATTTTAAATTTGAAACCCATGAGCCATGGGTTGACGTGACCTTTATGTTATTGTTTTACACAAACAAATTACTATAATATATTATAGGACAAATAACTTCAGAACAATATAGAAAAAAGAATTTAAAAAAGAGTTTTACAAAATATGAAATGTACAAACTTTTGTTCAGATATTTTTATCGATTTATCGATTTAAAATCTAACTCAAACAACAAAATTTATCCATTTATTTAATTAAAAATTAGTATTTGCCAGTTGGCGACTTTTTAAAACGTAGCATTCCATACGTCATTATTAATTTTTTATTAGCTTTATAGTGATATGTTCTTTTTTTATTAAAAAGCAGATCATATTAAGCTAAAATACAATTAATATGGAAAAGTATTTGTTCTGTTATATAAAAATAATAATATAACGCGTTGCATTTTGTATGCCACATAGTCACCAATTTTAAAATTAGGCACGTTATTTTATCAATGATGAATAACTATTTCAGTGATAATATTATGTATGCACCCTATTACTGGATTTGACATGGAGGCGTGGCCTAATCGCGAAATCATATTTTGTTATATGTACTTTCATATTCTGCCACCAGATGTTAAATTCCAAATTGCTATAGAAATTACATGTAAACAATTTTTTTCTTGACTGTTAGTGCCTACATCGTTTACAAGTAAATAGTAAATAGGTAGGTACGCATAAATTGCCCACCAATGTATATTATTTTATGACTAGTTTTTTTAGCCAAAATCTAGCATTGAAATGACACTCAATTATTTTAGTCAATATAAAAATGTTAATAGCCACAGACATCAAAGTGTCATTAATGCATTAATATGAATGACTTTTAACAAATAAATCAAATATATTAATAGTTATATTAACAGATGTTCAGTATATTATTTTCAAAATAAATAATACGAACTATATCGTCATAGTACATTATCTGTGCTTTTGGACACACAAATGCATAAACATGGACGAAAAGAGGCGCAACCAATTTTATATGAGTATAATACGCTCATATTTTCAATATATTAGGTAGTCATGAGTTTAAAAAACGCATACCTACCCAACAATTGAAATCACTGTTTTCGAAGTCCGAGAATTCTGACTGGTGATTCAGAATAAGGATGAAAAAATTATCGAAAATGAATAGATAATCAGTTTTAAATTATATCAAGTTCAAGATTGACATATTAATTGAAAGTCTATTTTATTTAATAGGTTTCAAACTTGATTTACCGCCAAAATTTCTAATAGCATCTAAAAGTTGATCTCTAGGATCCAGAGTACAGTCTCTCGGTACTTTTTTCATTACAGCGGTTACTTTTGGCATTGGAGGTGGCGGCACTGGAGCAGTATTATTGGGTTTACTTGAAATTGTTGAAAATTTATTAACACCATTTGTAACGGGCCTTGAATTATTTTGAGATGAATCGTTGGTTAATTTCTCTGAATAAACTGTTTTTTTTAATGTAGCTTGTGAAAAAGGCTTTGGCGCATAAGAATAAGGCTGTTTTGATGCATTTACATTTTCATTTTTGCCATTTGTATAAACTGTCGATGCCGTGTCATTTTGAATTGATTTTTCAATAAATTTCGAAAATTTGGCAACATTTTCATTTTTGTTTTGAACAATTAATTTGTCTGAATGTTGTAATCTAAAACCTTTCACTACGGGTACTGGGGCCGATATCCTATTATTTTTTATAATTGGTTTGTGACCAAACATATTGACTGTATTTTCATTACCAGTGTATTTACTTCGACCACACACGTTATCTGTAGTGGGATAAACATCTGAGTAAGTATTATTGTTAAAATTATTAGCTTTTGGTTCGTTTGTAATGTTTATTATTTCCGAACTGTTATATATTTCTGAAAATCTTTTTTTATTCCCTAGTGAATTTAAACTAGATTTGTACGGTAATGTGTTGGAATTATTTCCATTTAAATGCAACGAATCATTACTATTATGAAAATTCTTTACATTTCTGCCAAGCGTATTTGATTTATTAAATTCACATTCGTCTGGAATTATTTGCGTAATAGATTTGTTCCCGGACGTTTGCGGATCTCTAAACGATTTTTTAAGTTCTACAGCTCTTACAATTGGCACTCGCGACATATCTTGATAAGAATCGAAAGCGATCGAGTGTGGTCTTGGCGGCTTTGAATAACTGTAATCCGTTTTTTTGAACCCGGTTGCAGTAGTATGATCAATAAATCTCATAGTGACAGCGGCCGGATCCATTGAGGCTGATTTTTCGGTGGAATTATATTTAGAAAAATTAGAATTTGTGCATTCGTTATCACCACCTATCTTAATGACAACATTTCCATCAATGTGGTGGGAAATTTTTGAACTGGCTTCACAATTGTTATTAATTTTTATATTTATTTTACCGGAATCAACAACATCTGATGAGTTATTATCCGCGTTTACAAATTTAGAACCAATATTTACAGATTCATTTACTGTTCCAGCACCACCAATCCTATAATCCTTATCTGATTTTAAACTAACTTGACTTTTAGGCCTCTCTGACCAAGTACTAAGATTTATTGATGGAGGGGAGTAGCGATATTTGACTTCCTTACTTGTAGGTTCCACAGTTTTTGAATTTTGCGATTCCAATTTCAATTCTACTTTTGGTTCTTCTATTGTAGGACTGCTTGGTTGAGAATTTGTTAATTTTGGAAGAATAGCACGCATAACCTGGAAAAAAAGGAACACAAATTTTATTTTATACAGGCTGAAACCTTTTCAGAAGCAAAATTATCCAATACTGCACTTTTCTGTAATATTAAAATATTTTAATTAATGAAGTTTGAAGATTAATAAACACCCAAGAGCAGTGAATATATGTAAAAAGAAAAGCGCGTGTTCTTTGAAAAAGTGCATAGGTAATTCCCATTTCCCAGAGTTAATGTAATAACCCTTCAGTATAAAAAAGCAAGTATAGTGCCGGCACGTGGGGTGTTCAAACTGTTCAACTGAACAGGGCGCAAAAGATCGAACATCTGTATTTGTTTCGGTCCGATGATATTGAAATATTTTATTTTTATGAAATGATTTATAAAAGAAATATATTTTAAAGATCTAATAGAATTAAATATTTATGTTTATAATACTGATAAGTTGCTTTTTCAGATGTATCTTCCGTTACTTCTGCAATAGTAACAGTTGATGCTGGTTTTGATGGAATAGAAGTGAATAAACACTTGCAAGTTGCAACATATTAAAACAGCTCGGAACGACGCTCCGCTTGTTTAACTGTGCCAACACACTATCCCACGTAAAGTAGCGAGTGTGTACAGTGTAGTGTACTAGAGCGGTGAGCGCTCTGTATACGTATTGAGAAGGGAGCGCCAAGTTGGAAAAAAACGTTTTAGCGTTGGACATTTGTAATTTTTCAACAAATCACCAGGTATAGTGCATACCAATTTTTGACAGGTTATATATTATGTAATTGATGCAATTATTGAACAAATTGATTTTTCTTAGGATCGAATTAGTAGATAGAATATGTCAGACGACACAAAAAAGAAAGTTTCTGGTGCTCAAAATAAAAACCATAAAGCTGAAGAAGACAATTTAAATTCCTTAGTGATTCTATCCATCGAGAATGAAATGGTCCAAAATATTGATTTTTCAAAAGTCCTAGAGAATTTCGTCAGTCAGAAAGCAAGGAAAAAACTTTTTCTTAACTCTTTCAATTGCAATAATTGTTAATATACGTTTTTCAAAAGAAATTTAATTTTATTGGTAATTTGTGTAACTGTTACCTAATTAAAATAAAATAGTTGAAAAAAGAATCTCATAATGAAACTTAATTGCATAAAAGATTTTTTACACGTAAAATATTCATATTAAATTAGAAAAAAAGGAGGGGAGGGCGCAAAAATGTTTGAACAGGGCGCCAAATATGGTTCAGCCGGCACTGAATGCAAGTAAAATTCACGGAATGAAAATTTCAATCTGTTGATTTTGAAATGAAATCTGTGGAGTATGGATCGAATCTTTATCAAAAGTATTAAAAAAATAACAATTTGCGCTATTAATAATTAAAATATAGTAGTAATACCTGCAAACTCTGTAAATCAGACACATTCCATTGGCTTGATGTTTTCCTAATAGGTTCTGGATTTTGAGCAGCGTCGTCTGTCCCGTTGCATTTATATTTATCTAATGAAACGTGCGAAACTGACCGTTTAACAGGATTTTGTTTAAAACCATTCAATACGTCGTTTTTCGACGAATGAAAAGAATCTGATCTTTGAACTGATTTATCTGCATTATATCCATTGATTGAAATTTGTGATGATTTTTGTTTGGAAATTTCAAGCGGGATTTTAAAAATTTCGTTGTCTGATTTTTCCCTATAACTAATAATATTAGGTTTGTCGAATGACTTTTGATTATTGTGTTCATTCATTGCATTAATAACATTTATATCACGTTCTGAAATACCCGAATGCTTTTTCTGTTTGTAAACTAAATCTGTTTCCTTTTTAAGAGTGTCAGTTTTATTTTCTACATTACTTCTAATGCTATCGTCTTCGAAAATGTTTATTCCTTTTTTTGACTGATTATAAGTCGTAATTTTGAAGTTTGGCAAAATGCTTTCCGACTCTTTCTGAACTATTTTATCTTGTCGCTGACTATTATTCCGACTTACTGTTTTGTTTCCATTTTGCAGTTTTCCTTCAAGTTCATGTAACAAACCGTTTCTTTTTTGATCAGTGATTTCTTCAAGCGATATTTTGTGAGTTCTATTTTTCTGAATAACTTCATGATTAAGACTAGCTAACTCTTTTTCCAAAAATTGCGATTTCCGTTTCTCCAGTTCTTCAAGAGACAAATGCCCAGAAAGTAAGGTATTATCGTTACCGATATTTTCTGACGAACGATCTTCACTTATTTGACTACTAGTTTCTGATGTTTGTTTGCTACGTGTTTCGGTTTGGTTGTCTCTAATTACTTCAAGTTTTTCAATTAATTCTGGAGTACTCACGACAGTTGAATCTGATTTAAAGCCATTTAAAGTTACCGTTTCATAATTAGTTATTTCTGTCAGATTTGTTGGGCTTGAATCTCTAAATGCTTTTGGAGGTGAAGGTAACTGATACTGCCAATCCATATCCATTACTTCTGAATGAGAATCAACGATAGTATCAGAAGCTTTCAACGGAAGGGAATTCTTAAATTCTGCAGGTGGGGTTAAAGCTTTTACTTCGATAGTGGCCGACATCTGATCGCCTTTCTCTGTGCTCTCTGATGAAACTAAAACAGCGTTGTTCAAATCCGTTGAAGTAAAGTTGTGAGGGCTAATGCTGGGAGGAGGTGAGGGGCAAACGGAAGGAGGTTGCATTGATAAGTCACTTATTCGAGGTGTTTTTATATTTCCTGCAGGCACATTGGTAATAGAATCTGAAATAAAATACACACCAAACTATTATTACAAAAAATCGGAGTTTCAAAAGCATCAATTAACACAATTTTATTTTTTGAACGATCCATATTCGTTTTTAAAATCAAAAGGGTATTAATTATTTTTATTAAGGATAAATGCCTAAATTAAGAAATAAGTTAAATAAATAATTAACCCAGAAGATAGAAAATATAAGTTTAAAAATATCATGCACACATCATACAAAAAAATATCTCATCATCTAAATAAGAAAAGCTCAGGTGATGTGATGGCTTTTCTGCCAAAACCAAATAACAAGTCTCTATAAACTAATAAATGGCGGAAAAAATGTTTTAATAATATTAATAATAATTATTATTATTATACTATTTTTAATAGCACTACAATAACTAATATATACAAGACTTCTTCAATTTTAGGGTTCCGTACCCAAAAGGATCAATGGAGCCCCATTGTGGCACGCCTGTCTTGCATTCCGTTTGTCAGAGGCTTTTAGCTCGTAAACGGGATAAGATAGAAGTTGAAATTTTTACAGATTATTTATGTACTGTTTTGACCCAAAATTGAAAATTGTGTTTAAAATGTTGAGAATTTCATTCTGAGGGGCTCAATTATCAACACCGATATAATATAAAAGTGGGGAGAGTCGATTTTTTTTCTACCTAGGCATGTGAGGTATCATTGTTTAGAGCTCATTAAGTAGAATATGACTGATTTTTTAAATTCTTTTTAGATGAATAATAATATAACGATGTGAGCTGTCGTCAAAGCTGTCAATTTTAAATCGTTTTTGTTATGGCTCTATCTCGAAAACGGCCATACTAGAAATATGAAATTTTTAATTTATGTCTAATATATTATACAGGGTGAGTTCGACCACCCGTATCAGTCGTTTTTTTCGAAAACGGTTAGTCGTAGAGAGTTGTGTCAAAAATTTGTATTATAAAAGCCCTAATAAAGAATCGAATGGTGATAATTTTTTTTTCGGGAAGGTCGGCTTCCCTATTGGTTTGCTCCAGAATGTTCAGAACTCCGGAATTATAAATGTAACGATACGTCGAAAGTGGTATTGTTGAAAAGATCTATAAAAAATTAGCAAGTTTTGTACGGTTTTTTTTTTATTACTGCCACCCCTGTTAAGTAATATTTGTTTGAAATTACTAAATTAAAATGTCATAATAACGAACTTTTTAAAAGTCCGCATTTAAAATCTAGTTACCTATCTATCGACCATTAAAGACTGAAGAAGTACACTCACAGTATAACCAAAAGAGCTTAGTAGTATGTATTAAAGAGTAAATGGAAGACAGTTTGAACACTTGTGAAAATGTCTAAGGTTGCTAGATTTTTAATGCCGACTAAGATCGTTATTATGAAATTTTGATTTAATAATTTCAAACGATTGTTACTTAACAGGGGTGGCAGTAATTAAATAATTTTTCCTACAAAACTTGCCTATTTTTAAAGAGCTTTTCAACAGCACCACTTTCAACCTATCGTGCTTTCTAAAATTACGGAGTTTTGAACATATAATAATTTATATTTATACTAATAGAAATTTACTGGGGTGGCAGTAATAAAAAAAATTTTCATGCAAAACTTGCTTATTTTTTATAGATCTTTTCAACAATACCACTTTCGACCTATCGTTACATTTATAATTCCGGAGTTCTGGACATTCTGGAGCAAACTAATAGGGAAGCCGACCTTCCCGGAAAAAAAATTATCACCATTCTATTCTTTATTAGGGCTTTTATAATACAAATTTTTGACACAACTCTCTACGACTAACCGTTTTCGAAAAAAACGATTGATACGGGTGGTCGAACTCACCCTGTATAAGACATATTCTATATTTTAACAAAAAATACCATGAATACATCTAATATAGTTTGCAAGTGAAGAGCTCGAATACATAGTTTACCAATAAGAGAAAAAAAAACTATTTATCGACTGTTTGTTTAAAGTTCATGTAACAAAGTAAAATAAATACATTTCCGTTTTGAATGGTACGCGCGAGTCTGACACGTACTTGATCAGTTTTATTTAAAACTGAAGGCAACTAATTCATTACTGCTTTAATTTTCTATTATTACACATCCGATCCTATAAATACTTCTAAATAAAAAGGACACTGTTACTAATCAGATTTCATCGAGTCACATATAGCAACAATGGAATTATCCCGTACACTTTTTTGTTTCATAAAAAATTTACATGCGAAATTGAAGTGGAGTTTAAAATGGGGCCGTTTGTGAAGTCACATTGTCCATGTTGAATATAGCTTCGAATAGATATTGGTTTGTAGTGTATCTGCGAAAATAATGCAAATTTGACTGAACACTTCAAACGCGAAATTAACTTTTAGCTCACACATTTAAAGCCTTGTTTTTAAGTATTTAAACTCAATTATGTAATTTTTCTTGCCTTTTGTCATAATAATATTCAAATTTCACATGTATAAGTAGTAGAATATCAAAATTGAACGATGCGGGATAATCCCATTGTTATCGTAGCTGTTTATGTCCTAAAGGAAATAAATATAAAACATGCCTGTGTCACTAATTTCACCCAGGGACCATGCTACATGGTTAATAGACTGACAATCTGATGTCAAAGATACACCATCCAAATGATCGAGATTGTTCCATTTTTTCATGTTAGATGACTCTAGGAAGGATGGAATGCTATCCATACTTTTTAAACTTCCTGTTGATGACAGTTCATGTTTTACTGAATGCATATCTACTAAATCGGTATCAGTATAACTACGTAAATTATTAAAACTTTTTTCTTCATTAAAATTCTCTTGCCTTTTCAATATTTTCTTCATTTTTTTGTTATCGAACATATTTAAATCACCAATTTCAAAGTCATCATTTTCTTCTGAGTCACTTATTCTAGACGAGACGTCACTGTTTTTGGAGGCTTCCGAATTTATCATCTGTAAAGATTTTCTGATATTTAAGGCTGTACGATCAGGCAGTCTGGATCTACCACTGCTACTGCCGCTTCCAATTGATGCAGTTTCGGTTAGTTCCGATTCTTCATCGATTTCAACACTATTATTTTTCAACTCCCTTCCTTCTGAACTTGTTGAAAGTGATCTTACAAAGTTATCTTGAGCAACTGCTTCATTACTTTCTGAAGAAATTTTTATACAGCTGTTGTCATTTGCTACAAATTCTAAGTCAGCTGATTCGGTGGTACCGGTTACATTATCTGCAGACATATCATTTGTAACATTTGCAGCCACTGCACTTTTTGTGACTTTCTTAGCATCCTCGTTTGTTTTACGATAAATATAAACGTCATTTGTTTCGTCATCATTACTTAGTGACTTAGTAACTTCAGTGCAGTTGATAGAATTTTCATTATGATTGGTAATAATTTGATGTTCTTCAGAAATGCTTATTGATTTATGCAACTGTGTTTTGAGTCTCGGTTTTGGTTTTGGTGGTATATCCTTATTAAACTGACCAGTATCATCAGCAGGATTTGTTTTCAAATTAGACCGTGGAATAGGTTTAGGTGGTGCTAGCATGCAAAAAGTTAAAATATTAAAATTAGTCATGCAACTTTATATTTTTAGATTGTTACGATAAGAAATCAGTCAGCAAGAGAAAGAAATAAAATTATAGGAGTTGAAGGTTCTGCAGGTTTGGAATTAATATTATAGTAGGCCTTAAAATCAAAGCAGTAAATACTAAAAGAAAAAAAAGCATTACCTATATATAAGCGTATCATTAAAAAATAAATCAAACCATGCTACATGCAATTTTAAGTTTCGGAATAAGGACTATTGGCGCTATGGGTTTAATTTAACGCGACGTCCTCCTTAAACGTTTTGTATGCATATTATGGCATATTACAAAAGAACTAGTGTACATACATCACTACTTCTTTTGTAATATGCCATAGTATGTAATTGTTATACATAATATACATATATACATAATATACATATTGTTTTTTTATACCTACAGTATTCAAACAGGTAAGCTGCACATTAGCAAATTAGCACTGGGAAAAAATGAATGGATTAGAGTGAGTTGTGACTGCATTAATACATATTTCAACCAATTTTCGTTTACTTCCACCAGTTTTCCGGCCATGGCACTTCAACCATCGTCCCAATTTAGCACAAGTATGTTCTCCCACTATTTTGTGCATTTATTTAGCATCGTCAGTAACATTTTCATCTAAATTAACATTGAAAAACGTTTCTGACCTAGTCATTGCGTCAAGAAGTGTACGAAACTTCTGAAAGCCGCGATCATAACCATGGCGACGGCACTTGCGCGTAACTACTCGTGAAAAGGTCTATAACTTGAATTCAATATAATTCAAAATGGAGAAATTTAATTTAACATGTAAAATCAATAATATGTTGGTTGAATACAAATACCCTTTGAAAACCAGTTATTATATACAGGGGAAAAATAATAATAATGAAATAATGAATATGTTTTAGGTATAACAAATACCAATTTTGTTAAAAGCACAATGCGATAGAACGAAGGATAGGAAATTAGGGTTAAGTAGGCAACAAATAGAGATTATGTACAAATATGCTTTTTTTAATTGAAAATTCGTAAATCAAGTGTTCATAAACTGACGGATAACTGTAATCACTTACAAAAAACTATCCCGAACTATTAATTAAAAAAAAAGTGAAATTAAAGCTAGGTACCTACTTCTAATAAATTTAAAATAAACAATGAACTAGATCTGAAGAACTTAAATCACATCTTAAAGAAATATCAGCTGAATCACTCTAAGTATAAAATCTAATTTACGCATTCATGTTGCGCAAGTGACCGCCATGTTCTTAGCAGGAGGCATAGCTGTCAGACGTCAGTTCTGACTCAAACGGTCATGTAGTAAAATTAGGGGCGGGCTTGGCGCGCGCTTAAAAGCTGTGTTCAAGGTCTTAGAAATTTGCTGATAAATAACATTAAAGTGCCGACAGTCACGTGAATCTGCTGATGTTTCCATATGATGTGCTTAAACTAACTCTCCAGCTTTACTATCCAAAATTTTGTTCAGTTGCGTTATAAAACCATTCCAAGATTCGCTAGACTCATTTCGAGATATGATTAAGTCAGGTGGAGGTGGGACAAAAATGCTTAATTTTTGTTCAGTTTTAATGCAATCCAGATTTTCTACCGCGTTTACATCTTCGTACATTTCAAAATCATTCTTAGGACTCTTATGATTTTTAAGAATCGATTTGATAGGAACGTCAGGTTTTTTAACACTGGACTTTTCGAGCAGATAACTATTGGTGTTATCGATGAACTCAACCGCTAAATGATCATTTTCAGAGATAATATTAATTTCTGGTGATTGTATAACTAAATCACTTGATGGGAGTTTATATGGTTGAGGCAAGAAGTTTTTGAAACGATAAGGTGGTAATGAGGTATCTAGCTTACCTGATACAGGAGGTGCTATGGGTTTGGCACTAGCTACTACAGGAGCAGTGGTGGTTACAGTTGTTGGGAGAGTGGTTGGCAATTGTTGTTTCTCCAACTTGGCTGTTGACTCTGAAGATTTCAATACGGGTGGAGGGGGCGGCGCTTTCTTCTTTCTTTGAACTGTAAACAAAATATCATTACTGTAAACCTAAATAAAACAGAGGGTGGCTTAAGGTAGTTCACTCGGTATAACCAACAAGACACATACAGTTAATATGTTTGACTCGTACAGTTTACTATGCACTAACCCATGGATACCAAGCGTAGGTACCTACACATTATGTATGTATTTAATACATATTATTTGCAGCGTTGTCAGCAGTCGTCAATATAGCTGAAAATGAAAAACTTAAACTATATGCGAAAAGACCTTAATTTTTTTTAATATTCATCACAACTTCCTTTATAACTGAGTCGTATTTTAAAAAATTCTTACGAACTGTTTTCAAGTTATAGTTAAAATGTGGTGTTTCTCGACGCTCGACATAGCAAATGCGTGAAAAAAGTGTGAACTTTAATTGCAAATAACTCAAATTTGGCACGTGAAATAACTCTGAAATTTTAAAAGCTGTTAGATATTACTGTTTTCTAGAAAATATTCAAATTTGATCAAATTCACGGGTGAACTACCTTAAGAATAGCTGAGATCGTTTAGATGTCATGTACTATGGTTCATTATTGCAAACCACGCGTTCTCAAATTTTAATTTGAAAACTGGTAAAAATATTCAATGTGATTTTAGTTTATTTTTAAAATAATGCTAGGGAAATATGAATTGGTTTTGGGTTAAGATAACCGCAGCAGTTATAAATATAAAATATGTTTCTGACTGTCGCTAATTCGCAATTTTTCCGTTTATTTTACATATTTCTAAATAGTATAATGCGAACGTTGCATAACGTATAAAGGAACCATCTTTACATTTAGGTATCTGGAAATGTTGACAAAAATCACGGGTAATCTTTTTCTATCTATATAAATAAAATGATAGCGTCCGTCGTTGGGCGCGCATCACGTAAAAACCACTGGACAGATTTAAATGAAACTTTCTCGACTTCACTTCGCAGGGGGAGAAATTCTAGCGCGAGGGGGGTGATAATAAATCATATTTCGATTTGCAGGGGGAGAATTTATCGCGAGGGGACAATAAATTAACAATAGGGGGTGAGATTTTTGCGAAGGGGCGATAATAAATCAAATTTCGCCTCGCAAGGGGAGAATTTCTCGCGGGGGGAATATAAATTAACAATATAGTAAATATACGTGAGCAGAACCATGGGTGACCGCTATTAAATCATAATTTCATACCACCCGGGCGAAGCCGGACGGGTACCGCTAGTATCAACTAAAGTGATCGATATTACTTGACTCAATAGGAGGCGGTAGAAAATGATCATATTATAATAATTAGAATTACTTTCGGTGGGACTTAACCCAGTACCTTCCAAATGCGAGTCTAGTAGGTACCAGAGAGAACGTATATAAATATATACGTTCTCTCTGGTAGGTACTCTTATTAACTAAATTAAGAAACACGACTTTTAATTTAATAAATGATTGTTCATACCTGTTGTCACCAAATTTGAAGTTGATTTAGAATGGTTTTCCATAATTGTCAAGTTGCTTGTGCTTTTGCTGCATTCCCCAGATTTTGAAATTCCATTCCCCATTTGGTTAATATTACTAGTACTTGCTGTCAAATTATTTTTGTTTCGTCTTGAAAGTGTTTGCGTATTAAAATTATCACTCAAAATTGACGCCTCGTGATATCCAGAACTATCGCTACTATTTCTTGAATGACATATGGTCAATCCATTATTATCGGTAATCGATTTTTCCGAATTTGAGGTAGCTTGGGTTTTATTATTACTATTATCATTAAATGTATTATTATTAATTCCGGGAGCATCTTTGATGATGATCCTATTTTGGACTGGCACAGTAGTTTCGTTGTTTTGTTGTTGCACTGGTGGTTTTGGAGCAGGTCTCCGTTTACGGAGAGGTACCTTTGGTTTGTCTTGTGCGGGAGGCGTAGACATTTGTTCTTGTTTTACGTTTTGTAATATTTGCGTTGACTGAAGAGCGGGCGGTGTCTCAGATCGTGTGTGGGAATCGTCACTTCTCGTTGGTGATATTGAACGAGTATCACCTGAAGATACCGATCCTGTACTTACACCCTAGAATAAAAAAACATTCATGTTGTTAAGATTTTACCTTAGTTGATGAGCCCAAGCCAAGCCGCAACTAAAATAAAATAAGAACATTCAAAGAACACGCAGGGGATAAAATAGTACGGATTGTTTTTTATCGGAGGCCCAATCGCTTAAAATAATTACCGTAATTCGCCTTGAGGTCTAGGATGAGATCTAGTCTGTCTCCCAATACTTCGCACATATCTACAGTGAATTTCATTTTGTTTACTTGGTAGATAGAAAATGGTTTCACTTAAAATGCAACACCCACTGAAAAAAAACATATGGGTGTTGCATTTATTAAAAAAAAACTTTTGATTAAGTTTTCCATAACTAGGTACCAGGTAAACAAAACCCGCGTATCATGGGCGTACCCATATTTTGACCTAGGGGGAGGGGGGCAAATTACGAATTTCCTGTAGGTAAATACTATATATTTAACTTATATTTTTTATAAACAATAAACTAGTGCTTTTTTCTTAAAAATCCGGGAAAAAATTATCAGAGGCCGCCATTTTGTTTGTTAAAAAAAAAAACATCGTTCAGGCACTAAATTAAATATTAAACTAATGTAAAATGCTTTTTTTGTTTGATTGATTTTAAATGAACCAGTAAAATTTTATGATGGTCACCGCTAAGCTAAGTTGTGGGACTGTCACTTAACATAGTTACATATTAGTCCAGATCCAAGTGTGATTACCGCACTCGTTCTGGAATAAATGCAACATACCCTTAGGCTCATATCGCAAAATCGCGACTGTCATGTAATCCATCACTTTGCCACTAGTTGCATAAATTACTATTTACTTACAGTGCGCCCTCTTTTAAAGATGAGGTTGAATACACCTCCCCCGCTTCTGCTCTGCTGTCTGCGACGTTCTTCCTCTCGTTGTAGAGCTGCCATATCACTTGTAGATACGGTTCTACCTTTTTGCACCACACTGACTTCTGTCAGCTGGTAATCGGACAGGGTCAGTTTAGGATCTAGTATTTCTTGTAAATTGCCTGAAAATATTAAATGAAATCGAAAAAAATGTTACTAAAATAGGGATAACCCGGTTAACAATATAATCATTATTAAACTTTAACGTGCACGGTTGAAAATGGGAACGGTTTAATTAAGAATATCTTACCTAATAGAACTGAACAAAGTTTATCTATAGAGCTACAAAAGGACATACAATATTATAAGATTTAAGTTAAATTTTTTGTATGAGAAAATAAAGGAATTTATTTTGTTCAACACCCGCAAGAAATATGTAATTTCGTGGCTCTACTGAGGGTGGGCAAAATAATGAATTCCCTGACTGTTATTCGTACAGAGTGGGCGAAATGCCATTTCGCCCACTAGTGGGCGAAATATCATTTCGCCCACGCTCATTACGGGGAACGTTTACGCAATTAATCAGGGCAGAGTGGGCGAAATCTTATTTCGTCCACTAGTGGGCGAAATAGCATTTCGCCCACGCTCAGCAGAGCCACGAAATTACATATTTCTTGCGGTAGTTGAACAAAATATTGTTTGCGACTATTGGTCGAAAGAGGAGATTCCACTCGTGTGTTTTACTGCACTCGCTACGCTCGTGCGGCAAAATCCACACTCGAGGAATCTCCTCTTTCTCCCACTAGTCGCACAATATACTATTGTTAGTGGACATTTTTGAACAATACAACATCGAGGTTTCCTCAAAATAATACAGAATAGTATGGCATTAGACTGTCATAGTATAATATAGTGATTAGTGAGGCAGTGACAGGGCCGTTTTAGAATCTTCGTAAGGTCTTATTAACTGCATGTATTGCAACATTGTTTAACATATTACTAGAAGATTTTGATCCTTATGAGCGTAAATGAGGCCACTTTTAATAGAGGCAGCTAGACGTCGCACTATTGGCCATCTGTTGACTAGCATCCTAAGTTTTATTATTTAATCTTTGAGTACAGAATAATTGTAGAGTTTACAGAAGTGAGTTGTGTTGACAATCGTTAGGCCATCTGGTGACTAGCATCTTAATTTTATTTAAGACAATCTTGCGTCATTGGTTCATATTGCATAATATTTCGCGGTGACTATTAATAGACAACCCCTAACGTTCTTTCGAAACGCCTCTTTTTTGAGATGTTTATATTCACGAGGAATATTATTATAAGTATATAGAGGCAGAACCATAAGTAAAAGATTTTTTATAAAAATTTGTTTCATGCAAGTTTATTGACAATGTTGTATCCTGTGACATCGTATTTTTATTATTATTATGATAATCTGATAAATATTTTAAATTGCAATTTAGATAATCTGGCTGCCCGGTTGTGATCAAGGTGTCTACGAAGTATGCGATATGTAAATTTATGTTGTATACAATATATCTGAAGCATATATTTTAAAATTTTTGGATAAGTTGTGATGTTGACTGGTTTATACATGGTCCGTACACAATATCACAATAATTAAAAGATGATAAAATGAGCGATTCCACTAAGTATTTGTCTATGTATAATCCTAAATTTTTGCAGTAGTCTACAGAATTAGTTTGATGACCAGACAGCGTTACGGCACTTTAGCCAACTGATTCCGGCTTTCTATAGACATTATATTGAATTTAATTGGATTTAACATTAGGGCAAGACTTTTGGACCATTCTGATATTTTATTTAATTTTAAACTTAATAATGTTAATCATTATTATGTCATACTAAAAATATTCATACATAAGAAAATTAGATAATCAAATTCATTAAAGGGGCCTACACACGATCAGTTTAACTGCGCAGTTTAACCCTTGTGGCGTCATGTCTGAGCGATAAACTGAGATAACTGCATAGTTCCGACAAATTTTAACGCAGGCTTTTGGCCTGCGCATTTGACTCTACTTTGCACCGATAAACTGCGAAGTCAGCTCAGTTAATTGAACAGTTGGCACAGTCATGTGTAGTCTTTGGGTAAGTTCGGTTTTGCGCTCAGATCAATCTGAGCGCAAAACCGAACTTCCCTTTCTAGTCGTGTCTAGCCACGCACGTCAGCTCTTCAAACTGAGAACAATTGAGGAGCAAACTGAAATAGCCCACACACCGTACAGTTCACACAACTGTGCAGTTTGTTGCACAGATAAACTGCGAAGTTAAACTGATCGTGTGTAGGCCCCTAACGATTGGAAAAATTGTGAAAGATTTATTTTAAATTCTTTTATTTAACAACAAATTTTACAATCTTAATGAATTTGATTATCTAATTCTCTTAAACTGCTTGCTTTTGTTAACTAATTAGTATAAGTTGCTATGATAGACTAAGAGCGGATAACACTTTTTTATGTGTTTTTAGAAGACTTGGAACTTTTTTTAAAAGATAACTTTTAAATATCTCTACAAGGGGTAAATAGTCTGTCATTCCAAACGCGGGGCAAAACTTTTTCTAGACTTTACTAATGATAAACACACATAAGTCTTTTTTCGCAAGAGTGAACAAAAAAATATGGGGTGGTTTTTCCCCGCGTTTGGAATGACAGACTATATACCCCTTGTAGAGATATATAAAATTCATCTTTTAAAAAAGTTTCAAGTCTTATAAAAACACATGAAAAAAGTGTTATCAGCTCTTAGCCTATGAATACATCAAAATATATTTTACGAGTGTTTGAACAATTTTTATTCAGAGACAAAGAAATATAAAATCAGATAGCGTTTACAGATAAATTATGTAACTAAACTAAGTTCACTTTATATAAGTTTTATACAGTCTCAACAAATTTCAAAACATTAAAATAATGTCAGCTGCGGCAGTGATGTAAATATCTTATATCATTATTTAGGATCAGTTAGAGGTAGCATTGACAATATCTGAGCTGTTAGTTCAACAATAATATAGGTGGAAGCACAAGTCAACATTGAGTTTGTGGGCCAGGGGAATGAAACGTAAGCGGGCAGCTATAGTATATTTTTCAGTACATGGAATCACTATCTTCCCATATAATATGTTAATCAATGATTGCAATCACCGAACTGATGTTTAGAAATGGAACCGAATAATGTTATAAATTTTTTATTTCACTTCGAGAGATTTGTAGTTTTGTAATTTATGCTAAATTGGCGGGCCCCGGCAGCCCCGTGGGTTCTAATGAATAATGTCGATCCTGATAGGACACGTAAGCGGGATGCCTGAGCGAATTTAAATGCTTGTACATCCAGTTGTATCTCTTCTCCTGGCATGTTTGCTCTCACTCCCACTATCACTGTCTCGTATTACTTAGTTTAAAAAGTCGTACACAAATAAAATATACATTTTAGTTATAGTTATTACCGTCACATTAATTTTCCATTACTCTATTTTAATTGACAATACATCAAAAATCGCCTGAAACAATAACCGCGGAAGTTGCGTTGCCGTATTGCTTTTCCACCTTAATTTAAATATATGAACTGGCTTAATTGAAGCGCATCGACGAGTAATTTTGTTTTCAAAATAAAATACGTTTACGTAATTATCTATAAATCGTAACTTTCTAGAAATAAATCTGACTTATCTTACATACAATTTATTTTAAAATCACTTTAAAAATTGAGTTTACGTAATGAAATAATTTGCTTATTTATATATCACTGTTTACCTATTATTGTTGGTATTTATAAATAATTTTAGAAGTAAACTATATTATTATAAATTTTACACTGATTGTATTTGAATAAAATGCCACTTGCATCGTTTTCAACTGTGATAATAATCAGTAAAATCGTTGGTAGGTAGTTTCACAGCAAACAATACAATCGTTATGAAGGCAAATTCCTCTAAACATGATAAAGTTTTATACGTCAAGATAACAATACAAAAACACGTAATATTACTTTTGTACAAATAAAATATGCCAACAAGATAAAAATGTGTGCGATATTCAGTTGTCATAAAAAGATAGACCTTGATATTATTATTATTATTATGTTATCTATTGTCGTTCTATTGTTACATTAAATTAGCGTAAAATGAACAATTATGGATACAGGATTTTAGTATTCTGTATTGCATATCATAAAGATGAAATTATATTACTACAAGCTTTAGCTGCCTAAAGCCCGTCATTCACTATTCTGCATGGCAGTCCGCCTTGACGTCCGCCGAGTGATGTCGGAGTCGGTTAATGAATATGCTTGCAGCCTGCGCAGGGGCCGGCGAGTGAATACAGGATGCTCGTTGCGTCCTGCTTGAGACTGGCAAGCTCCTCTCACCACTTGCAGTTCGCCGCGCCACACTGTCAAGTGTCAGTTGCGTGGCGCCCTGCACGGCGTCCTGTATTTTCGCGCGCAGTAGAGAATTTGGTGTTGCAGGACTGCCATTTATATTTGAACATCATGGATAACACGTGTTTAGAAGAATTCATTGAGATATACAAGAAAACCGTTGTTTATGAGATATTAAATCATCTAACTATAGTAAAGGCAAAAACACTGACGACGGACTGCTTGCAGGATAGTGTGTGACCGATGTCCTGCCTGCGTGGCGGACTGCATGCAGGATAGTGAATGGCAAACTTTATGTGAAATCGGGCTAACATATTTTCTATTGTTTCTAATGTTAGGTATTACATGGGTATTTTTCATAAATACCTACAAGCAGTTCCCGTTTTACAAGTTTTCGATTTATGCATTCTTTTTTTTGATAATAAAATCAAAAATCATCCATAATTTTATTAAGTAAATACTAAACCTTCATAAATACAAAATTTCAAGCAACGCGCTCCGCACGTTAATAGATTGGATCATAATATATTATTAGAAAAGAAAGTTACTTTGCAGTAACAAGAATATCAACAAACGGGACAAGATCTCTAAAAACCCGCCCAAAAATCCATTTATGGTATTGGATTATCAACAGGGGCGGACTGGACTGGGCGGCTGGGTGGCTCCAGCCACCGGGGCCAACCTTAATGTGGGTCAAACGGGCCACATTATTTCAACAAATATTTTTAATTTACTTTCATTATCTCGAAAAATATAAAAATATGGTTTATTATGTTGAAATGAAAGTCCGGCAACACATATAATAAGGGGCCAAAAATATTGGTCCATTTTTGGAATAAGGGACCAAAAATATCGGTCACCACCAGGGCCTAGAAATTCTACGTTTTGATAACTCAAAAAATGTAGAAATAAAGAAATTTATAAATTTAAACGCCAATATTTGAATTTTAAATATTATTTATTTTTTATGGTGGGTATAAACTACATAATTATTGATAAATAAAATACTTTGAGTAGGTATGTAAAAAAATATTTAATGACAAAAAAATAAACATTCTTAGTGCACGTGATTTAATGAAAGCGGGACGCTTGTTAAATCGGGATTATCTCGCCTAAATCGGGACGGATATTCACTTTACCCACCATAACAAAAAAAAACCCTAGCGCAACACCGCGTCAGTGTTGGAAACGTGGGTGCTTTCCAATTACGTAGCACTGCGTGACACAGTGTGAGCACAGCAAAACACGCTGTGTGTGAGTAAAATGCGATAAATGGAACATGATTTACTTCTTCAAATAAACTACAGATGGTGCTCGTGTTCATAAAACTAAACATCAATTGGGAAAAAAATCATAACTTGTTTAAAAGGTTAAAACTTTCAGTGTTAGAAGAATAAATAAATATATAAATTATATTACTTATATATTATTCACAAAATATGTCAAACTCGAATACCGAATACCTCACAAAAAACCTTACATTTAAAGTTGACACTTATAAACAGGTGTACCATCAGTTAAAATTTAAAATTTTTGAAAGTTATTGGTAACATTGCTGCTTACACAAGCCCAACACACAAGTTTTTCTTGTGTGTTGCTGTGTCCACACGGTGTCACGTGAAGTTGTTAATGGAACACTCAAGACTTGCACACTGTGTCACACTTCGTGGCTGTGTGTTCAATTGGAAAGCAACCACAATTTTACACAGCGTTAATAATTACTATTAGGGCAAACTCATCATGCGTGGTATTGTATCGTTCGATTTTGAAGCCCCTCTTCTTACAAGTTAATAATTGAAAACTGAACAGAGCAGCGATTTATTATTGGCCAATGAAAATGAAATAGTACATTACGCCTGTATGAAATCTGCTACTCCATTTTTGCTACTCCAAGCAATCACGCGCAAGCATACTATATATACTTGTATATAATTTTCTGCATAATAATACGGAATTTTCACACTTTCGAAACAGAATGCACCATTTAGATAATAATATATTATGGATGACCAATGTCGAGTAAAACCCCGTGGATGCTCCTATAAGCAGTCAAAATCTCGAGATCCTTCGCAAATGATTTCCTCATACGTTTTTAATTTTACCAACCAACAATGTTATTACACAAAGCAAACACAAATAATTTCCGTACCCTTGTGGGTCTCCGAATGAGCGCCGCTGGTGGAAAAACATCGCTTCCCCTGTCCCGGGATTTAAAAGGCGTGCCTACTCCTATTTGATAATCTGCCTCTGTGGATGAGAGCGGCTCTCATTACGCACACAATAAATTCCCACTTTATAAGTTATATTTTATAGCTTGACCACCTCTCGTATTACGGTGTTCTTTTAATAATAATAAGCTTTATTTGACATACTCTCAGTGTAGACAATAGACTGACTGTTTGGAATTATTATTAATCTAAATACTTTAAGACTCCAATTTATTGGTCCATTCTTAAGCAGGACGTGCTCTGAATCGATTCTGTTTGGGTCACAACGACACAAAGCAATCAACACTTTCAGAAATTCAAAAATAAATCAAGGTTTATGCACTTTATCAAATCTGTTCTATGCTGACCTCATTCAATGCGCGGGTCTTCATTTAATATTGCGTTTTTAAAGGGTCAATATTTCCATGCCAATCAGGACCAAATCGGGTTGATTCAGTGTGCGTCCTGCTTTACGCTGTCATGAAAATTTAAGTACATACCTGGATGTCTAAATTCGTATTTCTTTTCATCCAGATTTTTTTCAGTGCAAACTTTTTTCATAATATCTTCCAACATAACGTATTGGCTGACTCTAACAACGTACAGTTGATTCCTAGGTAAATGCACTTGCAATCTAAATGTGCTTTCGAACGGCTGAGTATAAGATCGATTTGTGTTCGGCAAACTGGATGTTTTGTTTAAAGTCTTTGACGGCGACTTTGGTATGACTTTTATGTGCTGTATGTCTAATGCACCGATTGGTGTGTTCGGTTTGTATGGAAGGATGGCATCCGACTGATTTTGATTCGGCGCATAACCCAAAGCTTGTATGATGTGGGCTGAAGGCTGGAGACGATGAGCTGTTGTTACTTGAACTAGTAAATCCATCATCGGTGTGCTGAAAAAAGAGACAGTTTAAAACCTATAATGATTAGTTTCAATAGAAATAATCACTCCAGATCAAACTAACAAGGACATTATACGACATCCATTTATCTATATCTATTGTCTATACTTAAATTAAAATGCATGATTTTTTATATTTTTGTTAGTATAACATTTAGATAACATGTCTACATAAACTGCTTGGCATACTCATCAACATATTTATACTCTTGGTTTTTTAAGAGCAAAGAACGCTCTAAAGCATGTTTTTAATCTGATATTGATAAAGAAATTTGAAGGAAATGTACAATGTACATGACCAAAGTCGAGACAAGAACTACCTCGACAGTCGACACAATTGTCTGGAGTAATTGAAAACAAAACACGAAAAACCTCAACAAACGTATAGTTAGTCATGGAGTTAGAATCCGGATCTCGTAATTACAAATTTAGTGTCGTATCTTTACACCATGTGGGTTAATTTTCTAGCTTTATAAAATAATAATCAATATTTAATTATATCGATTTGCACATTTTGTTTTCACGAACTGTACTTGCTCATTAATAGTCAATAAACACCATTTATTTCTAGTAGAATATCAATAGAAAGTTTTTAGATTAGTTGGTTTATCAGTTGGGCTTGGGAATGTCTTCCACGCTTGATCAAATGCAAGGTGACAAACATGATGACGATTAACTATCCTTTCACCATAAAATATTTATAACGAGTAGAAATATTGATGATAAAATTATTAATGTCTCCATTTTTTTAAATGTATATAGGTACTATATATGTAAATCATTTCATATCGTTATATATAATTAGGTATATACAGGGTGGACCAAGTTATAGTAGCAATAATTCACCATTCGATGGTCCATCGAAAAATAAGTAGACATGCATAATTTTATTTTTTTCCAAAACGCTTCCTAAGGGAGATACAGTCCTTCAAAGTCCAGTTTTAAAAATCAATACTGACAAGTGTCATAAATTATCTCAAAACCACTTTGTTGGTTATTTTCATAAGTTATTTATTTGTTGTTTTTAATTTAATTAATGAATTATTTATTTAAATTCGTCAAACAGTAAAAAGTTTACAATTGTTGTACAAGATTCCAGACCTATTATTTTCATAGGTGGCTATTTTAGAAGTGTTCTAAACTTTCAACTCTAATTATCTCGTAAACGAAGCATCAAATCGAAATTTTGCAAGAGTGACTCTTTTTTTCTAAATTGAACAGGGAATTCGAAAAAAATGTTATTCTTTAAAAATATCCAGTGGCGCAGAAAATAGGGTGGGAAAAGTGAAACAACCCCCCTGTATCTACGCCACTTGACAATTTTGACAAAAGTTACTTATACGTCAAGTAATGAGTATCTATTGCATAAATACTTGTACCAAATTTGGTCAAAAACGCATTAATGACCTGAGAGTTAGGACAAAAAAAAGAATTTTAAAACTGAACTTTGAAGGGGTGTATCTCCCTTAGGAAGCGTTTTGGAAAAAAATAAAATTATGCATGTCGACTTATTTTTCGATGGACCATCGAATGGTGAATTATTGCTACTATAACCTGGTCTAAATACTTAATAATTTAAAATTGTTGTTTTTTCATTGTTTTCAGATACAAATTTTATTTTATTTTCTATGACAAAATATTGTCTTTTAATCAGTATTTTAACTTTTTAAGTCATTAATATAATCAGTTTAATAACAATTAATTCTCGAGTGTCTATAGTTTACAACAAAAGATCAATTAAAGTAATTGCAACTTATAGGTCAGCGGTGTACAATTTTTTTCAGTCACAGCCTTTTTAGCCTTACTTCAATATCCGCGTCCTAGCAGTTTTACTTTAATATTCGCGTCCCCCCAACACTCTTATTTAAACAATGAAAGAGTTTCGACGTTTGCAGCAAAAATAAAAAGACAAAAATGTATTCACATTCAAAATACAGTCACACAAATATAAATTAACGGTGTTATACTGGGTGGCACATCTTAAACAATGCAGTGAAATATCTCGTAAACGGTAAAAACCATAAAACATTTTTTATACAAAAGTTATAGAGTGTCAAGGGGGACAGAAGACTGTGATATCAGATTTAGGTGGCGCTGTGAAGGTCAGGCGAAGGTCAGCGTCGATTTTTTAATTGTAACAGTGCATTTTTATTCCAGAATACAATACAGTATTTAATTGTGAACTGTAAATTATTAAGGTACATATGAGCTAAAGTTCATAAATATTAAGATATTTACAAATTAAATAGTAAATTTAATTTGTCAATTCGGTTCTTATGAATTGAATTCAAGCCAAGAAGGCCGGTGCGTAATATCATGGTTATCTGCTATGCCATAATTTATCTAAATGTCGTTCATTTTGGTTGTTATTTAAATTCTAAATATCTCAATATTCATTAACTTTAGCTGATATGTACCTTAATAATTTACTGTTCACTATTAAATACTGTATCGTATTTTGGAATAAAAATGCACTGTTACAATTAAAAAATCGAAACTGACCTTCGCCTGGCCTTCACAGTCTTCTGTCCCCCTTGACACTCTATAACTTTTATATAAAACATTATTTTATGGTTTGTACCGTTTACGAGATATTTCACTGCATTGTTTAAGATAGCCACCCTGTATAAAGTAATTTTCAAAACAAATTAAGGAATAAATACCTAATAAAGAACAATTGAACAATTTTTCATTAAAAAGATGAGCTTAGGAAATTTCTGTTTCGTTTTAGTGGTCTGTTTTTAGAAAAGTTTGAGAGTCACTGTTACGGATAATATTTTGTAAATAACATTAAGTTTTCAATCCCCATTTATGGTAGTATTCTGTATCATAAATTTTAAAACTAATGGCTCATTTCAAACAAGTTGATTTGCACAAGTTAAAGTGACAAAAAAATTTAAAGCGCCGTTAATTTATATTTATTATATAGAAAACCGATAAAAAACTATCTTTTTTACAGCTTATAAATTACCTTCGATCGACGGCCATTTTAACCGGTGGTTGGCAATTGGGAAGATGGACAGTGAGGTCCATGGCGCCTGCCAGCATGTCAGGCGGCGTGTCCTCCGTAATTTGCATCATGCCGCCTGCGGCTACGCCACTTCGGTCCGATGCACCTTTCTTATTTCTGAAACAATATAAAACACCGACGTCAGCATAGTAAAAAAGCTCATAAAATACGGTTTATCATTAATCATTATATAACTTTGCCATTTGGTTGTTTGTTTGTCGATTTGTTCCGCAATTTCGACCAAACCCGTATACAGGGCCGTAGCTAGGGGGGGGCATTAAGGGGCAATGCCCTACCTTACAACATCCAGTGCCCTACTTTAAGGAATTATAAACAAGCCGCAAAGACTGTCACGACATAATGACATACTTGATCTATCTGGCATTTGGAAAAACAAGATTAAATTCGTTAGTCTAAATGAAGTTCTTCGGAAATTTGATAACATGGCAAGTTCTGTATTTTTTTTTTTTTTTTTGAATAAATTGTATTTACCGTTTTCTTGCTTTTGTAATTTGATATCACCAGATGAGGTGGGCAATCCAATTAAAAAATTGTAGTCTTTTGCTTCAGCCCTACTTTAAACTTTCAGTGCCCTATCTTGAATTCAGCTCTAGCTACGGCCCTGCCCGTATACCAATTTTAATGAAGTTTAGCAAGAACATTCTTTTAATCTAGGCCGAACGCGTAGGTATATAATATTGGTTTTGCGACCAAAACACGTCCTGTGGGATAAAAGTCATTCAAAGTTTCATAAATACAAAAAAATGATATAGCTATTAATATGTTATTTCATTCCAATTTTGGGACGACAAGTGGAATGAAAAGTTGATATACAAGGCAAAATGAGACTCGTAACGCTGTTTCCACCAATCACACCTTACCCTTTGGGTGATATACTTGCTAATGTGGCCAACAGTTGTGTGATATGTTGGTGAGTGAAGGTCAACAAAATTCTGTTAGGTACGTTAAATTTGCAGAAATTCTTTAACTTGAAAACATAGATGGAACGAGGTATACTCTTCCCCGAACTATTAGTATGTAGATTATAGACGCGTCGACAACTTAGGTCATTAGTGTCTTCAATTACATTAAATAACAACTAACTTAAAACTAAATAACATCACAAAACATCCATGAGCGCAGGTAGGATTCGAAACCACGACAGTCTAGTCTAGAGGCTGGTACCAAGTACGTTATTCACTAGGCTACACTGCCCTCCTCAAACACTTTCAAATGGTTATAAATTATAATAATTACTATTCGTGTTATCAATTTCTTTTATCCATTAAAACTTGTCTCCGAAAATAAATACAAGCATAGTTTACTATTACTTAAACGTAAAATTGCTCCTCTTCATACACTGTATAGGTACTAACATAAAGAATGCTTTTTTTCGGTAAGATAGTACTGGTGAGAAAAAAATTTAAGAAGGGGACGGTCAATACTGCTTTAGCCCAAGGGCGGCAAAAATCTAAATCCGCCCTTGGGTCAGCTTCCAGAATTATGCGGTATATTTATATATTTATATACAGGGTGAGTTTGACCACCCGTATCACTCATTTTTTTCGAAAACGGTTAGTCGTAGAGAGTTGTATCAAAAATTTGTATCATAAAAGCCTTAATAAAGAATCGAATGGTGATAATTTTTTTTTCCGGGAAGGTCGGCTTCCCTATTAGTTTGCTCCAGAATGTCCAGAACTCCGGAATTATAAATGTAACGATAGGTCGAAAGTGGTATTGTTGAAAAGATCTTTAAAAAATAAGCAAGTTTTGTAGGAATTTTTTTTTTATTACTGCCACCCCTGTAAATTTCTATAAGTATAAATATAAATTATTATATGTTCAAAACTCCGGAATTTTAGAAAGCACGATAGGTTGAAAGTGGTTCTGTTGAAAAGCTCTTTAAAAAATAGGCAAGTTTTGTAGGAAAAATTATTTAATTACTGCCACCCCTGTCAAGTAACAATCGTTTGAAATTATTAAATCAAAATTTCACAATAACGATCGAAGTCGGCATTAAAAATCTAGCAACCTTAGACATTGTCACAAATGTTCAAACTGTCTTCCATTTACTCTTTAATACATACTACTGAGCTCTTCTGGTTATACTGTGAGTGTACTTCTTCAGTGTTTAATGATCGATAGATAGGTAACTAGATTTTAAATGCGAACTTTTAAAAAGATCGTTATTATGACATTTTAATTTAGTAATTTCAAACAAATATTACTTAACAGGGGTGGCAGTAATAAAAAAACTTTTCCTCAAACTTGCTTATTTTTTAAAGATCTTTTCAACAATACCACTTTCGACCTATCGTTACATTTATAATTCCGGAGTTCTGGACATTCTGGAGCAAAGTAATAGGGAAGTCGACCTTCCCGGAAAAAAAATTATCACCATTCAATTCTTTATTAGGGCTTTTATAATACAAATTTTTGACACAACTCTTTACGACTAACCGTTTTCGAAAAAAACGACTGATACGGGTGGTCGAACTCACCCTGTATATATTTATATATAAATAAACTGAAGATACAATTGAAATGTCCAACAACTTTTTAGCTGGCTATTTGTAATATCCGAGCATATAGTACCCAATATTTTGTTCTTTATATGATAAATAGTTACTTAGAGTGTGTGAAAATAAGTTCAACGTATGAAAAAAAAAATAAGATTTAAATCATTAAATTGGTTTAATGGGTTTATTTAATTAAGCTAATATACTTAATCGATAGGTACTTAATGTTACTGTCAAGTAGGTATTATGTGTGTAAAACTATAATAAATAATTTGAAAAAAAAACTTTTTAAAAATAATGATTTTCTTTTAAATCAAAATGAACAAAAAAATAGAAAATAATTTTTTTTTCAGTTAAAAAAAAACCTATGGGCGCTCATAAAATATTACATTGTCTATACAATATGTTTGCCCAATGGTTTTTTAACTTAAAAAATTTTTTTTGTACTTTTTAGTGCATTTTGATTTAAAAGAAAACCATTGTTTTTAAATTTAATTTATTTGTTTTTTACTTTTTAGTCTTTACTAATTATTTTAATTTCATACAATTGAAAAATAGGTACATCAATTTTTATCGATTTTTATTTAAGTAATTTAAAAAAACAAAATCTAATGTCCTAAATCTTGAGTTTTGTAATAGGGAGTCCGCCATGTTGGATTTAGAATAACGTCACGTTGCTTATTTTGTTCTACTCGCCAAACTCTTTCATTTGATACGCATGTTAAGGGGGTTGTGAAGAAAAAAGAGGGCCGCCATCTTAGGGCGTCCACTATTTTGAATTTAGAATGACGTCACGTAGCTTATCTTATTCTACTCATCAAACCCTTTTATTTGATACCCATGTCATGGGGGTTCTGAAGTCGCCATCTTGGGGCGACCGCCATTTTGAATTTAGAATGACGTCACGTAGCTTATCGTATTCTGAAACACCTTCATTTGATATCTATGCCAAGGGGGTTATAAAGAAAAAAGTGTGCCGCCATCTTGGAACGTCAGCCATTTTGGATTTAGAACTTATACACGTATGCAAAATTTCAGCTCAGTTGGATAACGAGTAGTGGGTCAAATTTCAATCACTAATTTTGACCTATACATACATTATAGGGCATGTCGAGCTTAATAAAACAATTGATAAAAATAGAAACAAATTACGTAATATTATGAAGTATTGTCCAATACTTCATAATATTCATATAGTGACTTGGAGACCCAACACTCTAAAAATGTATCAAATTACGTAATGTTTATTTATTTAGATGGACAAACAGGCTAAGCATTTAATCAACATGAAGGCAGTCATTTAACTAAAGTAATAACTGTCTTTAAAATTTGTAATTTAAATATGTGAACCATCTTGATTTGTTCTTGCACTCTGAAAGCAATGTTTTGAAAATTATACGATTATTTTGACGATAAAATCAGGTTCAGACTGGCGACTATTTTGTTACCGGGAAACTTCTATACGCGTCTTGTCCCCTGTCCATGTTTGCAATAATGATACTCTGTAAGTCATCGGTACAGCAGGCATTTGCTTGGTTGTTGCCCGATGGTTTTATTTTGGAATATAAATACAAAAATTTTGGAGCATACCTACAAGTAATTCAAGAATTACAAGGCGCGATATTCATGTAGGTATTGTGTGTAAACGGTTTTACCGAACATAGGGAAAATAACACTAAGAAGATCAATTTTGTAGTAGGCTATGGCCATAAGACCTAATGTAAAATATTGGATTACATAGAAAAAATAGTGCAGTGAATTTTTTAAACAATTTTCCGTAGCAACGATTGACTATTAAGCGAAACTCGGAACCTGCTAAATAAAAAAAGTCATGAGGTGTCGTAAGATACCCGACAGAAGCTATGTTTCTTACGCATTGTATATAAAACCGAATTTATCAAAGATATAAACAATACAATTAAAAAGTTATTATTTGACCGCCATTTTGAAATCTGACGCCATTTTATTTTTTTGTGTCTTATTAAACTCTCAAATATCAATTTTCAAAAGGATCGGATAATTTTTACAAAGAAGTATATACCTATGGCCGCCATTTTAAAATATGACGTCATTTTATTTTTTTGCGTTCTATAAAACTCGTCAATATCTATTTTCAAAAAGATCGGATAATTTTTACACAAAAAGTACATATTGCCGCCGTTTTGTAATCTGACGTCATTTTATTTTTTTGTGTCCTATGAAACTCTCAAATATAAATTTTCAAAAGGATCGGATAATTTTTACAAAAAAGTACATATGGCCGCCATTTTGAAATCTGACGCCATTTTATTTTTTTGTGTCCTATGAGACTCTCAATATCAATTTTCAAAAGGATCGGATAATTTTTACAAAAAGTACATACGGCCGCCATTTTGAAATCTGATGTCATTTTATTTTTTTGTGTCCTATGAAACTCTCAAATACCGATTTTCAAAAGAATCGGATAATTGTTACAAAAAAGTACATTTGGCCGCCATTTTTAAATCTGACGTCATTTTATTTTTTTGTGTTCTATGAAACCCTCAAATATCAAATTTGAAAAGGATCGGATAATTTTTACAAAAATGTACATACGGCTGCCATTTTGAAATCTGACGTCATTTTATTTTTTTGTGTCTTATGAAACTCTCAAATATCAATTTTCAAAAGGGTCGTATAATTTTTAGAAAGGAGTACCTACTACATATTTCCGCCATTTTGAAATCTGACGTTATTTTATTTTTTTGTGTCCTATGAAACTCTCAATTATAAATTTTCAAAAGGATCTGATAATTCTTACAAAAAAGTACATATGGCCGCCATTTTGAAATCTGGCACCATTTAATTTTTTTGTGTCCTATGAAACTCTCAAATATCAATTTTCAAAAGGATCGGATAATTTTTACAAAAAAGTACATATGGCCGCCATTTTGAAAAATCTGACATCATTTTATTTTTTTGTGTCCTATGAAACTCTCGAATATCAATTTTCAAAAGGATCGGATAATTTTTACAAAACAGTTCATATGGCCGCCATTTTGAAAAATCTGATGTCATTTTATTTTTTTGTGTTCTATAAAACTCTCAATTATTAATTTTCAAAAGAATCGGATAATTTTTACAAAAAAGTACATATGGCCGCCATTTTGAAATCTGACGCCATTTTTTTTTTGTGTCGTATAAAACTCTCAAATATTAATTTTCAAAAGGATCGGATAATTTTTACAAAAGTGACGTTACACTACTTCGTGACGTGACGTTTCACTTTTTATTATTTAGGTCCCCATCTGAAACGTGCGTTAAGAAGCATAGCTTCAAATAAAAATAGGTAAAAAAACTTTTAAGTTAAACGGTTTTATAAATGTTTTAAAAAGAAAAAAATAATATTTAATTTAGGTTCATAAGTATAAAAGCGTGGGTCGTACACTCTATGATAATTTATTACAGTCACGACCCACGCTTTTATACTTATGAACCTAAATTAAATTTTATTTTTTTCTTTTTAGTACATTTATAAAACCGTTTAACTTAAAAGTTTTTTATCTATTATTATTTTTAATTTTTTAGTGTGCTTTATTTCCTTAGTCTGATTTTATAACATTTATCCGATCCACTGAAACGTTACCGGAGAAAGACCTTTTGCCTGTGAAAATTCAAAAGTACGATTTGCACCCGGACGAAAGCCGGGCCGGTCAGCTAGTTATCATAATATTGTATTGTCACCGGAGCTACACATGTGTGCAAAATTTCAACTCAATCGGATCACGGGAAGTGGGTGAAAATTCAAAAGTACAATTTACACCCGGACGAAAGCCGGGCCGGTCAGCTAGTTACCATAAATTGTATTATCACCGGAGCTACACATGTGTGCAAAATTTCAACTCAATCGGATCACGGGAAGTGGGTGAAAATTCAAAAGTACGATTTACACCCGGACGAAAGCCGGGCCGGTCAGCTAGTTAGCATAAATTGTATTGTCACCGGAGCCACACATGTGTGCAAAATTTCAACTCAATCGGATCATAGGAAGTGGGTGAAAATTCAAAAGTACGATTTGCACCCGGACGAAAGCCGGACCGGTCAGCTAGTTATCATAATATTGTATTGTCACCGGAGCTACACATGTGTGCAAAATTTCAACTCAATCGGATCACGGGAAGTGGGTGAAAATTCAAAAGTACGATTTACACCCGGACAAAAACGGGCCGGTCAGCTAGTTACCATAATATTGTATTGTCACCGGAGCTACACATGTGTGCAAAATTTCAACTCAATCGGATCATAGGAAGTGGGTGAAAGTTCAAAAGTACGATTTATGCCCGGACGAACCGGGCCGGTCAGAATTAGTTACCATAATATTGTTTTGTCACCGGAACTACACATGTGTGCAAAATTTCAACTCAGTCGGTCGCAAGATTTGTAACAAAATACGGGATCAAGCTAAATGAAACCACCGTTTAAAAAACAATGCATCACCTACTTATTTTTGCGTGATGCTAGAACATACGTTTTTATTTGAGAATCAGTTCGGTTGCTTTTGCGTGATGCCAGAATATTTTAAAACTCGCAGTCGCATAAGAAGTTATTTACTTGAATAAAAATCATGTAAATCGGATCAGTGGTTCTCGAGTTATAAGCGTACAAAGGGACATACAGACAGAGAATGTCAAATTGTTCGGGAAGGTATGAACGTCGAGAAATTTTGGTCCGATCCCTAGGTCTCGCTATCCGATCGACGTCAATAATTAGTTACACGTCATTTTAACTCAGTAGGCCAGGGTTTTTAAACTTAAATTCAAACATCAGCAGTCAAAAAATTGAATAACTATATTGAAATAATGCAATATAAGACAGAGCATACGCTATCTTCCAATATCCATATCACACTGTGCAACAGACAAGGACAACCGAAACAAGTTCGCGATTTATTAGATAAAGTCGCATTTATTTAGCTTAATAATCATATAAATATGTATAAAAAAACTATTTTGACACAATATTATACATGAAATCTATCTAAAATTTTCTGCTCTTTCGTTTAAGACAGGTTTCGAATCGATCTGACTTAAATTGAGCAAACTATAAGCAAAAAACACCGTTTTTTCTAATTTGCTCTCCTCTGGAGCAAAAATTCAAAAATCGGGCGACGTTAGGATCAAATAGATCCCGAGAGGAATCGAACAAAAAAAAGTTTTTTAAAATCGGTTAATCCGTTTGGGCTGTACGACTGATACAAAAAATCCGTTACAGATTCACAGATTCACAGACAAAGCGAGTGTATATAGGCGCTTCTAGCTTCGCTAAGATCGCGCCTAAAAATTGGACGTCGCGTCGAGCAGAGAAATTAACGTAGAAAATAATTTAAGCGTTTGTAAGAGAAAACGGTAATTTTCGAATTTAAGTTAATTCAGATTTAACCTAATTACGTTTATTTTTAACCCCCGACGCAAAAAAAGAGGGTCTACCTAATACATATTTTTATAGTACATTTTCAACATGTTTTTCGGTATCTATTTTCCATTGTTTTGTGCAGTTCCAATTAATTTTTTTCATTTCTATGAGTAGAATTGCTATAAAAATATATGGATTTAGAGAAGTATATGAGTAGAAAAAGAGGGAGACATCGAATAAACTAGATCCTATTTGACCATTTATTTGGTACCATTATTTGTATAAATTCTATCAATTAAATTGTTTTTTCCTTCCATATTATTAATTTCCCTCTACTTTCATTATCTCTCTGTCTCGTTCGTTTTGCCCGTACGTTAATTAAAATAAACACTTTAAAAGTAAACAACTGCTGATATCACACTGATCTGTTTTAATCACAATAAAACAATTAAAAAAAATATAGCATACTGCCAGGAGCCTAAAAACATCAGTAAATGTTAAATGACGGAATATTTGAATTAACTACAGATGCTCTTCATTTAATGGAATAAGATGAAAGGAAATATTCACCAAAAAAAATCAAATTCAAATATAGAAGTAGCTCGTATAAAATAAGCGGTCCGACATAACTCAAACAAACTTTCCCATATTATAGGACCTTATAGGCTTATACGGTACATCCATCGTCACCCCCATAGGCCACAGCCCCCCTGCATTTTCTAGAAGGAACTAGTCACGCTACCTTATTGATACTAAGGGGGTATTTACGAGCAAGGGCGTCGCCAGCCAATGGGCCAGGGAGGGGCAAGATAATAGATAGAGGATATGAATAATTGTAAAATAAATACGGTTTGTAATGTTTTAATCGTTTACTACAAAAATCTTAATTAAAACATTATCTTCTTGGGTTTCTTGTGAATTTTTCGACTACTTTATTATTAAAATCTTCTAGGTTGCGATCAAAATTTTTAAAGCTTTACCCTCTAGAGGGGGGCAGCTGCCCTCCCCTGCTCCCCCTTGGCGACGCCTTTGTTTACGAGTATGTGTAGAATTTAATAAAAATCGTTAGAGCCGTTTTAGAGAAAACAGTACTTTTCAGTTTTTAGAGGTTAACTTCTCCCACATTTGAGCTACGATCGATTTTGCGATTTCGCTTTGAGGTGTGACCGTTTTGAACACGCATGCAAAATTTGTTCCCGTGGTTTGGGCTCTAGTGTCATTACAGACAGACGACAGACAGATAAACATACAGACGACAGACAGATAGACATACCATACGACAGACTGACCTTTTTTAAAACGTGTAAATTCACTAAAAACTCAAAATTGAATTTTTGAACGAACACAAGACTTTTCCTATTATAGAAACGTGTGTTGAAAGTGTTGGGTTTTACCTATTGAATTAATATAGCTCTATCCCTTTTCCTAAATTGACTTTAAACGAACAGTATTTAAAAAATGTTTAGAATCCTTATTTCTACCATTTCCGATATGTTCCCGATAGGTTTCAGCTGTAATAAGCAAGAAAATTACAGTCCAGATTTTAATTTTTCGTTGATTTCTATAAAGAAAAAGTAAATTTTAATTAAGCCACGATGTCAAAGTGTAATCGTAGAAAACATTGGTTTTATTTTCGTTATGGCTGTAAGTCCTTTTTCTGTATCCACAAAAAATTAAAATCTGAGCAGTAATATTCTTTCTTATTACAGCTGAAACATATCGGAAATGGTAGAAATTAGAATTCTAAAGATTTTTTTTTAAATACACTCAACACACATAGTCCTGTAAAAAATTCAAGCTTCTAACTCAATGCGATAAAAAGATACCGACTCATCAAAACCTATTGAGTACTTTCCGTTAACCTAGAATCTTGAAATTTGGAACGAAGGAAGATTTCATAGCACAAGGAAAAAAATCCAAAAATTATTAATTTCTAATTATTCTAGGTGGAATTATTACGTGACAAACTTATTTTTTTTTAAATTGTTATAATGGTACGGAACCCTCAGGGAGCTAGTTCTAATCGCTCGTGTCCGCCTTTTTTAAATCGTTAATATTTTATTTTTGTTATAGGTATATAAATTATTATAGTCGTTCTTTACTTTGAAATTGAAATAGTGTTTTAAAGACCACCAACAGCTAAGGTTATTTGGGCCTATCACCAATTCATATTTTCAATTCATTATTTTTTTTTTTAATAATAAATTGAAATATAAATTTAACCGAAAACGTTTTATTAACGAGCTATCATGCTCTTTTACTGTCTAATCTAAAAAAAACATGTCTCATATTAATATATTTATATATATACTTTTTAATTACAACTTCCTTACCACGCGTTTTTAATAGAATTTGACAGATGAATGAATGAGTTAGTCAAGACATCAGTTTTTATAAATATTTTATGCAGCGAGCGATGTGCATAGCAAAATAAACCCTTTGGCTAGCAATGCGGAAATCAACTTGCGAGGCAACCACTAGAGCGCGAATGCATTTCTTATTTATTATTAAATAAAAAAATATTCGTTAAATAATAAAATATAATACAAAATAATAAAATTATTACGTTCATCATGATCGTTTTCTGTAAATTTAAGAGGACATGATGCATCTGTGAAAGTTTATGGTACAAGGCGTTCTGCCAAGCGTATTATAAACACTGAAACTCTAAAGCTTTTAGGCTTGTTTTTCAAAGTGATATTGTTCCGAACACTTAGAAAAAAATTATTGAAAATTCATTATTTCTAATAATAGAAAAATAAACGAAATTTAGGTGGGTACCGTGGTGACGAAGTAATTTAAAGATTACAACAATTGACTCAATACGTAATAAAACTAAATAATTAAAAAAAGTGTTACATTATTACGTACACGAAAAATTTATATTTTTAAGTCTAATTAGTGTATTTGCCATAATATGGCACATACACTATTGGCGTCGGTCGGATGGCGGGACCTAGGGGTCGGACCAAAATTTCTCGACGTTTCATAGCCTCCTGAACACTTTGGCACCATTTTTAAAAATGTTTATTTCTACTTGCCACCTAAAACGCAAGAGAGAAAGGCTGTTATCGCGTCTGACATTAAGGTCGAAGCCCTCTATTGGGCATAGTCGCGAACTACCCGAGGAGGTCGTAGCAACGGAACAAAGCGTTGAATGAAGGTAAAAGTGCACAAAATATATGTTTTTCACGAATGACAGTTTACAAAGGTAAGCATAATGCTAAAAGATATTGTTCAGTTTTCACTTCAAGTTTTGTAATAAATAATTCTGTCGCAATACGACTTTTAACCGTTGTTTGTTTACATTAGCTTACATGTGATTTGTATTAAATAGTTTCAGAAATGCCTTACATGTGTTCAAATCCTTGTTGCCGAAATACTTCGACAGCATTTTCCTATCACAAATTTCCTGAAAATAGTGAATCGAGGAAGCTATAAATGGGTTTAACTGGAATAAGACTTATAACAGAAAGCACTCTTTTGTACAGTGATCATTCAGATGCTAATGACCTCTGTTGTCGATCGTCTATAATTTATAGGATGGATTGTGGATTGTAGACGCTCGACAACAGAGGTCATTAGCGTCTGACTATAATTTACAATTCATTCATTCATGCAGTGATCATTTTAACGGCAATGATTTTTTTCCGCGTCGTAAGTTCCTATTGCAACATTTGTGCTGACATAACAAAACATTTTTAGTGAAATTTAATTTCGATATTTTCAGCCAGACGCTAATGACCTCTGTTGTCGAGCGTCTATAATTCACAATTCATTCAAAAGACGTATTACGACAGAATTATTTATTACAAAACTTCAAGTGAACACTGAACAGTATCTTTTTGCAATATGCTTACATTTGTATACTGTCATTCGTGAAAAACATATATTTTGTGCACTTTTACCTTCACTCAACGCTTTGTTCCGTTGCTACGACCTCCTCGGGTAGTTCGCGACTAAGCCCAATAGAGGGCTTCAACCTTAATGTCAGACGCGAATACAGGTATTTACTATTTTTATTAATAATAAACAGTAGACACTTACGAAAAATCGTCGCCACCTCTTAGATACTGGACTAGCTTTGAGTACTTATTACTACAAAAATTTTAGAGGGGATTTTAGAATACTAGATACTTGAATTAATTTGGTAGGTACGATTTTAATTTAACCATTCAACGTTTGAATGATGATTTTGTCATTGTTAAGATTTCATTAAAGTTTAATTATTTAGTTTATTATTTAAGGTCACCAACTACCAGGTTTATCGGTGTCTAGTACCAATTCATATTTTCTATTTGTTATTGTTTTTAATAATATATTGAAAGCCCAATTGAAATTTTCACTCGATCTCAAACTAAAACCTGAATACTGGGAGTGTGTAACAGACGAGCCATCGAAATGCTATTATACACAAAAGCAACATCTCGACGACTTCGGTTATATTATGCCCATGTTAAAAGTTCACAAATAAATTTGAAAAATTGAATTTTATAACGTGTAAAACAAAATTCTTTTTCAAAATAAAGAAGCAATGTTGAAAGTTAAATTACCTGTTACTTACCTCTCGACTAGTATCTACTTATTATAATATATTTCTGAAGAAATTATAGTACGTACATCAACTGCATACAGATTAGTGAAAAAGCGTAATTAGCGGTAAACACCGTATTTAAAACACAGGAAATCTCATATCTGCAGAAAAGCTGTTATAAACACTTTTAATTAACAATATTAATATATAAGGACAAACGGAAGCTTGAGAGAACGTGTATCATATTTAATTTGAAATTTCTCTAGTAAGATTTTATATAAAAAGTACAAGATTCCATATAGGAACGTTACTTAGTATTTATTCATTTTATTTATATTAATAAAATACAGTAGATTCTACAAGAGTCTAGTCATCAAGTACAGAGGATTCCCGAACAACCACGATGTACCTTTTGAAACTATAGCTTGTAGACAACATCGCTGTATAGCAGTTTAATGACCAAGTATTAACTCACGTTCTAGACGAGTTGGTTAGAGCACATTTTTCTATCAGTTACACACGCTAATCCCAGGTTAGAATCCCGACAGCTTACAATATACAATATATTATTTTTGTTGTTTTTTTTAACAATGAAAATACATTGGATACCAATTTATTCAGTCAACGATATGAATACATTACAGCCAATATTCTCTAAACTGTTTGAGTTTGTTATTTATACTAGATTTGTAAAATTTATGAATGCAAAGTGTTTGCTAAGCAAAGCCCAACACGGATTCATAGCACAAAAATCAACAATTACTGCTATCTTTAACTTTCTAAAAAACGTGTACGAAAGCATAGACTAAAAGCACCTATAACTACAGGAATATTTTATGACTTATCCAAAGCCTTCGACACCATTAATCATAAAATATTATTATTATTTAAACTTAATAAAATCGGTATAAGTGGCGTGGCAAACGATTTAATTACATCTTATTTGCAAAATAGACGACAGTTTGTATCAATCATGTCTGCGGCCTCCAAACCTATTTTAAATAGTTGCGGTGTGTCACAAGGGTCGATTCTGGGCACTTTATTATTTTTGTTAAACATAAATCAGTTGTGTGGTAAGATGGTGCCTCGAGGCACGTGATCAGTACTATTGCTTCCGAAACTGAATGCTACAGTCGTCATTACTATTATTTTATACAAAATCTGACATAAGCCATTTTATCTTATGGCAAAAGACAGGGCCGCAGTAAGGAAATCTTGCGCCTGGGGCCAAAATTTTAATTTGCGCTCCCTCCCCCAAAAAAACAAAAAATGCATGATACGAGATTTTTATAAGAGATTTCAACATAGACAACTGAAAAACATAAAAAATGTTCACTAATAACTGCAAAATAAACGTTATAAAAAAAATGTCGGTAGGTACCTACTATACTACCTATCGAACTACGGTCTATGAAAAATCAATTTTTCTGGCCTTCAGTTGAGCAAATTGGTTTATTAAACGTTCATAATTCAAGTCTTTTGCTATAGATATTTCTATAGAAATTATCGCCAAATTCGTTAGCCATTTCTGACTCATTGAAGATCGTAAATAATTTTTTATGAGCTTCAGTTTACTGAACGATCTCTCACATGAAGCAGATGTTACGGGAATTGTTAAAAAGATTCTAGGTATACGCTATCACCATGTTTGGGTAGCTTCCCACTAATCCGAAATCATGAATTGTTTGTAGTATTTCTAAATGTGACATTTTATTAAAATTTTCACTTAATGATTCAAGCATTTGCTTTGCGCTTGCTATTTCTGAACAATGTTTCTCTAAATCTGCTTCTGTCAGGCTGCAGATCGACTCTAATTATATTTTGCAATATTTTTATTTATTGTATATTTTATGTTTTGTCTAGTAGTAATCAGCCTGGCACATAAAATACTGGCGCGCCTTTGGCGCCCCATAACTTGATGCGCCCGGGGCCGTCGCCCCCTCCGCCCTACCCTTACTGCGGCCCTGGCAAAAGATATATGATTGCAGTTTAACATGTCTTCTTCAGTCTGGTACAATAGGTAGAGAACACACGTAGGCAGAGGAAATACAAATTAAAACTAAATTATAGAGTCCAACCGACGTGGTTGTCCGTTACACAACGTTGCATAGGTTGATGCTCGTCTTGTTTCTTCTTTAACCACAGCGTACTGCGATCTGCAACGCGAATTCACAAATTCTCGCCTTAACAGTTCTTTCTTTTTCTAACTAACCACAGAAATATTTTTAGTTGCAAATGCTTCAATTTTACCGCTTTCAAAAAAGAAGTTTATTTCTTGGTCTGCTTGTCATCGCATAACACTGGGAAGATATTTTTAGTATATTGTTCATTTATTATGAATGTACTATTATAAAAAAGCGACCAAGTGCGTGTCGGACCACGCACAGTGAAGGGTTCCGTAGTCGACCGAAAATATCCCATATCTCAAAAACTACATAACATATCCTATTCAAACCAATTTTCGTTGAAAGTATTTTATAAGTTCTACTTACTTAAATTTTTTCAGAATTTTCCACCCCATAGTTGAAAAGTTAGAGGGAGGGGGCACACTTTTTACGACTTTAGAAGCGCATATCTCATCAACTATTGACTACTTAAAAAAAAGTCATTTTGAAACTTCTTAATCATTTTCGAAGAACTATCTAACGATACCCCACACGCCTATGTACACTGAAAATTTTGTTTTCATCCCCTAATTTTTTTTTGTAATTTCACATCAACATTGTATAGCGGTTCATAGAAGACCTACCTTCCAAATTTCATCTATATAGTGCCAATAGTCTCCGAGTAAAATGACTGTGACATACGGACGGACAGGCGAACACAACGAAATTATAAGGGTTCCGTTTTTGTCATTTAGCTACAGAACCCTAAAAACAACGAATTTTTAGTGTGTAGTGAATTTTTTTAGTGTTTTCATCTCAACGAAAATTTCTTGAAAAATTCAAATTTACAGCTATATCTAATGAACTGTGAATTTGAATTTTTCAATAGATACTTAAATATAAATACCTACATATTTATAGAACACATAAAAAATGAGATTTATGTTGAACCTATAGTGCAAGTAAATCATGAGTAATTAACAGAGATATGGTAATTAATCGTTCGGACAAGCGTTTCCGAATCCTGATCGATATTGTCGTTCCTGACAAAAAGCACTCATCTGTGTTTTACACTTGAAAAAAAAAATATAAAACTGAGAAAACCTGGCGACAAAAAAGGAAAATATTGACAAGGTATCAAAAAATTGTTGAATTTACTTCGATTTAAATGCATACGATTCGACCTTGCAGGGTCGAATCATAATGCCTTACGGCAAACAATCCTGCAAACTGCGCTAACAACATAACGTTTTAGAGCTCTTATAAAAAAATAATAACCCGCACCTCACATTCTTCAGTATTCTTACATAGCAAGAGTATTGAATGGATGAATACATTATTGTTGTTATTGTCCATACATTTTTCACGCACGACTTCCTCTGATTATTATTTAACGATTATATGTTTTTTCGACGACATATTTACGGAGCAAAATATACGTCATTCTGAATTAGAGCATTGCAGGGTCAATGTTTCAATGCAAACTGTCAATGGGGAAATAAATTCTACCAAAATCCAATTATGTAGACTAATTCGAATTAATTTTGGTCAACGTAAAACGCCAACTGTTTGAGGTAATTTTCCTCTTTAACATAGAGATTAGAGTACGAATTGCCTGGCTCAGTAAAGTGCCGAAATAATGTTATCTGTTACGTAAGTGAGATTAAAATAAAGTAACTGCTTATTTTTGGGTTGAGACTCTGATTCTCTGTGGTCCAAGTTTGATTTGAAAAGGACGTGAAGAGACAGAAGTCTAAATCAGATCACGTGCTCCTAGGAATGTGCAGCTTGAAAGTTCCCACTTGGGGAATGTTGCCCAAACGGGGAAATTCCCGAAAAATTGTCCATGTCTTTTAGCTTTCCAAAAATCGGGAATTTAAACTGGAAATTTATGTTTGGGAATGTTCCCAGTTTTAAATATTTCCGGGAATAAATACCGAAATAATTAATATTTTTAAATTACGTTACTGTTACTTTAAATACACAATCAACAAGTCGATATGTTTTTTTCTGAATGTCATCAGATCATTCCTGGTTAAAATAGGTACCTATGGAAATTTTTGGGGAATATTTTCCAGAAAGTTTCCCGAAAATTGAACATTTTAGGGAAAATAAATTGTTTTTTTCGAAGATGTTACAACTATTTATGGAATTAATAATAATAAAGTATTCAATTACAAGTCAATATGCTAGTCATTTCTGACTAAGCTAATTTCCCCAATTTTTCCAGTCTTTGGGAATATTCCCGATAAATTTTTCCAAATTTTAAATTCCCGGGAACGGCACATCCTTACGTGCTCCCCATGGTCTGACGGCTAGACCCTTGTGTGAAGAGCAAGGCATCACTGAGCGGTACGTTTTTAAATTCACAAGTTACTAGAGGAAAACGACATCAAACTGTATATTAACACTAGTCATACCACACAAATAAAAATATTTTTAATTATGATGAGAATTCAACTGGTCATTTAATAATTAATTTATAAATATATTCAATAAAAAAACAGGGATTGAGATTCGCCCAAGATCATTATAGAATGTCGATGTTTGGCTGACGTTATCATGTTTTGTCTATTAGGAGTCTCCAGTTCCCAGGTTCTAAATTAACTAGTGGAAGTATCAAATCAATTTCCAATTTATTACTGAAAATAATATTTAGCCCAATCAAATGATCGAAAAAATAGGTCTGAAATTGCGTTAATTAGAAGTTTGATGACATTTTAATGGTAGATAGGAGGTGCTACTAGAACACATCAGCCAAGTTCCCCCTCGGATTCCGCAAGTGGTGGCCGCCATCTTGAATTTTAGGGATGAAATCATGTATCTTGGTAAATACTGCTTGGACGTGAAAAATTACTATTATAAAAATTGTTAAGGAGGATGTATCCAACAACTTTTGTTTGGAAATTTTTTTGAAATTTCTTATTATTCAAAAGTTATAAATTCTCAAAAATGACACTGTTGAGGGTGGAAACGGTTTTTTTTGATTTTACAACAAAACGGTCAATCAGGGCGAAAAATGGTTACCTATGACAAAAGTTGTAGCTTTTGAGTTTCACTACAAAATGCATGTGTTCAACATTTTTTTTGCTTGCTTGGTGCGAATATAGAGGGCGCCAAAAATCAACCGACGCCAATATTTTTGAATTTTGCACATAACAAACTAATCCAAGTCATCGCAATTTCACCAAATACACGATTAAGGGGTTTTCGAGGTCGCTGATTAAGAATCCGTTATCAAATTTTCAAAAAACAAAATTGGAAATAAATTGGTGAGAGGCTTAAATAATCCTACCCGTTGATGGCTTTCAAAAATCAATAAATCAAAAATTACATAAACAACTTACATGACTTTCCTTCGCGTCAAATGACTCAAATATACATTGCAAACATGTCGATGATAAAAAGTGAAATCTAAATTAACAGACAATATAACTACCTTCTGAACTACTGTTGATATTAGCTAAAAGTAAATAAGGTGTGCATTTTGACAGACACAACTTTACTATTTTTACGAACAGATAATTAATTGATTAGAGATTAGAGATAACCAATTGATAAGATTATACAAATCCAATCATATTGTACAATGACGTATAAATATATACAAACTGTTCATTGCTATTGTTAATTTAGACATTTAAAATATTTATAAATTTGTTTAATCCGTTGGAATGTCATTACTGAAATGATAAAACGGGCAACAATTTATCCCCTCCAATGACGTTCACTATCGATTAGTTTAGGTATCTACCTACTATAAAAAACTTTTTATAAAGAAATTTAAACTCCTAAAAAAAAGCCACTAAAAAGATAAAAATAATCTCTGTTTTTTACGTCCATCACTTATTATATTAATTTAATAAATTATTGGGTAATAAGGACCAGTTAAATGTATAAATTATTTATTCTTTGCCAACGTTTCGTTGCGAATTTGCAACTTCTTCAGGGCTCTACAACAGTGAAGTACATACATAATTAATCTTTGAATTATAAAAGAAAACATTTTTTTAACCTTTAAAAATTTCTTACCAAATGGTCAATATTATACATTAATTGTCAAAATTTCTTGTTACTTATACTTGATGGTGAAAAATACATAATATATAATTGCCACATAATTCGATTATATTTCTTGTTACTTATTTTAAAACGGTATTGATTATTATACTGATATTGTGAAATCCGCGATCAAAATGACATTTCTATTTGTGAAAGAACTTATTTAAGTTGATGTAAAAGGTAAAACGCATCTAAGCCTTGTCTATGATATACATTACATTTTTAATTTATCCTGCCATCTATCATCAAAAGTTCAAAAGGTTATTAAAAGTATATTTATTTTATGTAGTTCTCTTTATATTTATGTAATAAAAAATTATATACCGCACTGAGTTTCTGTGTATCTGTTCTAAAGTTCACTGTATTTTTTAACGAAATATGCACCATTTCACTAATAATTCTTTTTAAATACACTGATTCAAAATCCACTATTCGCGTATTTTCAAACTCAAATTGATGTTCCAAGTCGAAATGATGACAAGCTAAAGCTGTCTTTTCTTTTTTCAAAAAATTTGATATTTTGCAGTCTGAAATATGTTGTGTTAATCTTTTTTTTAAATATTGCGATGTTTGGCCAATATATGATTGTCCACAAGAACATGGTATCTCGTATACTACACATGATTTATTAATATTTTCTACCTTGTCTTTTAGTTTGGTGTATATTGAGCCGACTGTTAATGTGTAGTATACGAGATACCATGTTCTTGTGGACAATCATATATTGGCCAAACATCGCAATATTTAAAAAAAAAAAAATAAAAAAATAAAAAAAAAAAAAAAGATTAACACAACATATTTCAGACTGCAAAATATCAAATTTTTTGAAAAAAGAAAAGACAGCTTTAGCTTGTCATCATTTCGACTTGGAACATCAATTTGAGTTTGAAAATACGCGAATAGTGGATTTTGAATCAGTGTATTTAAAAAGAATTATTAGTGAAATGGTGCATATTTCGTTAAAAAATACAGTGAACTTTAGAACAGATACACAGAAACTCAGTGCGGTATATAATTTTTTATTACATAAATATAAAGAGAACTACATAAAATAAATATACTTTTAATAACCTTTTGAACTTTTGATGATAGATGGCAGGATAAATTAAAAATGTAATGTATATCATAGACAAGGCTTAGATGCGTTTTACCTTTTACATCAACTTAAATAAGTTCTTTCACAAATAGAAATGTCATTTTGATCGCGGATTTCACAATATCAGTATAATAATCAATACCGTTTTAAAATAAGTAACAAGAAATATAATCGAATTATGTGGCAATTATATATTATGTATTTTTCACCATCAAGTATAAGTAACAAGAAATTTTGACAATTAATGTATAATATTGACCATTTGGTAAGAAATTTTTAAAGGTTAAAAAAATGTTTTCTTTTATAATTCAAAGATTAATTATGTATGTACTTCACTGTTGTAGAGCCCTGAAGAAGTTGCAAATTCGCAACGAAACGTTGGCAAAGAATAAATAATTTATACATTTAACTGGTCCTTATTACCCAATAATTTATTAAATTAAGATAAAAATAATAAAATTTTGAGGTCGGCGCCAATTTAATTACTAAAATTTTTTATATACTTTTATTCGATATTATTTTTTTTCTTATCTTTTTTAGGGTTCCGTACCTCAATAAGAAAAAAACCGAACCCTTATAGGATCACTCGTTTGTCCGTCTGGCTGGCTGGCTGGGTATCCGTCTGTCAAGACCCATTTTCTCAAGAATGGATGCAGATATCAAGTTGAAATTAATATGAAATACTAAGGTCTACGGTCCCTTGTAGGTGTAAAAAATTCAAGCTTCTAAATCAACGCAATCAAAAGATAGTGCCATTTTGTTACCTATTTTGATACTCGCAAACTCACTCATCAAAAACCTTATATAAGGTACTTCCCGTTGACCTAGAATCATGAAATTTGGCAAAAACAAGGTCTCGCACCACAAGTAAAGGGAAAAATCCGAAAATCACAAAAAGTAAAAATTAAAGGGGGTCCCCACACAAAAAACGAAAAAAACCTTTTAAAAGCTGTATCTTTGGAACCGTAGCCGGTTGAAATTTTTACAGAATATGTCTATCTAATTTAATTATTGTAACGGTACGGAACCCTTGTAGCGCGAGTTCCACACGCACTTGACCGCTTTTTGAAGGAGTTTCAATTTTTTTATAAAAAGTTTTATTTTTCACTTTTTAGTGGCATAGCAATACGTATTTTGTACGTTAAACCGATTTCTTTCTTGATACTTGATTACCTACTAATAAACTAGAAAAAAACTACTGAACCGATTTAAGTAAAAAATGAATCAACAAATTTAGATGGTTTCTTTTACTATAACCTAAGTTCAAAATGCGTAATTTAACGCAAAAAGAATCGTCTAAATTGGTTCAGTAGTTTTGGAGGTATAGATACGTAATACGTATATATGTATACATACATTCAGGAAACTTGGGATTAGCTGGGAAGCTCACACAGCCTTACATAATATTTTAAAATATGAATTTCTAACAATATATTACATACATAGGTAACATAGGTACGTGTGAATTCATAATTCCTTTTTTGAAGTCTGTTAAAAATATACTAACAGATCAATAAATGGTGGTTTCAGAGTCGTTATTTTTATTTTGTTGGGATTTTTATGGACACTAAATAAAAACATTTTATCTACACATTAAGTTTTCGGCATTGATTAACAAAACAAAAAGTAAAATTGCTTCAGTTAGTTAGTTAGTTTTTTTAGACACAACGTAAAGTGCTTCATATCGTTTTTGCTTTTACACTGAATACAGGCCCCTCTGGGCAAGTGCCCAGGGCCCCGCGATCAATGGGGCCCCCTAGTTCCTGCCAGATCACCAACCGATATTACCGATAAATATATTTATTTTGCGAAAATCAAACGATTTATAACAGATAATTACTGACTTATAGTCTATAATAGCTACTTACTTATAACAAGTAAGTAGGTATTATATAGTCAGTAGTTATAAAAAAGCTAATAAGTAACTTATTAACTTTTTTGGTATTCTAATGAACAAGGGGCCTAGCACTGTGAATGCCTAAAAGAGTTCCTTTTCCGGATAACAGTTGAATAAATCTAGAATCTTGCTTATCTACTCATTTGCCTGTTTTAATAAAATAGTCATCTGTCATAGTATAGGGGCCCCATTATCCTAAAGCGCCCAGGGCCTCCAATAGGTTAAAGACGGCCCTGCCTGAATATCAAAAACTTGATCTAAATTAGCGCTCACGAATTATCAAATATCAATTAATTAGTAACAGGGGTCAGGAACCAAATTACGGTATCGCTATATAACCTCATATTTGTAGTAAACAGTAATGCATTAAATTATAGTGCTTTAATTAAGTCTGAGCTTTCGCACAGACAAGGTATAAACAATTGGTATATGATAAAATCAATCGATTTAAAACCCCTTATATCCACACCATATTATTCACATAACAATTAGAGGTGAAAATAATAAATATCTCAGACAGCTAAGCTGCCATGATTTTTGATCTATATCTAAGAAAAAATCAAATGACCACTGTCGGGACTTGAACCCGAAACCCCCAGTTTCCGGCTAGGTGAGTTACCGATTTCTCCACAGTGCCCGAGAGTGGAAACCGACCTCTTCTTATATATAGCAATTTCACGTTGAAAACACACTACATGCGAGAGTCGACTATTTAAATAAACTGCAAAGCATAGTACAGCTATTAAACAGTCGAATCATATATAAACACTTTGGATTAGCTTCAATGTTACCTAAGGATTTTACAGACATCAGCTTAAGATACTAGACTATATAAATAGTCTGGGAATCCTTAAGAACTGATGGAATTATTAGGGGTACACAATAGACATTATTGGTCGCAGACCGCAGTGTTTACCTTATGGCCCCTATCTTTTAATTCTAATTCTAAGTCTGAGCTTCTATTGTCAATTCTTACTTTTTTTGAACTGGTCCGTGCTTTAACAAGAGTAATTTGTCAGCGCCAGCTTCTTATATTTTTAGTTAGTTGTACTTATACTCATTTTTTATTAAATTTATTACGTCTCTTCGATTTGAGAAGACACGCAAAAATCATTTTCAACATCTTATGATAAGATTTTATATCGTAATATAACATGGACGACGAATGACCTCTACCGCATATTAAAAAAAAAATTAGAGATTAGGAGACCTGACTAGTGACCATTCAGACAACAATTACTTTCTGGAAGGAGTTCATAGTTTGGATTGAACATAGTTATAAACTGAATAAATGTAGACCAAAGCCAAAAAAATTTAATTCATATTATTAGAGTAACGATCGTTTCGATTTAATTATCATCATCAGACTTCTATGGATCTTATGCCTATTCGGCTATTACATAATGTTAAAATGTGAAAAGATTTTTAAAAAATATCAAAAAGAAAAATAATACGGTGTCTGGTTGTTCCCGGTTTATATCGCCGTTCCCGGCTGATATCGCCGTATTATTTTTCCTTTTGATATTTCTTAAAAATCTTTTCACATTTTACCAATATGTAATAGCCGAATAGACATAAGATCCGTAGAAGTCTGAAGATGATAATTAAAAAACGATCGTTACTCTAATATAATTTGAATTAATTTTTTTTTTGGATTTGGTCTACATTTATTCAATTTATAACAACAATTACTTTCTTATATAATTTATTTATTGTAAATTATAGACGCGTCGACAACTTAGGTCATTAGCGTCTTGTTCACATCAAATAACAACTCACTTAAAACTAAATAACATCACAAAACATCCATGAGCGGAGGCGGGATTCGAACCCACGACAGTGTGATCCAAAGGCCGCTACGCTAACCGTTACACCACTCTGTCCTCTAATTAATTACTTTCTTAGTCCTTGCTCCTGGAAAAATTCCGCAGATCGTCTGTATGCAATTCAGAAATATTGATAAGCAAAATCAATAAAATCACTATTTGAAAATCTGACAATTTTCTGAATTTCTGGAAATAGAAAATGTAAGTATTATTCTAAACAAGCAAAACAAGCAAAAAAAGTAGACTTTTTCCTTATGACCCGCAGGCCATTGGTTTGCATTCATTGATATGCATCAGAGCAGATAATAAAATATTATCAGGTCACGATGACGCAAAATAAAATCCTGCTGTCGTGGAAACCATTGCAATATGTCAGTCAGTCGTTGGAAAAATAAAAAGTTATGAAGAACATTATCGTTATTATTACCGACATACTTCACAATAGAAATGCGAGAGTCAGAAAAAGATAGAGAAAATGATATTGAATTTCGATATTAAGCTTTACGTTCGTGATGCCTGCAATAAAATAATCAGAGGATGGACATTTTTTTCAGTTGTAACTCTATTCATAAAAGCCCCATGATTTTAATAGCCACAAAAAAAATATTCTAGGATAACTTTGCATTGAAACAGAAAGGTGCGTTGTATCAAGGAAAACATGAAAGAAATGTCAGTTGTAGGTACCTTCTAATCTATACATATAAATAAAATTGAATGTCTGTCTGTCCGTCCGGGCTAATCTTCGAAACGGCTGAACCGATTTCAAAAATTCTTTCAGTAATAGGTATAGGCTATATTTTATTTTGATAAATTTCACGCGGAGGTGGGATAATTCTTGTGGGATTTTAACAAAACGTAACTATGAAATTCTTTTGCATTTTAGCGTATTGGCGGGATCCTACTAATATTATAAACATCACCAGCCCGACTTCGCTTCGCAGCCGCAGGGGGAGAATTTCTCGCGGGGGGACAATAAATTATAAATCGAAATATACGTGGGCGAAGCCAAGGGCAGCGGCTATTGTAAATAAATTTTCATCTTATCTAATGTTCATACTTTTTGTTTCGGCAATACATTTTTTCATTGCAATATATATAATCAAATTTATTTTTATTAAAATGAAATTTTCCTCCTCTCAATGAATTTGCATGAACAATGTATTTCTTTCAATAAACTATTGACTGTACCTACATTTTTCAGGGTACCTAGGAGTTAAAAATCTTCATAAAAGGAATTTGATGTAATTTAATTCGGAAGTATTAGTTACATTTAATTTTCGCTGTATAGTAAAACAACTGACTGAAAATAAGGGTCAAATATAGGTTTGCAGCGGGTCAGCGTCCTGATGTTTTACACTAGGGATGAGCATTTTTGAGCATCGATGATCAATATCCAATGTTTTTACCATCAATGGTTAATCGACGCACAGAACATAAAATCACATAGCCCTGGCACAGTGGCCGTGGTTTCCCCTTAACCAGGGTATTTATTCTTTACCTATGGATGTTTACGATGGAGGTATGAATATAAACAGTCATTTTATATTAATAAATAATAATTTTGATAATAATTTTGTATACTGTTGTGATTACTTCATTGACTCGTTCGCTGCCACTGGCGCCAATCCGACATTTCCGTATGTGCCAGTATATAAGCAGTAAGTACGTGTCTGTTCAAAATAAACACCGAAAAAAGTTGGCTCCTGGGAAAACGCAGTCCCAACATAGTGCCAGCGAACGTGTCAATCATTCAATAATCTTAGTCAAACAGATTCGATATTTTTCGAATTAAAACATTGATGGTTTTGAGATAGAAACATCGATGTTGAGAGATTGATGTTTTTCAAACATCGATGGTATTTCGCCAATGTTAAATATCAATGCTCATCTCTAGTTTGCACATACGCAAGCCCCACGGTACTTAACGAATCGTATCATGTCCAATCCCTGATCGAAAATCAGCAGGCAGTTGCATCATTATCGCCTTTGGCGCACGCTTCTTCTTTCTCTGCAGCGAACAGGAAGTGATTATCGCACATCCAAGATGCCAGAGGGAGAAATACATGTACTATTATATACACACAAATAGCCTGTTATAGTGTAACGATATTAAACCGACCGTTAAATAAATAGCAATAAATGTTTACAAAACAACGACATTATTGGTTATTAAATCTGATAGTTTCGGCAAAGTTCAAGGAGAACCGCGCAAAGTTAAGCTTTTATTACTATTTACTACCATATTCCATATACAGGTGGTTGATTTTTCATTCTCCAGCTTATATCTGCTGAAATATTAAAAATACTTACAACAAAAAGTTAAAAGAGATTATGTAACTGAATCTGATCTATAAAATGGCGCGAACGATTTTTTCCATGGCCTGCTTATTTTCCGGATAAATATCTAACTTCGGTTTTTTAACTAGGACGCTCTGTATTTTTCCGGAATAAGATTCTAAATAAATTTCTCTTTACAACGAAATATAAAAAGTAGGGTTTTGCCTTTAAATTACGGCTAACAAATAAAAAAAAAAAGAAAATTATGAGAGTCGACTGTGATTACTTATATTTTCTCTATGATTATCAAAATTATAACAACATTTATTTAACTACAAATTAACAAAATTGAATAATACACAGTGTGTTTTATAATGAATGTTCAAATTGTCGGCCATTAAATTCTAAACATTTTTGAGCCAAAAAAACCTTACAGCGACTCTCATAATTTTCTTTTTTTTTACTTATTAGACGTAATTTAAAGGCAAAACCCTACTTTTTATACTTCGTTGTAAAAAGAAATTTATTTAGAATCTTATTCCGGAAAAATATACAAAGCGTCCTACTTAAAAAACTAAAGTTAGATATTTTTCCGGAAAATAAGTAGGCCATAGAAAAAAAATTGTTTGCGCCATTTTATAGATCAGATTCAGTTACACAAGTCTCTTTTTTAAATTTTTTCTTGTATTTTTAATATTTCAGCAGATATAAGCTGGACAATGAAAAATCAGCCACCCTGTATATGGACACTAAAAGTCTCCCGCCCACCACTTGTCATCTTAACGGTATTACAAAGAAATAAGAAACCAATGACGACGAAACAGGCCAGAAAAAGTGTCGCTCAAAAAGAAAATTGGTAGTGGTGGTTTCTATTTTCTAATAGCTTTACCAGAGTAAATAACGCTCCACTTTGAATTTTAAAGAATATCATTAAAAATCAGAAAAGTATAAAGAATTCTTACATATTAACGCACGAAATCTGTTGAAACTCGCAAAGCATGCGCACAACTTCAAAACGAATGTACTATACAATACGTTTAGTACAATATTCGCACACGTAAAGTGATTTCTACAGACGAGTATTATGCAGTGAATCGGTAATTGGTAATATTCAAAGTAATAAATTGCGGTCATTATCTTCTGTACGAAACTACGAGCGATTCGCGGAAATGTGTATCTTCCATGTGAAATAACATAGAACAGTTCTCGGGAAAGTTATTATAAAATATGATATAAATTATGTAGCTTTTTTTTTCTTCAACGTGTTTGACGCAAATTCTATCCATAGTAAGAGAAAAATTTATGAGATTTTTTTACTATAGGGGAGACCGGGGCTATAGTTGACTAAATTTTTACATAAGATTTTTTTATAAATTAACCGTTCATATTTTCTCAAATTAAAATGTACCACAAGGTATTCTATTTTAATTTTTAAATCGCTTTAATCGAACCGAGATAAAACTTTTTACCATATTTAGACAGGCAAGCAGAGTAAGTCAAGTGGCCCCGGTAGCGGGGTTTGTTGACTTGCATGGTCGGGTTAGTTGACTAGACAGGTTTTTTTATATTATGGCGCCGGCAGATAGGGACGGGGGAGCAGCTGACCCTCCCTGTATGTGCGCCCATGTATTTGAGGGGTAAAAACAATAACATGATTGAAAAAAACGTTTAATTTCACATAGAAAGCAATTACAAGTTTACAAAATAAAAAACAATTACAACAAGTTTATAAATTATCATCCACAGTCAATGGCACACATAAAATGTTAAATAGGAGTTTTTGATGCATTTTTTGTGGGCCCATCTATTGCAACATGTGCATTGAACCCAGTCCGCTTAGTCAACAAGCCCCGTCCGCCATTTTGACATGATGAGCGCCCTACGTCAGAAATTAATAGACATCGGTAAAAACAATACACCTTAAATCATAGGCAACTTACCATATTTTCACAAAACATTAGTGAAAATATGTGAAAGATTATTTATTCGACAATAAATACACAAATAGTTTGAACAAAAATAATTGCTTATCGCTGATGTTTCAGATTTCTGATTTTTTCTTGAAACGTGCGAATATCTATAACGGCGGCACATAGTACAATGATGAACTTCATTCCTGTGTTCTTGAACATCGCGATAGCAGTGCCCTCAAATACTTAATAGTGGAACTATCGACAATTAGTCAACAAACCCCTATAGTCAACTAGCCCCGGTCTCCCCTAGGTAACGAATTTTGGTTTATAGCCAATTATAATTTTCCATAACTTTTTTTAATTAACATGTGCGAAACCAGAGCTGAGAGGCCGCCGGTTTTGATTAACTTTTTTTGGGTGAAACTAGACCGTAAATGAAAAATACGTTTTAGCACCATTTCGCCAATGTTTTCTGAGATATTGAATTTAATTTGGTAAATATAGATAGATAGATATTATTTATTGTCAGTATAGAGATACATTGATCTGTATGAAACGTCAAAATTTTCATAATATCATACACTAGCTGCCTCGTCCGGCTTCGACCGGGTGCTAAAAAGCCCGGGTGCCATACACTACTCACTCGCTTCGCTCGTTCGCTTGAATATTATAAATACACTACTCACTCGCTTCGCTCGTTCGCTTGAATATTATAATTACATTACTCACTTGCTACGCTCGTTCGCTATATATATATAAACCTTCCGTGAAAAATTATCTAACTGATGGTGAAAACCGCATCAAAATCCGTTGCGTGGCTTAGGAATTACATTACTCACTCGCTTCGCTCGTTCGCTATATATATAAACCTTCCGGGAACAATATATATATTTATATACATGATACAATATACAATATATACATGATACAATATATACATGATACAATATATACATGATTTTTGCGTAACTTTAACCGTTTACGCAGCGCACGCAACGGAAGCTCTCAAAAGAAATAATTTTTCCCGTTTTTGCAACATTTTTCATTGATACTCCGCTCCTATTGGTCATAGCGTGATATTATATAGCCTATAGCCTTCCTCGATAAATGGACTATCCAACACAAAAATAATTTTTCAATTCGAACCAGTAGTTTCTGAGATTAGCACGAGATTAGAGCTTCCGTTGCGTGCGCTGCGTAAACGGTTAAAGTTAGGCAAAAATCATGTATGGTGAATTGTTCCCGGAAGGTTTATATATATAGCGAACGGCCGAAACGAATGAGTAATGTAATTCCTAAACAACGCAACGGATTTTGATGCGGTTTTCATCATCAGTTAGATAATTTTTCACGGAAGGTTCATATATATGGCGAACGAGCGAAGCGAGTGAGTAATGTAATTATAATATTCAAGCAAACGAGCGAAGCGAGTGAGTAGTGTATTTATAATATTCAAGCGAACGAGCGAAGCGAGAGAGTAGTGTATTGCACCCGGGCTTTCATAGCACCCGGGCGAAGCCGGACGGGGCCGCTATACTAAATATATGTAAGAGAACCTACGAGTAACCGCTATTAAATCAATTTTATACCACCCGGGCGAAGCCGGACGGGTACCGCTAGTAGATACTAATATAGTGTGTAAACAATATAATGCAAGATTCATTTCAAAATTGTACATTAACCTGCGGGATACAATTTTCACATAGATAGCAATTATATAATAATAAATTTTCGGGTGAGAGTGATCTTCAAATGAAATTAAATAAATTAAAAAAAATAATATTAACAAAATAAATAATAATACAATCCATGTTTTAGGCAATTATTTTTAAATTAATGATGTTTAAAAATCTGTTGACAATGAAAACGTTTTTTGTTTGTTTCATTTAATGATTTTTTAATTTTAATTGAAAAGTTTTTTTTTTAATTATGGCAAGTTATTTGTCGGCACAAAAGACAAAATTTACTTAATTCAGATCTTATTATATTCGAATTAAATAACCATAGTTTCTTTCTCAATTTAAATTATGTGAAACTGAAGCAGTTAATTTGCTAAATTACTTTTCGCTAAAACATTAGTAATTAAATGCAAACAACAACATAATAACGGCATATTAAAACCCGAAAAAAGAAGAAAAACACAATAGAAACCAACTGTATACGTAAAAACAAGAAAACGTGGAAAAAGTGTACCTATGATTTTATTCTAATTATTAAAAGAAAGATAATAGCTGATTCAAGCAAAGAAGTTTGAGACTGAGAGGATGGATGCGGCGCATGCAAACAACGTATGTTAGCATAAATGTACTTAATTGCAATCTGTAGTCATATATGTAATACCTACAGAATGTTCAATTAAAAAAAAAACAAGATTTTATTACACATCTGCATGACTTGTCTTTAGCTGCAGCTTCACTAGCAGCCACTAACTGAGGTAAGTTATACTCTATTTAATTACTTCAGTCAACGATTGCTAAATATCAGAGACAATTTTCTCGCGACTTCGATCGCGTTAGTGTCGATTTTTTGGGTACCCAGTAGATAATAAAACAATTTTTAACAAAATCCGACCAGTCGTTCATATGAGTAATCCTGGTACAAATAAACAGACAGACAAACATTACGGAAACACGTTTAATCAGTTAAAGATGTCAGATAAAACACCCAGAACCCCCCGAAAATCCTGTTACAATTTATATAGGTATTAGTGTTGATGATATCCGAATTTAGTTGGTTTTGGACACTTTCCAGCGTCTAATATTTTTTTTTTATTATAAGTTTTTTTGGCCTTTACACTTTTGTGTATTTAGCCACAATCTAAAACCTTAAATCTAATATTTATAAATCCTAAAATAATCATGCAAACTTTTCACTGAACTGCAGAAGAAAATATGAAAGATTTCTTCATACCCTGCCTTCTACCGTTTTAAATTTTTCTCTATATAATAAATAAAATATGCACGGTAATCGCTAATGAGCCCAAAAACAACTTTTTTTTTATCAAATCATTGGAATGAGTTACGTCTAACTTATGTGCTGTTGGATTTTTTGTCTAGCACTAAAAACGGCTTCACAATACATTTTTGAAGTTGGTTAAATAAACATTTTTCTTTTAAAGCGCCAAACATCACGGCCCACAAACTACAGTCCATATATTTAATACTTATATAATCATATTTGCAGCGAATGCCCTTTGTCTTTAATGACGTAAGCATGCATAAAACATTTAAAAATTTGTATCTCCGTAAAATACTTAACGTATTGAAATGAAATAAACGCCATTGTGGCAATGATTTCTAATTATATAGTCCCAGAGCCCACCGTGTGAAACTTCCCGGTATTTTGACGCTCTTTCATCTGATACGACACTCATCTTATTACTTTATACCGGGGAGTTTCACACGGTCGGCTCTCCTACTAATAGGAAACAGTCATAATATGTCAATATTTTTTAGTATCATTGTTTTTTGTTTTGTTTTTTATTTAATTTTAAACTCCAAATTAAACTAAAAGCCGTTTTTAAGGAGATTAGGTATTAAAAATTGAAAATTAAACGTGTCCTTATGATGCTAGCTTTGCTAGTGAAATGTGATTTTTTTATATCCAAGTATTGGATGTAGATTTTTCCTTCATCATCAATCATCAACAATATAGTAGAATGAAAATAGTAAAACACTAAATTTGCTTCCAGAACAAGATATAAAACTCTTTATTTATTCAAAAGAGATGGACGACATTTGCGTTTATTTTTTACTTCAAAATGTCACAATTTTTTGATTACAAATTTACTACAAGATGCTTAAAGTAACAAAGAACTTATTTGTACGCAATTTTCAATTATTGTAAAATTTTGTTTTTTTTAAATTGACCTGATGATGAGAGCTTAAGCTCTCGAAACATGTCGTCCATCTCTTTTGAATAAATAAAGAGTTTTATATCTTGTTCTGGAAGCAAATTTAGTGTTTTACTATTTTCATTCTACTAAGTATTGAACAAGAAGCAAAAAACGAAGTCTCACTATACACAATATCAACAATATAGTTATTAGTTATTACTGTAGTACTACGAGGTATTATCTTATAACCATCAATATGAACACCTGAGTGAGAGGAAGAAATTGTAGTCAAGATTAATTTCTGCTCCGTCATTAAATTTCACCGCGAAAGAATACAAGATTACGTAGGTACATGATCAAACAGTTATAATTATTATTATATGATTGCAATTAAAAAAATAAAAGAGCTGCCTCGGGTCTTTATAGAATTTCTGTTTCAGTATATTGTTTCAGTATATTGTTTAAATAGTAAAGAAACTAAGAGTAAATTTGTATATTGATTACGCTATGTCAAAATCGCTGGATTTGTGATCTTTTTAATGGATAAAAAATAACAGAGTAAAGTTGGTCTACTTTAATTTGAGCAAAAGTTTCGTTCAAAATCTTAGGAGTATATCAATAAAACTACAAAACTTTCGATCACATAATTGACAGAGTACAATTTTTTCTGTCTTCAATATAAATTTAGACGACAGCTTGGTGTAATGGTTAGCGTGCTGGCCTTTGGATCAAAATGTCGTGGGTTCGAATTTCTCCGCTCATGGATTTTTTGCGGCGTCGTTTAATTTTATTTAATGTAATTAGACGCTATGGCCTTAGTTGTCATGCGTCTATAATCTATAATAAATAAATTCAAATAGATTTTTAACTCTGTTTTATGTGACATTGTATGAAAACGTTTATTTCTATGTAATCACTATACATATTCTAAATTTAAACTGAATTTCAAAATATACCTATTATAAAATATAAATATTCCAGTGGTTACGTCCTATGCGGAGCTACTTTTCGTTACTCTATGAAGAGATAGCTTTTCGTTGGTCATATTATAACTCACTTGTCTTTACCTTCCACGACGAGTCAAATGAAATTCAATGATCAACGTCAATGATAATATCAAAACTAAATAAAATCTCAAAAATGGTAGCCCCCTCTCTCGGGGTTTCATAGAATAAACATTTCTATGCCAATTCTAGAGAGCTTTATGAATTATGATTATGATTCTACATGCATTTTTCACACTACTATAAGCTGTATATTTACGAAAACCCTCCTGTTGACGTAAGAAGCTGAAACAGAAACCACGGGTGCAAAAATAGAGGGGTTTTCTAACACAATAATAACAACAATTGGACAACAATAAGTCCATCTGTCAGTTTTTCTATACTACGTAGTGGATAGTAGAGCGCAATGCTTGTTTGAACCAGAAAAATATTTGTTTTGGTACTTTTCCCTGTCATTTCTGTAATTTTTCTGACTTTTCTAGATTTTAGAGTTCTGTTACAAAGACCAATTTTTACCGAAATTGGGTACCTACACATATTTTATAATCTGCAGCAAACACGTTAATGAAAAAATAAATGTACTTTAAAATGCCAACAATAACTGTAAGTTTTAACCTTTGTTCAGTTAAAATTTCCAAATTCTCAACATTATCTTTTTTCAAGTTTTTCAAGAAATATTTCTATTAAATGTTTCCAGTTTCATCAAAACATGCCTTTTAACGGTTAATAATCAAGAGTGCTGTACATTCATACAGAAAAGTATATAGGTAGTCGTGAGAATTGGGTTTCATTAAATTATAGAATAATAACTGTTTTTAGACATAAAAAACAAACAATAATATGCACATCAGAAACTACAAAAATAGAGTATAGATTTACTCTTTATAGACAAAAAAAAACTATACGTTAAAAATGCCGGTTAATTTCTAATTATGAAGATCAACATGTAACTAACACAGTTATCGATTCCAAAAAATATTTATATAAAACAAATAGTCATGAGAATCAGTTAATAATATATAAAATAGTAACGGGATTTGCAATTTCATTTTCTTATTGGGTTTTTCTGCGGTTTCAGCGTATTTTGTATGATACGTATAGACCGCAGTACCTACGTGCTTTTAGAATTCTGATTCGACTCTCTGTTTGTACTGGGATCACTTTGTACCCAAACTTACAATGGAGGATTCTTTTCATAGCTGGCTACTATGCTCGGGATAGAATAAAGGTCCCATTAACACGGACATTAACTAGATCGAAGTCGTTTGTAAAAACTAGTAAAAACTTACTTTAGCGCCCGGATCGCCACCGGTCTGAAATCAGTCATTTTACGACCGGTTTACATGCATGAAAAGCAGCTATTTTATAAAAAAGTGTTTTTGAATGAAAAAAAGTATTTATAGATTAATAGGTTTGATACTAAAGTTTTATATTAACTAATATAAACATAGCACAGTGCCGTAACAACTTCAACTTAGATCCCGGTTTAAGGGTTGATATACCTCCTCCTATAGTACAGAGTGTTTTTGGTCTACTTATTTTCTTTTTAATGGGTAGTAGTACTGCAGGTCCAAAGAAGATTTTATTAGTGTATTTGCCATAATATGGCACATACACTATTGGCGTCGGTCGGATGGCGGGACCTAGGGGTCGGACCAAACGTTCTCGACGTTTCATAGCCTCCTGAACACTTTGGCACCATTTTTGGAAATGTTTATATATATGTATGTATATATATATATATATGTGTGTACACGATAACTTTCGACAGACTTAATCGATTGAAACGAAATTTGGTACACACATCGGAACCCATCACCGTAAGAAGCCTATTTAAAATGGGCCCGATCGGACCATTTTCAGGGTTGCATTTAGGGGTTCCAAAAAGTTTTTGGGCCCAAAATACCGAAAAATTTGTCAGAATCGTTTCAAAATTGAAATTTAACTCTTTAGTAAAGATTAAAATGTGCTGCTAAAATTTTAATAAAATCGGCCCGACAGGACCGGACTTTCAAATTTTATGAAAACACTAGTTTGTTGATACGGATTTATTTATGGAAGGGTGTATTTAATTGGGTGTACTGATAAAATCCATGTCTAATATTGAAATTTAGAAAAATTTAATCATTTTAAGGGATGTATTAAGGGGTTAAATTTTTTATTTTGTTCAAAAACAAACTTAAGTTCACATAATAATGCCACAATGCCTGTATTAGCAAATACACTATATTGTCGGCAGGGTTTGGCACTGCGACCCGAGTTTTTTTTATTTAATGTAAATTATAGACGCATCGACAACTTAGGTCATTAGCGTCTTGATTACATTAAATAACAACTCCCTTAAAACTAAATGACATCCATGAGCGGAGGCGGGATTCGAACCCATGACAGTCTAATCCAGAGGCCGCGACGCTAACCACTGGACCACACTGTCCTCTCCAGAGAAGACGATTAGTGTTAAAACACCTTTGTAAAAGGTGTATGATAATTTTGATATACTTCCCCAATGGCCAATAATCAGGATCATGCAGTGAATTCATTCATTATTAGAAATAGAATATGAATTTAGATAATCATTTTCCTCTATTATCATACAACTTTTACTAAGCTCCCTTAAATTTAATCGTATCTTCTTATTTTGACCTTACTATGACCCATTAAAAATAAAATCAGTAGACCGAAAACACCCTGTATAAACACAAATTAAAGAAACTATTACAATATTTCATCTACATGCAAAAGTATAGTTTTGACTGATTTCTTAATTAGTGGTGGTCCTATAGCTTTAGACGCCACCAAAATTACAGCATCGATAGTACGCCACTGATCAGTTTTTTTTTTCATATCTTAACTGTCATAATTTATTAAGTTTCGCTAGCTGTCATAATGACTGCTGGAAAGAAAAATAACAATAACAATTACCTGGAGACATGAATGATAACTACAGGTTGGTGTCTTTATTGAACATTCATATTTCCGGACAAGTTGATTAATTAATTGTTTGCAACCGACATCAGAACACATTGCTTAGTACTCAAACATCAATTTCTACTTAATATATGATACTTTTTTTTAAAAACCTCATCCTATGGCTTCAGCTGGTTTAACCCATGAGCCATAGCATCTTATTCCCTAGATTACAAAAACATATAAGTAAGAAAACAAAATTTAAAAAAAAACTATTTTTTTTCAAATTTTATTTATTTACCCATACAAAAATTATTATGAATAAGTATGAGTCAAAATAAAAAATAATTTCCTATTGTGTACACCCTATATGTATGAAATTATCGTTAGTAAGGAAGCGTATTCTAACAAATATTCATATTAATTTTTAGGTAAATTTTAGCTACCTACAGCTTACGTTGGTAATAAAAAAATTTCAAAAAGTTTGAAAAAATAGGTTTTTCAATTTTTTAAATTTGTTTTTAAATTTGTATTCTGCTTTTATCACCGTAATTTATTAATAAAATTGACAAAAAAGTTATTATGAGTATTAGTCAGGATATTTAAGGTATTAATTACGATGGTAGAGTTAAAATACAAATTTTCAAAAACAAAATAAAAAAATCTTAAAAAAAATACTATCTTATTCTACACACGAATTCCTTTCATTTTTGCCAAGTATGTTTTTTCCGTACATTAATGTAGGTATAGGAAAGCAGGAAATTAAGAAAACCATTTTCCCATGTAGGTACCTATACACCGTGTATATTTTCATTATAAAAAAAAAACCCGACTACGTAAAAATCGAACTTAAAAGATGGAAACAAGAACAATTGATAACATGCAGTCGAAGGCATCAGATATTTTTGTTCAATTTGTTACTACTATACCTCCGGCTGCATGTTATCATTTGATCTTGTTTCTATCTTTTAAGGTTGATTTTTACGCAGTCGGGGTTTTTTTTAAATAAGTTTTTATTAACGACTTTTTAGTTTTGGTTTATCAATATATATTGTTAGCAATTTTTTTGTTCGTCTCTACCGCCATTTTGGTTTTATAAAAACAAAACCTAGCCTATTATAACCATCGGACGGTTTAGACGAATCGATATAGACATCTCATTTATTAAAATCCATCCAGCCGTTGGGATGCTTCGAGGGTATAAAGAATCCCACATACATACTCAGAAACGCGCAGCCGGGTAAAAATAAAATATTAAAAGCCTTCGGGATTCAAACCTGGGCTTGGCGTTTGTACCTGTCTTATACTTTACCACACGGCCACCTGGCTTATCTCAATATAGACCTTAACATAGGTATTACAATATATACATGTTGTGCTTTGTTTCACATGACAACCACTTCTGACTATTTCCGTAACATCTCATATTTCTCAAATGCCACCCCAGTATGAGACATTAGACGTTATTCACGTCAAAAACCTATTTAGAAACACATGTTTATAATTTAGCTTTCTGATAATCATTATTTAACATAAAAATATACAATAAAAAAATTGGGTGAACCAAAAACTGAACAGTATTTTCATTGCAATATCGTTTTAGTGAATAGCAATTTCGAGTCTAGTCGATTTTTGAGCCGAATCGAGCCGAGCAGTTAGTACGGAGAAAAATTAACATAGGTACTGAAAAAGGTTTCTAATATTTTTCACAACCTAAACGTTTTCTTTATTATTATTGAATACTGATGAATTTGTACTGTTGTAATGCCAAAAATTATTTTGCTTAACAGCAATTTGCATTGAACCTGCTATTTGTGTATTTTGATAATCACATCTAATATATACGTATAAATTAGCTTCTAAATTAGCTTTGCGAATATAATATATTAAATTGAAATTGAAAATTAAAAACCAAACATTAAGTCTTATACTTTTCATTTAGATGAAAAGAGAATGGTGTTGGATTAGTATTACCTATAATATGTTGAATATTTATCTACCTATACGATATTGCTATTAATAAAATCGATGTGAAATGTTAATAAATAAATAGTACAAATATAACTTGTAAGCAGTAGAAATTTAGAAAACTGTAAGTAAATGATCAAAAATACATTACTTACACTGCATGAAGAAGATGAACTATGTAAATACGGAGGTCAAATTAATAAAAAAATGAAACTTTACCATATATACCACTAGTTTAAATTATTCTGCACAGCATAGTATTGGCAAATGTCTTTTTTTCGCATTTAAATTGCGACGTTTAGCGAATTTATATATGCATTGAAAGTCTATTGGTAAATTTGTTTATAGAAATATTATAAGGATGCTTTATTCATAAGGTGACGTATATGCAGGTGTCTAAGGCGAAAACATTTTAGGGGTTACGAAATCCTAAATTTGAGTCGTAGAATCGAATATAATATAGGTAATAATATAATTATGTCTACAGGTAGATACTGATTTTAAATGGTTTTTAAGGTTCCGTACCTCAGAATGAAATGGAACCCTTATAGGATCACTCTCGTGTCTGGTTGTCTGTCTGTCCATCTGTCCGATCTCCCCCCCCCTTTATCTCCGAAACTACTGAGCCTAAAATTTTGAAAAAAAATAAGGAATACAGCGCCTCACGCATAGTTTACAGGAAAACCTAAACGAAAATCCTAAGTCTTTATCTTTATTTTAATGACTTCTTACTTTTTATATGCTTACTCATATACTTTACATGTTTACTTGTTTGTTTTCATACTGAAAAGTGAAGTGGCGTCATCTTATACGCGGTGATTGAATCAAACCATGTAACTAGTGGCGTTATCTATACTATATTATTTACAACTGTCAACCGTGAGGTTCGAGTTTACAGTGTGCTTTCATATAGACGCAGCTTACACTAATTAAATTGTTGTAACGGTGCGGAATGCTCGTGGCGCGAGTTCTACACGCAATTGACGGTTTTTTTAAAATTATTGATAGATATTTTTTATCCTTTATGAAATGTTATTTATAGGCTCGTCATCAATTAATGTTCATGCAATAAATACAATAATATTAAATATTAGGTAATATAATAATTAATAACGATTAATAATTTCAATAATTTTGGAAAAACAAATATTTAAAACCTAAACAAAAAAGCAAAAAATTAATTAATGCTTTTTTAAAAATTAATAGCTACAAAAACAACTTAGCCCGTATTGCTTAAAATGGCTTAGTGAACGTTCAAGAAATACGTAACATTTTTTTCACGTTATTTTAGAACCCCACCTGCCCTATCATAATATATCGTAACATTTTCATAACCCCTCCCCCTCTACTTGTGTTACGTAGGATTATAACTATGTTCAGAAGAGGCGCTAAAATTGAATTCTATGGGAGTCGTGTGTATACTAAGTCACTGTATTTTTTTAATTCCTTAAGAAAATAAAGTAACGTTACATTATATCAATATCATTCTTAATTTTCTATGATTATTAGATTAATAATTAATGATATATCCACTACTGTACTATACACATATTTTGTGTGCATAAAAATACCTACTGAACGTAAATGCAATGATGTTGGCCAAGCAAAAAATCACTTTCATGAGAGTGCCTATTAAAGAAAATTAATTGGTACAGCAAAATGGAAACTTGTTGCTTTTATACACAGATGTCCGCAATTTGAAAAAAAAAAAACAACTACATATATCACAAAACTAGCCATACTGCTACCTTTAGTAAATACAGGGTGTTAATGAATACGTGTTACAAACTTAAAGGGCATGTAGGAAATGCAAAAATAGGCGGAAAATTTCCTGTAGACATGGGTCGTTGGAGCTTTAGTTTTCGAGATACAAGATGTTAAAGTTCTTCGAAAAATTTAATATTTTTTGAATATCTAAAAATTGGCTGATCAGAATAACTCGAAATTTTTGACAGTTGTTGTACTAATTGAAGTACATGATTTGATACTCCCAACAAAAAATTATTTAATCCAGTGGCGGATCTGGGTACGTTGTTACCTCTTTCTTATTTAATAATTTCTACACCACTGACTTTAATGTCTATAGGAAATTTTCTGTCTATTTTTGCATTTCCTACATGCCCTTTAAGTTTGTAACACGTATTCATTAACACCCTGTATAGTTAAACGCAAATATTTTTAATCGGTAAAAATTAACTCGGAGTAGATTGGAATCTTGATCTGTACCTATTTCACAAAATTTATTATATAGGTACTCGTGAATTGATTTTTAGATTTTCCTTCACTTCACCATTAAACTGGCCTAAATGAAACCAATATCCTCGTAAAGTGACATAGTTGTATAGCGAAAAACTTCTTTTACATTTAAGTGAATCGCTACTTCAAAATGAACTTCCTATTTTTATACATTTTTTCTAATATGATTTATGCTAGCACATTCTGTTTTTAAAAAATATTAGTAAAAAAAATTTTTAGAGACAAGCTTTTATTTAAATTCACTAAAAAGGAAAAAATAATTTTTCATAATTTAGGTTCACAATTATAAAAGCGAGGGTCGTGAACTCTATGATAGTTTAGTCACAACCCACGCTTTTATAATTATGAACCTAAATTATTAGAAATTATTTTTTCCTTTTTAGTGCATTTAAATAAAAGCTTGTCTCTAAAAAGTTTTTTTACTAATATTTATTTTGCTCATTTTAGTCTTTCAAAAATTTACCCCTCTTTGACACTCGTAGGGGTTGAATTTCGAAAAATTCTTTCTTAGTGGATGCTTACGTCAGAAAAGGAACCAGCTGTCCAAATTTCAAGTTTCTATCTTCGGCGATTTGGCCTGGACATTGATTAGTCAAAAAAGCTCTACATCTCCGTTTGAACCCCTTAGGGGTTGAATTTATTTCTAAAAACGATTTATTCGTGTATTGTCATCGGGAATACATATGTGTACAAAATTTCAAATCGATCGGATACGTGGAAGTCGTTCAAAATTGACTTGCAAGTTTTGACCTAAACAAACACACAAACTAATTAACTAACTAACTAACATACATTTCAAGTTAAATAAAAGCTTGTAAAAAGACTTGCACTTGCTTAGAATCGGTTTATTAAAATATGTATAAGGTACATATATTATACCTTCGATGGGTACCAATTCGGCCATGATCCGGAAACAATTCGGATATCATTAGAGCGCATTACAATATTTGGAGGCCAATTCGACTGTTGGCAATTTTTTTATAAAAAAAAAAAATTGCCAGCCACAAAATATTTCACCCTTTTAGTGGATTACTAGATACGTATCAGATGTTTTGATTTTTTGGTTTGAAAATTTAAAATTTATAGCGATTTCCGATTGGTAACTTCGGAACTGGAAGCTGACCACGCGGAAGTTACTCCCTAGGCACTCTTCATCTCAATTTTTTTCCCCTCGCGTAAAAACGGTTAAGGCTCTCCCGACACTATTTTTAAAGTTGAAGGACTCGGGTAAGCGCCAAATGAAGGACCAAGAATGATGAATCACATTACAGATCGCTCAGGCGAATTTTTTGAAAAACAGTTTTGGCTACTTGTGCGAAAGATTACGTAATTTTTGTGTGTGTTTTAAAGACCACCAACAGCTGAGGTTATTTAGGCCTAGCACCAATTCATATTTTCAATTCATTATTTTTTTTTAATAATAAATTGAAAATCCAATTGACACTTTTACCAGCTCTCGGGATAGAACCCGGGAACTGGGGACTTGTAATAGAGGAACCATAGCAACGTCATGTAAACAACAGCATTGCTACACGCTCGGCTATTTTCAAGCCCATTACGTAATTTTTAAAAAGTTGTAAATTTTTCCAGGATTTTTCAAATAGATAGTGAATTATAAAATCATTTAAATAATTCTTCAGAGTATTCGATTGCGGAAGCTATTCCCTGCGGCCTGCACCCTTCATCTCAAATCCTTTCCTCTCGCCTATAAAACGGTTCTTGCTCTCCCGACGTTATTTTTAAAGCTAAAGAGTTCGGGTAAACGCCAAATGAAGGAGCGAAAATCACATTACAGATCCTACAGGCAAATTTTTTGAAAAAAAGTTTTGGATAAGTGTGAAAGATTACGTAATTTTTTAAAAAGTTGCAAGTTTTTTCAGGAATTTTTTTTTTCAATTTTTCGCCTGTAGGATCTGTAGTGTGATTCTCGGTCCTTCATTTGGCGTTTACCCGAACCCATTAACTTTAAAAATAGCGTCGGGAGAGCGGGAACCGTTTTATAGGCGAGGGGAAAGCATTTGATATGAAGATGCAGAGGGTAACTTCCGCTATCGAATACTCTTAACTAGTATCTTAATAGATGTATTGAATAAATTAGATTAAAATATCACAGCTCAATCGTTAATCAGTGAAAGGATCAAAATAATGATATTGAATAAATAATTATAAGAACCCATCAAATTATAAAAAAACCGAACACTTTTATAACTATGCAAACTTAACACGTCTTAATGCAAATGTTATTCACAAAATATGATAAATTTACATACAAGTTCACGGTAACATTTTTTTTGTATACAAAGTGTAACTAAATTGTACTAGATATTAAAATACAATCACAATTTCTGTAAATGAAATATTGCATTCAAACCTATACTAGGTAAGTAAGTAACCATTACGCGCGAAGCTGTGCTGTGCTGTGCTGCTACTAACTGAGTCAGTTATCTTCCACATTTTTCTATAAAAAAGAAATTGATAGGTAACTACCTACTTTATTAAATTTAAACGATGTACTGCCGATAATACATTAGTGGTAACAACACAGTTTTATTCATACTAAGTTAGTATGATGTAGAATGTAGAACAAATAAACAAGCCGTGAGGTGGGTCGTTTATTAGGACTAAAGTGCGACCCTTGAGGTCCACACGATGAACTTCTCAGTTTATTAAATATTTAATAATAATAATTAAATTAGATATTATACAGAAAAGTAATCACTTTAATCATTAAAACATAATTATTATTTATTTTTAACAATAATTAAAAAAAAAAAAAAAACCGGCTGAACCTATTTTTATAAAATTTATGTCGGATCAAAATGACGTTAACACGCCTCGATTGACATCCTTACGAAGTAGATATAATTTTTTATTCGCGAGATATTGTGTAAAATCTACTCTTTTGGAGTCTATTTGGTTAAGAAAAAAGAACGGCTGAACCGATTTTGAAAAAATTTCTTTCAGATCATATTTACGTTAATACGCGTCGATTGGTACCCTAACGTAGTCGATATCATTCAGTCAAAGTTATATCCATTTACAAAAATAAAATTTTTGTGAAATTAGTCAAAACAGTTATTAGTATAAAATTAGAAAAAGAAACTTATTATACGTTTCGCCTTTATAAGGCATCATCAGTAATTCTTACAGATTACTGATGATGCCTTATAAAGGCGAAACGTATAATAAGTTTCTTTTTCTAATTTTATACTGATAACTGTTTTGACTAATTTCACAAAAATTTTATTTTTGTAAATGGATATAACTTTGACTGAATGTTTCCAAAATCAATTTATAAAAATTTGTTATACATTTTGATTTCGATTTTTGGACCCATTACAATAACTTCCAATGGGAAATTAAAAAATCTTAACTTTTAAAAAACAATGGGACATAGGTAATACGAATATCAATATTTAAAGGGAAATGTAAATTAAATATTTTCTTATTTAAATCAATAGCCAGCACATAAGCGTTAGATGTTTTCCGCTGATTTAAATAAGAAAAAGGCCTAAATTCAAGTTCACCCCGTATACAAAATTATTCATCTTTGTATGCAGAATTTCTCATTCTTGGATACTTTCCGCATTATTTTTAAAGTTCAAATTAAATATATGAATGTCAAAGCAAACGAATGTTATTTAAACAAAATTAATTTGTTGTTATCGACTAATTATTCATTAAAAATTAAAATATCAAATTTGTAAGTAAAAACGGTATTGAATTGATTTAAAATATATCAGTGATAGCGAATTTTTAACATATTAAAAAAAATGGAAAGGTTACCACATAATATACTTTTATGACAAGGGTGAAGTTTTTTACAATTAGAGCTTTGTTGTGAATTATGACAATATTGTGTAAAAAAATAGAGTAAATTGTACTTTAAAATACAGTATCCTCTCCTAATTGTGCTCGGCAAATCAACGTTTCCCATCCTGTATTTTACTACTTTCGACAGTTACTATAGTTCCCACTAATGCGCGTCACGTTGTGTTTTCTCCATGTATAATTTGGAAAACATAAAATAGCGTAACAACCTACAAGGTATTTCGAATGTGTAGGTATACATGAGTTGAATTTTAGGATATGAGAATGGAGTCTTAAGATAGGGCACCCGAAAAGTCAACGTTTATCTCCCATAGACGGAAATTTAAAGGTAATTTATTGTACTCAAGAAAAAAAGTAAATGCAGTTTATTCGAAGTTTTAATTCCAAAAATTCTGAACAGTTATATTCAAAAATAATTATAATAGCTAGGTATGTCCTATATGTTTTTTGTGGAATTTTTCGGTATTTTGTCTGATTTCGTGCTGATTATGTGTTGCCATTTAACGGTTTTTTATAAAAAAACATCTGAAGATCATGAAAAAAGTTTTCTAATCCAGGCATCCCGCGTAAATAAGCATTATGCTCTTTTAGATGTCCAAGTTTTAAAAAGATTAAAAACTTCATTTATTTCAATTTTTTTAAATATTAATAGCTTACGCACCTTTGACAATAACCACAAAACATCAAAACACGAGCACTTTTTTGTCGGAGCACGTTTCGCTAACGTTAAGCATATTAGCACCATCAGGACAACATGATCAGCAAACCGTGCGTCGCGAAAAAAGTAGTGTTTTGTGGACATTTTTTTATTTTATTTATTTACATTTTGAATAATAATAAAACACAAAGTTTTCAAAATTTACACTATAACTTTATTTTATGACAATTGTTTCGTCAACAGTGACTTCTTCAGAACATATCTTATACTAGATATTCTAAGATATGCTCTGAAGAAGTCACTGTGTTGACGAAACAATTGTCATAAAATAAAGTTATAGTGTAAATTTTAAAAACTTTGTGTTTTATTATTATTCAAAATGTTTAATATTAATTTACATCAAGTAAGCACCCATTCTATAATATATTTATTTATTTACTGTAGATTATATACGCTCGACAACTAATGTCATTAGCGTCTAATTACATTAAATTAAATTAAACAACATCATGAAACATCCATGAGCGGAGGTAAGATTCGAACTCGCGACAATTTGATCCAAAGGCTAACACGTTAACCAATCTATGTTGTCCTTTGGAAACTTTTTAATATTTAGATTTTAGTGTTTTATTTCTCTTCGGTAATAGTGTTGATTACGATGTCTATAAATGCCTACATTCGCTCCTTGATAGGTTGGACTGGGAGTAAATAAAACACGTATCCAAAATAAAGACATGCTCCATGTGAAATCCGTAAGATTTCGTCTATTTCTGATTGCCAAATTAAGCATACGCATGTATTTGGTATACGTGATACTTATTTGGTGTAAGTCAATTATTTTAGTACCAAATTACTTTCATACTAGATTATAATAATAATATAATGTATGTAAAATGTATATGAAAACAAATCTATTATTATTATAATATTTAATAATTTCGGTTGTGATCTGTTTATGAATTATTATGGGTATCCAATTCCTTTCACTAAAGGCATGACCAAACTATATGGAGCGAATTTGTTTTGATATAATAGTACTGCCGAAGGTATTAATTGTGTTGAAGAACGCATTAGGGATGACGAACCCAATAATTTTTTGAATTAGACACCCGTTAACCGACAACTACCTGATGGCTGATACCCGATAATTTATTCGAATTAACACGGAGGAATAACAGTTACTAAAATAACATAAGTTTTTAAAAGCGTTTCGGTTTTCAAATACCGTTCGAGTTACCAGTTATCGAAAGCGTTCCCTCAATTTATTTTCTCTGTTCTGTTATCGGTTACATATTATTAACTTTCAACAATTTACTTGTTAGTTCTTAATTGTTACTTGTTTATTAACTGTTGCTTTTTAGCATAAATTTCAGTTTTGTGATGATAGAAAAATACCTTTTTTTGATTATCTCCAACAATTGAAAAATATTTTCGTTACAAAAAGTACTATCGACTATTGATTGCCAGTAAAAAACTATTTTTTAATTATTTTAAAATCGTTTTTGAAACCGGCTATTTTCAAATAACAGAAACTGTTATTGTTACCATAACAATTTCGCCCATCACTATGTAATACCACGAATCATGTTACGCCGACAGATATAGGTATTATATAAACTTCGACAATTGAGATCTTCAGCTTCATCTAACATCGAGAAATTAGCATATCCCTAGAGGAAAAAGACTCTTTTGACATATTTTAAGGGAACATCACAGTCAGTTTAAAATTAGTCTGCAGTTCCTCAAACGCCTGTGTCACCTATCAAGAATGATATGTAGGTACAGCTAATATCCTTAATTTGCTTATCTGTTGCTGTTGTTACTGGGGTTGTCCTCACCTAGTGACAACACATTGCGGCGTACTGACTCAACCTTCACACACATTCTGCACTATAATAGGTACGTATTTCGTTTATTCGCGATCGCTATTAACCTGGTGAGGTACGACAATAGATAGGCGTGACTTGTTCTTCAACAACAGCGGAGCCCCGGTCATGGTCTGTGTGTGACCGAGCACTTGGTAAATGAAGTTTCAGTCACGACATGTACAGCCTAGTTGCTGCTGAATATCGCAGATAGGGTAGTGGTGACAGGTTGTCGAAATTATAAAACAAGAAAGAAAATAAGAAAAGAAATCAAATAGTCCAAATAACTAACGCATTTGGGTTTGAAAATAGCCCTTATGGTGAGGGTGGCGTGGTTTATATGACGTTCGTCTAGTGCAAATTCCCGGTTCCTGAATTCTCATCCGAGAACATGTGAAAGTATCAATTGGATTTTCAATTTACTATTAAAAATAATTAAATTTAACTCTAATCGTTATATTCGCTAATGACCTCAGTTGGCGAGCGTCTATAATTTACAATTCTAATCGGTATAAGATAACCCTTATTTATAGTTTGGCAGATTCACTTTGGGACTGGCCAAAGCCCTTTTTCGAGGAAGCCTTTATCCAACGTTGGGTTTTATACACTTCAATGCAAGATTTATTAATTTAATAAGCTCGTCAAGTATCCTATTTTATTGATTTTTAATTATTATTGTTCAATTAGTATTGTTTAAATTTAACTAGTTCCGAAAATATCTAGCCTTATTAATCGAGATTGTAGTTATAGACGCTCAGCAACTGAGCGAGCTATTATATAGCTTATTGATAGAAATACTTATATCGCGCCTCGAAAGAAAAAAAAACGAAAAAAAAATGGTAACAGACGCTGAAATTCTGGTCGGACTGTTAAATTTATATTGGCAAATCATAAAACAGTTTATATTTCTTCCCTCTCTGTTTATTTAATAAACAGCCTAAAAACTGTTCCAAAAATTTACCTATACCTAGGTATTCACAAATTTCAAAAAAAGAATACACATATACCTTCTTACCAAATGCTTCTACAAATAATGAAATCTTATTTCGAAGTTATTTACAGCAAATTACGTTTAAATACGGTTAAAAAATTATTTTTACGTTTGACGTGTAATTTTGCATTGAAAAAATTTCGGATTGATATAAAACTTAGAAAAATTTTTAAAAAATAATCTTAAAAATTTAAAATTTTTTAAAGATTTTAAACATCCTAAAATGTTAAAAAAATCATGTTAAAAATTTTTATGATTTAAAAATTTTAAAAAATCATGATAAAAATTAAAAATTTTTTTTGACTTGTAAAATATTTTTTTTTAACAAATCGGCTTTATTTAGCGTTTTCCAATCGATTTACACTAAAAAAATCAGGCGGTCTAACACATTTATTATTGGAAATCGAACTTTTTGTCATAATATTTCATATCAACTTATACCTATATACTTAAGTGAAATAAATTATTTTTTCATAATATTAAGTTAATGGAGTTAATGTACTGATAATACACTGAGATTTGTAAGCCTTCATTCGTAGGGAAAATAAGTGAACAATATGTTAAATTTTAGTTCGTAATTTACATAAATTTAGAAATTCAAATGAATTTTTTGCATTTATCTTAGTTTTGTGTAGGATTTTGTTTGTTTTGAGACGAATGCGTCGCGTCCAAGCTAAAGTAGTTAACATTCACAAAAGCAAACAGCTTCCAAAACTAGTTTTTTTTAAATTAAACATTTAAATACATCATTTCTTAAATAAATGTCAATTACAATTCAACATCCTAGTAAAAGGTTTCAATTTACATCTGAAGAATGTGCATTATAGCTTCGAGTGTTGTAATCAATTAACAAAGAATTCAAATTAGTTTTAATTGACTGAGACAAATCACAGGTAAACAAACTTAAATACAGATAGTCTAAAAGGCTAAGAACTTACTGTATTGCTTTCCATTTCTGAGATTTAATAGCGATTCAAAAAATCAAATCCCCGACAAATAATAACCATGATCGTGTTATCTATACTAATATTATAAAGCTGAAGAGTTTGTTTATTTGTTTGTTTGGTTGAACGCGCTATTCTCAGGAACTACTAGTTCGAATTGAAAAATTATTTTTGTGGTGGATAGTCCATTTATCGAGGAAGGCTATAGGCTATATATAATATCACGCTACGACCAATAGGATCGGAGCATCAATGAAAAATGTTGCAAAAACGGGAAAAAATATTTCTTTTGAGAGCTTCCGTTGCGTGCGCTGCGTAAACGGTTAAAGTTACGCAAAAATCATGTATGCCGGAATTGTTCCCGGAAGGTTTATATATATAGCGAACGAGCGAAGCGAGTGAGTAATGTAATTATAATATTCAAGCGAACGAGCAAAGCGAGTGAGTAGTGTATTCATAATATTCAAGCGAACGAGCAAAGCGAGTGAGTAGTGTATTGCACCCGGCCTTTCTTAGCACCCGGGCGAAGCCGGACGGGGCCGCTAGTTCTTAATAAAAATAAAAGTTTAAAAAACTAAAACCCGACTACGAAAAACTTTTATTTTTTTTGTATGATGACGATAGCGAAAACACTTCGTGCGGACAGAGCAAAAAGATAATATAATAATTAACAAACGATTGTCTTTAATTACTAGCACTTGTTATAATATCACGTTCACACAATAATAAACACTCATTTGTTTATCAATATTAATTAAATGCCGCAAAAATAGCTTTTATGGTTACGCTCATTTTTATGTAGGTAAAGGTTAACAAATTACGAACACAACGCATGTGCTACAATTTGGGTATAAATCAAGAGGTGCTAATTGCAAATGGAATTTATTAAAAATAAATTAATACAGATTTTTAAGATTTATGTGAATTTTTAAGTTATGTCGGCAAAATTAAGAAAATGAGACCTACTTTATTAATTGCATTTAAATGAAGGTAAGAGTGCTCTAGATATCTTTTTGCTAAATGTCAAGAAAAAGACGGGGAAAAATAATTGCTTTACAACTGTGTTCTTTACGAGGCTTATGTTTATACTAGCGGTACCCGTCCGGCTTCGCCCGGGTGCAATACACTACTCACTCGCTTCGCTCGTTCGCTTGAATATTATACATACACTACTCACTCGCTTCGCTCGTTCGCTTGAATATTATAATTACATTACCACTCGCTTCGCTCGTTCGCTTGAATATTATAATTACGAACAAATTTGATTACCATAAAAAAGGTTATAGTGAGTCAACCTTAAAAGATAGACATATGCTGTCGCGGACTTTTTTTTAGAACTTTTAAAGGGGAACAATTCCGTCATACATGATTTTTGCGTAACTTTAACCGTTTACGCAGCGCACGCAACGGAAGCTCTCAAAAGGAATAATTTTTCCCGTTTTTGCAAACATTTTTCATTGATGCTCCGCTCCTATTAGTCGTAGCGTGATATTATATAGCCTACAGTTTTCCGCAATAAATGGGCTAGCCGGGGCTATCTAACAAAAAAAATTCACAGATTTCGCAATCCTTGCAACCATCGAGGACATTGGAAATGATAACAGCATATATGAAACATAATTAACTGTTTATTATACACACAATATTTAGCATTGCACTGTTTAGTTTTGTCAGGAATAACCCTATTATTCTTCTGTTATATATACGCGTTCACTTTTGCTTGATTACTTAACTTTTAAATGGATTTTTCTACAGTATTTATTAACATTTGCTCAAAAATAACACCGCAGATCGTCGCAAATACCTCTCAATTAACTAGACATGATATAAAACACATTTCGAAAAAATTGCACTTGTTCAATTTTGCATGATTGCTCCTCACTTGATCGCGACACCGTTGTCTTTTGGCCTTGAACGAAAACTCGTAACTCTGCCTCCATATACGAACATAAACATTTCCAATGTTAAAAATTTTTCCAAATCGGACTGGTAGTTCCTGAGATTAGCGCGTTCAACCAAACAAACAAACAAACAAACTCTTCAGCTTTATAATATTAGTATAGATTATCAAAATCAAACCATATTCGTATTGAAATCGATGTGCTTTCTTACATCGACATTACTCGTAATTAAAGCCTACACTGTCATCACGACATAGCTTTTTGGTTTCTAAAGGCTGCGCTTAAGAAATAAACATAATTATTAAAAAAATTTAAGTGTGAATGTGATCAGACGCAATTTTATACCATCCGGATTAAATTAAATTTTATGATGTTTTATTTACATATTTTAAGTACATTTTAATTTGTAATTATCAATGTTATGTGAAATTTGAAATAAAAGATTTTTGTTTTATTTATGAACAGGTTTTGATATTTTTTATAAAAAGGATTGCAGACTGTCATCATAATATACTTTTCATGGAAAATCTAAACGAGGGGAGTCAAACTCATTTTAGCCATCGGTCATTTCCCGTATTGATGTAACTAATTTTTTCAATTTGTCATTTTTGATTTTGTTTTCATCTGATTTCATTTTTCTTCTGACATTTTTGTATACCTGTTTATAGTCAAGACACATAAAAAAATATTATTTATTTAATGAAAGTCCAGTCAAACCCCAAATGATCTCGGTTATCGATAAACTCTATACCAAGTTAGGATGGTAAATTAAAAGCGTTTAAATAAAATATCTAAATAATGCTTGCAAAGTTTACAAATGTTGGAAAAAAATTAAGAAGACAGTATAGGAACTAGGAAGATAAAATCTGAATTTGAATCTGGTCCGACTGCTTCAGTAATACAAAATTCCTAAGATACTATAGGTATTAAAACATTTTAAGTTTTAAATTTTAATAATTTCTAATAATAAAGATGTGTATTTTTCGTCATTTTATTTTTTAAAATTTAGTGAAGGGTTAAAAAGATTAACAATTAATGCAAACAAAATATCAATTTGTTTATTCATATTGCGTAATTCAGGTGTCGAAACTGCGCAGTATAGGAGGACATTTTATATTTGCAGATACATGCCATGTATGCTTATTTGTATCATTAACGCGTTCCAATGAATACAGACGGTTATAATAATAATTAAATTACATTATTTACTTATTACTATAGCAGATCAAAAAGTAGGTAGGTACTTCACCTACAAATTTTCTAGAATTACTTTAAGATTTTTTTATAGGACATTGAAAAAAATTTGAAAAACGGTTGACCCAGCAGGCCATCCCTGAAATTTCCCGCTGTCTAGTATTAGTATTATCCATAAATATGATTTTTTTAACGATTAAAAATATTTTTCTTTAAAGACGTCATTTTGTTCGAAATTTTATCAGCTTTCAAATTGTAATGACCTTATTTGTCCCAAAAGTAACTGTTTTCGCGCTATTTCCTAATAACTGTTTTTAGACGCTTAAATGTTTACAAATTTAGCAAAAAAAATAATATAGTTCAACCCTTTCTACGCAGCTCTATAAAAAAAAATTAGACAAAAAAATAACACGTTTATTTTAATATTATTTCGAACAATTCGCTGAAAATAATTTCTTCGTTATATTTTATTTATATTATTAACTAGGTATATTAATATTTTACTTCGTATTAATTTACTAATATTTTGGATAACTGAAAAGAAAACTGTCACTGGACATTATGAAAATGGACAATTGTTTTCCACATATTCCACATATAGTTTATCATCTATTTTTATTTGAAAAAACACTTTTTTGAAAATTTTTCGACGATATCTCTCGAACGAATCAACTGATTGAGATTGGGTTTGCGGCATTTGACGCAGTTTTTTGGAGAATAGAGCTGATTAGATTTTGGAATCGATCGAAGTATTTTAAAAGTTAAAAATAACAAACATTTTTTCGAAAATTTTATTTTTGAGATTTCGAAAAATTTACTTGATTGAATAAATTCAAATTTTTAGGAAATCTAAATTGAGTAAAATTCTTCGAATGCCAAAAACCCGACCTCAATCGGTCGACCGGACTGAAACCAAAAACTTCCCGAATTTTTGAAAATTTACAATATTATTTTCATAGAGGGAAGTTAAAAATATCTTCGTTTAATGGAACAACTGCATTTTTAACAAAAACAAAAGACTTTCTATAATTCTAAAGGTATTAAGTTAAATAATTAAATGCAAAAAAGTAAAATTTTGGAGAGTTATTTCAGCAAAGGTTTAATCAGTCATGATTATTCGATTTTTATTCGATACGCATTTATTCCTTACTACCTTTTTCCCGCGCCTTTGCTTGCGTAAGGGTCGGTTCTGCATGAATGTCGGTTGTGATGGGAACTCTATCTTAATTCTAACCCGAAATTCAGGGGTCGGCAAACTTTTGAGACAGAAGAGTCAAGTTGAGTAGCATAACGATTTAGATTTGATATCATGTAGAGAACTATGATTGATTTGCAGTGAATTGATAGCAAGTTATATTTCTTTATTGCGTGGAGAATAAAACTGAAGTAGATCAAAAAAAAAAATTTTTTTTTGCCATTGTTGACATTGTAAAAGCTCATAATTTTACAAAAAATGATTTCCTTAAAACTAATAGTCCAAGAGGTTGTGACCTAGTCAGCAGTCGGGAGAAGTTTGGAACTTCTTATTCGACAACTAAGGTCATTAGGGTCTTTATAAATAAATTACATCAAATTAAAACATCACAAATTATCCATGAGCAGATGCGGGATTCGAACCCACGACAGTCTGATCCAAAGGCCAGCACGCTAACCATTACATCAGGCTGTCCCCTTTGGAACTTCTACCGACTGCTGACTAGGTCTGACTGTTTCTTTCTTCATAAATAATGTTCAATCATCTAACACTGTACCAAATTTCAGTTTTTACAAAACAATATTTTTTTACATAATATTGTAACAAAATTGTTTTCTGCGTGGGCGGAATAAATATTTATTTAATATAATTAACAATTCAATAAAATAAACGCAACAACTGTATGCCAATTCTAACAATCAACACAATAGTAATTCTTAAACAAAGTGAAACACTTCAATAACACTGAACAAATAACTAGATTTATATACTGTATTTATCTTCGCTGTTCAACACGACACTGGCTCACGACTGACTGCCTAATTCCCGTCGGCTCCCTGCTTATATAGAGCTACGTGGCTTAAACACAGCGCGTTCTAGCACTTTCCAGAACGCCTAGCAGGTGCTCGTATCTTCGATACCATTCCACGCCTCACCACTGTGACCTTCCCTTCTCGACGCTTCTATTACAGGCAGTGGCGTAACATCTTGGGGTTTGCTACAATATTTTAAAGCACCTGGCGCCAGGTGTCCCGATCGCTAACTTTCTGACTTTACACCGTAAATACCAGACTAACTTTAAATATTAGCCTTTAGAAAATTTTTAGTCGCGACCTCTTGGATTATGAAAAATATAATAGATTTATTTTCACATTTATTTTTTTGAAAAGCCGCACACGCGTATATCAAGATGTGGCTCGCTAGCCGTTATAAGCCGACTCCTGAGTCCTGGGGTATATACCTAATGGGTTACTCTAAACCTGATTTAAAAATTAACACGTTTCATCATCCCTATAACAGAAAGATAAAAAAAAATTTGTATTTCTATTGCGATCACCCGTAAACAATGATGTAGCGATGTCAATACAATATAAATATAAATATGATTACATATTATGGAGGTAGAAATTGAAATCAGTCTATGAATAATGCATCAATCGTATTTATAAAAACGCTATTCACATCTCGTTCTTGTATATTTGTAGACGGAGAGCCTACCGTCAGATTTTCTATGTATCGAATACAGAGACACATTTATCTGTGCGAGTTAGCATTGGAACAAACAATTAGGGAGCCACAATTTTTATTAATTTTATTCTGCCGGATCATGTGATATTGTCTTCTCATGTCATTGACTACATAAATAAAATTAACATCGAAATGTCGGTCTCTTGAAAACGTATTTTCGTATCAAGGGTGCCGGAGTTCATCCTACTGCAACCCCTTGGCAGCCTTAACTTTTCAATTTCCGGCAGAATAATAATAATAATTCTGGCTCCCTATTTGTCTGCCCCAATGTTAACTCAGCACAAACAAATTTGCCATGTATTTGATACACAGGAAATCCGATGGTTGGCTCTGGGACTATTGCGCATTGGCTCGGTATCTTCCTACGTACGCAAGTACACATTCGATTTGTACGCATATGCACGGTTCAGTTGTTCTAGGATTTATGTGACGTCAGCATGTACACGGACACCTGAATTATTTTGCCACGCTTATAACAAGAAATTATAACCAGTGGAATCATATGTCTTGTAGTATCGATTTTCCACCTAACATTTTTCCAACACAGGATATGTGCAACCATAAATGGAATCGGTTGTTACCATAGATGTTTGGGGTGTTAATTCGACCCAAAGATAAATTAATGTTTCCCAGAGATATCCAAACCTTTGGATAACAGTCAAAACGTTTTTTTTTTTTTGTATTTTTAAATGAAGAAAACAAATACCTAAATTAAGATATATGTATTATTTATTGTTAATAATCAAGTCTCATTATTTCTAAATTACAATCGGAACAATTCCTGAACAAACATACGTGTAGGTTCGGGCTCCATACCATGGGTACCATATTGTTCTCACTATTCTGTCGGTCTTCCCGTCTGTTTATTTTTTGAGACATTTCTTCGATGTTTTCTGTGCTGCAAAAAGGTGCAGCGGACCGGAGTTACGTATTTTCTTAATTATTTTGTAAATCAAAAAAAAAATCTCGATTCGGTGCTTGAAATCAAATCAATATACTGTTAAAGACTCTTTCTGACCTAGAAATTTCCTAAAATTATTAAAACCATATTATATTCTCTACAAGTTATTAGGTACCGATGCTTGAAAATATCAATGGTTCCGTTTCGATATTGTTACATTGATTTTGTTATCCGATGCTATAAAAATTATGTGCATCCCTAGTATAGATAACTAGGACCTTTAAAGATGTTCACTGTTGACGTTAAGATAATCCTTGTAAAAAACTTGCCATAATTTTATGTTAACTTACCCACGGTTGCAACTTGGTGCAACTATAGATACAATGTACAAATAACTATGCAATGCATGAGATACCAGTTTTTTATCACAAACAGCATTTATTGCATTACAGAACTAGGTAAAACGTCTACTTTTCTATATACGTTTGCTTTCATACATTTTAGTATGCGTATTTTATCCTACTTTGATTTTATATACAGAAATAGTTCAGTAATATAAATATATTGACAAAAGTATTGAAATTAACTCCTTGAAATTTAAAAGTAGGCGTTCTAATTCAACAGTCTTTACGTCTTGGTCAGCACTGATTTTATTAACTCATGTAAAATTTGGTGAAATTTCTTTATTTTGCAAATCTGAATTCGGATCTTCAGTTAAAATTTGTTGCTTACCTACATCAGATTTTGAACTTATTTATGGTTGTATATGTGATCTCATGCGCATAATGCATTTCGAGGTTGGCTAGTAAAATGTATTGCATATCTTATAAATAAATGTATTATTAAGTAGATATAGTAAAAGCCGTTAAAAGCTTGATCACGAGTATGACCGAAAAAATCCCGAGATCATTATTATAGCCGTCGGCATACTAGACGACATCTTGAATTCTGGTCTTCCGAGGCAAAATAACCCACGATTGAATTAGTAAAAATAAATGGATTTTTTTACTTATTCATGTGGGGTCATTGATGATATATTGATGTATACAATGTGAACAAAATTGTTTGAGAAAATAACAATTTTCGATTTTCGTTCGTTAGTAAACTACCCTTATTTAGAATTCCAGCTAATTTAAAATGTGCAAATAACCATCAGAGAATGGTCAGGGTTGCTACAGATATTTGTAAAAAAAAATTCAAAATTTTTCATCCTCGTAAAGTAGCAATCAGTTGGTTTTTCTTATCCTCCAATTTAAAATCATACAGTTATTTTTACCTTATAATAATCCTATATTTCAAGTATATTCCCTATCATTTGCATTTTTTCTATGATCTTAATATAATTTCCGGACTTTCACAGGTCGGTGGCCACCTAGGCCGAGAGTTAGTCACAAATTTTTGGTGTTATTTATTCAAGGCCTTATTTTTGTTAAGATGTTGAGGGAGGCATATTAAAGTGCCCTAAGTAAGGGATTTTGCTAGATAGCGGTATGGAAGGAATGCAGACCGCCCCCAACATGTAACAAAATGAATGGTCAAAATTATTAATGCTTCAAGGCTGAAATTGTTTGTATAGCTTGTCGGTGACCCAATAATGCCATTATAATATTTGCAGATCGATTTGGTCAGTATTAAAAGAGTGGCAGATCACCCTAAACGTGTCATATGTACCTGACGAAATTTATATTATTAGTTCAAGATTCAAATTTTAATATGTTGTTACGGCGACTGTTTTAATTAGCATACATTTCAATTTGTAGAACAAAATGTAGGTATTAACCCCCTCTCTTAGAGGGAAACTTTCTCGCGTAGGTGTTTATATCGTTTTGCACGGGGGTTAATACAGACATTTTGTTCTGCAAATTGAAATAAGTAAATGCTTAAAATAGTCGTCGTAACAACATATTAAAATTTGAACCTTGAACTAATAATATAAATTTCGTTGGGTATTTGACACGTTTAGGGTGATCTTCCACCCATTTAACACTGACCAATCGATCTGGAAATATAATGGCATTACTGGGTCACAGACAAGCTACACAAAGAATTTCAGCCTTGAAGCAATAATAATTATTGAGACCAATTTTTTTGTGTAATTGTTGGGGGCGCTCTGCATTCCTCCCATACCACTATCTAGCAAAATCCCTTACTCAGGACACTTTAATATGCCTCCCTCAACATCTTCACAAAAATAAGGCCTTGAATAAATAAAAAAAAAAAAAAAATAAATAACATCAAAAAATTGTCACTAGCTCTCGGCCTAACCCTGAAGGTTTAAAATAACCTTTTTGCTTCAAAATGTTTGACAAACCTGCTTTACAGTATGACAAACCAAACGGTAGAATAATGCCACTTGACCAATAAAATTAACATAACTTGTGATAAAAAAGTAGAATCATATAAATACTAATTAAAATGCTTTCATTATCAACGCCGACCCACTAATCGCCATACTGGTACGATGTCTCGGGTAATGGTAAACAAAAGGCATGGTGCATTCTCAACGGAACCACTTCACTATCAAGGTTATGAATTTATGAATATGCAGTGTTTGCGGCAATAAAATGCGTGGTGTTTTAATTTATTACGGTAAAATGCATTGCGCAAAAGTTTTCCATAAAAAACCCAAGCATTTCATCACTTATTTTGACAACCAGCAACGGATATTTTGTTTTTTAGGACTGAGACGCCAAATTCTCAACACAGGAGTGAAACATTTGTTTAGAATCGAGGAGCCAAGTAAAGAATTTAGAAGCCAGTGTCAGATGAAAAATTCCTAAAATGACACAGCTTTCACTGTATCTAATTGAAAAATATTTCTAACGTATACAATTTCATCTGAACTTCCAAAAATATCTTGACTTTCATTTATCATGAATAAATTAATGCAGTTCTCATTTGCTAATAACGTAGAGCTCAAATTATATTATTAAATCTAAACTTCTCATTCCAGCAAATATTCCTCGATAATTGTTAAAATTTTAGTGGCGAATCAAACACCAAACTATATGAATCTAATGTAATATGCAGTATGCAACTACAAATTCCTTGTGTAAGCAAATTACAAGAATAATACCAGGAACTGTTAGAAAGTTGCATCTTCGCCTGATCAATGAAGAGATCAGATGACAGTGTGTACTTGGCCACCTGAGGATGTGATAATTCCAACATGACGTAACGTCACCCACATTAAGTAGCACGAATGAGCAAGATCTCAACACATCACCCGGATGAATACTTCCTCAACGCTAAAGCCAAATTATGTTATAAGTGAAGTGTTCTGTGTTTGTCAGACTAGACTTGTAGGTGCCATTGCGACGAAGAAATAATATTATAGTCTTTAGTAAATGTATGCGTGATTTTGTTTACTTATTTTTCATTTTTTTCCGTAGCGATATAATATTCCGAAATCCGTTATCGACTGTGATGCACAAAAATAAACAGTATTGCTATATGCTATCCTAAATACCAAATCCTGAAATTATATGAATCTCTGAACGTTCGCGAATTTTCAAAATAATAATTAATTATTATACTTTGTCATCTACCCGATGATTCTGCTAGCTTAATTATCGAAACACGTTCGCGCTTAATTGGTGTTTGGGATAATATACTTTTATTTTCATATACTAGTAAAATCTATAATACGTATCCCTCATGGGTTGCAAAAGTGGCAAGATTAAAAAAAAAAAGATTTTTAAGTTAATATTCCCATTTTCCAACATGATGCACTAGTACTAGTCTTTTTTCCGGCATATGTAGAGGTCTGTCCCAAAAGTATCCGACCTACGTTCATATCTTCGCGCGGAGAGACTCAGGCGACCTCTGGAGGGTACGAACGTCACCAGCAACTCCTAACCTTCGCGTCAGTAGCCTGAGATACCGATGAAACGCCTTAGTTCCCGCGCAGCGTGTATTTGTTTACAACGACTTTTTTGCGTTCGTCGCAATTTGCTTATTGTGTGTGCAAAATTCATCCCGAAACTGCTCTCAGACCAGCAAAAAAACCTTCGATTAGAAATCACTCAGGACAATTTGGAAATGATTAATAGTGATGGAAACTTTCTTAAAAAGGTTATTACTGGTGATGAGTCATGGGTTTATGGTTATGATCCTGAAACAAAACAACAATCTTCGCAGTGGAAGCTTCCATCTGAGCCTCGGCCGAAAAAAGCCCGTCAAAGTCGAAGCAAGATCAAGTCAATGTTGATTGTTTTTTTCGATTCTGAGGGCGTTGTGCACCACGAATATGCCCCTACAGGCCAGACAATCAATAAAGAGTACTACGTTGAAGTTTTGAAAAGATAACGTAATGCAATCAGGAGAAAACGACCGCAACTTTGGGAAACCGATGACTGGCTTCTTCATCACGACAATGCTCCAGCGCACGCATCAAACCTTGTGCAGCAGTATTTATTGAAACACAATGTTGCGCAGCTCCGCCAGCCTCCATACAGTCCTGATATAGCTCCCTGCGACTTTTGGCTGTTTCCTCGATTGAAAATGCCGCTTAAGGGACATCGATTTGACAATAAACAGACTGTGGAAACTAATGCGACGAATGCAATAAAGGCGATTCCGAAGTCTGACTTTCAAGAGTGCTTTAATAAGTGGAAACATCGATATGAGCGTCTTGTTCAATCAAATGGGGACTACTTTGAAGGATGCCACCTCCCGGATGACGAAGAATAAACCAAGCGCCGAGAAATCGAGGTAGGTCGGATACTTTTGGGACAGACTCGTAAATTCAATATTGAATCGCCGCACAGCAGAAGTGTCGCTATTGCAATAATGGCACATTTCAGTGAGAAGTATATCTTACGCAAAATTTTGTCTAATAGATTAATTTTATTAGATACATGAAATAGGCAGTGTCTTTGTTTAATTAATTAAATAAGCAATTTCATCGCCGGGTTTTTGAAACAAGGAATCAGTTATTGTCGATTATACAAAAAAAACAGTTGAGGCTTTTATGAAAAATACCTATAATTCTGCTTGACAAAAATGGACAAATAACGATTAAGTATGAAATACAGAAACGCGTATCGTGTCATAGCTACCTAAATTGCGTCAAATAGGTATATTGTATAAAAAATGTTCTTTTCATTTTATAAAAAAATTTCTTTAGTTTTTGTTATCTGCATTTAAAGACCATACGATATTCAAAAAGATACAATATGATAATAAATTCGCAAAGTAAGTCGTTCAATTTAATATTGATTGTTAGCTAATAAAAAAAATATTGTTACGATTTTACCTTTACTAATGAAACCGTGTGGATTTTCTTTTGTACCATAAACAGTTTGGTTCATTGTTTTGACTTTCATATTATATTTTATTTTGTTATTATGCGTAAAGAATGTTGTTTTTTTACATTACATGTGTACTTATTTTTGTTAATACATTCCAAACGGCCATTTTCATGACAAATAAAACTAGTTATTGCTTATTTCGAAAACTAGGCAGCAACGCTGACAATTACGAATTTAACAAAATTTTGGCGACGACGTAAAATCAGCAATTTTGTTGATTTGAGTCGTAACATAGACACACGTAATCGACACAGCACGAGTTAACAAACGGAAAGAGTCAATAAAGAATTGGATACACATCTTAATTTAAAATGTTAACGCGGATACGGTCAAGCAGTGGCGGCTCGTACCTGTTTAGACAGGTGGTGCCAAAACGAAGGTCAAAATAGAAAAAAAGTACCTATAAAACATAGAAAATAACTTACCTAGTGACTATCCACGCAACTGTCTAGTCACACAAATCACACACTACAAAGCTACACAAACTAAAAAAAAATGTTGACAAAGCAAACCGTCAAATAATAAAACAAAATTGTTCTCAACAATAACATTTAACCGAAACAACAATGCGTAATCAACATAAGGGTAAAGTGAGACAGAAATTTTACAGTGTTGTAAATTCCAACAATGACCAAACAGAATATCGCCAATAATGTGCCTGGCACACTTTTCATTTAGATTTAGCATTACAGTATAGGGAAATCATGAGTCATAGTTCTATCTCTCTTGCTCACATATAAGGACCGTAAGGTATGCTTTGTTTACACTGTGCCTATTATTAAATGGCACAGGATACGTGTTACTGATCGCGTGGTGAAAATGTTTTAGGAAATTTGTGCGATTTAGGCTGAACTCTGCTGTCCGGACGATCGATAATTTTATAAATTGATTAAAAAAAATATATTACTAAAAATATTAACAAATAATATTTTTAGAGAAAATTGAAAAATTAGGGGTAGTGCCATGGCACTGTGGCACTACCCCACGAGCCGCCACTGCGGTCAAGCCCAAGTTGCCTTAATTAAGGAGGCCGGATATAGGTGCTACTGTCTCGGCAGAGCTACACTCTTAGTAAGGCAGTGCGACAGGTTGAGAGAGGATGGCTGGCAAACACTTGCAGCAGTCGATGCAACTAGCGTACTAGACACTTCTCAAGGTTGACGCTTAATGTTTATGCTAATATGGCCCGCAAATAATGTCATTTACGACCAGGTTATCATTTTACAATTAACGGTCGTTTCATTAACAAACAATATATTTTACTAAATTAAAGAGTAATGTATTACAATCCGTTTAAGATTTATTTATTTTGTGATTTAACTAAAAAACATTTGGCATTTCGAGTCCTACTGAAATGATATGCCGTTTTTATTCGATTAATTAGTGTATTTGCCATATGGAACATACACTATTGGCGTCGGTCGGATGGCGGGACCTAGGGATCAGACCAAAATTTCTCGACGTTTCATAGCCTCCTGAACAATTTGGCACCATTTTTTGGAAATGTTTATATATATATGTGTGTGTGTGTGTGTTCGCGGCATAACTCTCGAAAGACTTAATTGATTTGAATGAAATTTGGTACACACGTTGGAATCCATCACCGCACGGAACCTATTTAAAATGGGCCCAATCGGACCATTTTAAGGGTAGTTTTTAGGGGTTGAAAAATATTTTTGGGCCCAAAAATAACGAAAAATTCTCAGAAATGTTTCAAAATTGAAATTTAACCTTTTAGTAAAGCTCAAAATGTGCTGCTAAAATTTTAATAAAATCGGCTCGACAGGACCGGACTTACAAATTTTATGAAAACACTAGTTTGCGGATAGTGATTTACTTACTGAAGGATGCATTTAATTTGGTACAGAGGTTGCATTGATAATAATATTGAAAGTAAAGAAAAAAAATATTATTTAAGGGATGTATTAAGGGGTTAAATTTTTTATTTTGTCCAAAAACAAACTTAAGTTTGCGTATTAAAGTCACAAGGCCTGTATTAGCAAATACACTATATTGTCGGCAGGGTTTTGGCACTGCGACCCGAGTTTTGTTCTATTTTGGGTTCTTTTACGAATTAGGTTTAGTTGGATATTGTGAATGTGTTATGGTCAAAGTTCGAAGCGCGGGCACGCGCTCCTAGGATTGACCGGTCAATGTGCAGAAAAAACACAAGGTCAAGGCCCGAAATATTTTTATGTTTCGGGCTCTGGCTGGGATGTTTTTAGACAGAAGTTAAGAAAGTCACTTCGAACTTTGACCAGTCAATTATAGATGTAGCTGAATACGAACTTATGTCCGGTTAGAAATAAAATTAATATAAGATTTTCATTTTATTTTTCCATCACGATCAAAAGTACACAATATAAAATATTATCAAATCAACATATTAATCATTAATCAAACATTATGCTTTTAATTTAATAATTTAGCTTGAACTACAACATAATATGTAGGTACTGAAATAAGTGATATGTTCAACCCAACAAAGTTAGCATCATCAATACGATGGTCCTGTTATACAAATGTTTCAAATCAAATAATAAATTGACACAATTGACAAAATTATAGGGCAATCTACCGTTAGCACTTAAACGTTTTAAAATACCTGTTTAAATATCGAAATTGAATAAGTATGTAAAGTGAATGTACCGTTTGTGAATCAGCTGTTTTTAATATCTTAACAATATGTAGTATCTATTCAATAATTGTTCGGAAGATTACGCTTGTCAAAAAAGCTGTTCATTTTATATTGTATTTGTATGTATATATTCGACACTTGACAAAACAAACATCTTATATTATAGTTCATAACTCAAAAATAGATGTTTGAAACAAGGATTCGAACTGCTAATGTAAATTCCATTCAAAAGTAAAAGAATGTTTTGTCCTACCCCCTATAAAATAGCTGCTTTACATGCATGTAAAGTGATCCGTTACAGGCCGGTGTGCAGGAAAGTAAAATTCAATAGTAATTTATGTTTATTGTGCGTGCGACAGTCTAATATTAGAAATGAAGTTTGATACACAAATTAAGTGTAAATTTTTTTGAAAATACTTAAAATGAAGACAAAATCAGCTATTTTAGGTATAGGGGGTTGGACAAAAAATATCATATATATCTTGGACGCAATGATATTATGTCTCGTGTGACTCAAAACTCGCTAGCGCTCGTTTTAACATACTGTCACTACTCGTCAGTAATATGCCTCATTACGTCACTAGATATACAATCTACTATTATCACTTCATAAAAAGTTTATATTATTTTATTTTATATAGATAATTATTATGTAGAGTTCCCCAATAAGTCTAGATGGTTTTTAATACGCGATGAAATAAACACATAATAAACGAGCATATAATAATATTATACAAAATTTAAAAATTTGAATTATTACATAGTTATTATTATTATTATTTATTGTAAATTATAGACGCTCGACATCTGAGGTCATTAACGAATATCGAGGCGAATATTATTTGTTAACTTATGAACTCCACTAGTTTTGTAAAACAATTATTAAAAATTCCACAAAGAGCTATTATTTCTATCAGGCATGCAGCACTAAAAAGATGTGAATGAATTTGCGTGACCTCGCCAGCCGTAAAGGCTAATCACCCTATCGTACGTGCGTAGCTCATGATATGCCTACGTACCGTAGCTTGCATGGCGTTCCCTAACACTTGTCAGTGTTTATAGAATGAGCAATACAATAGATAGTTTTGTTAACCAATTCTTCATATTTTATGCAATTGCTTTCTTTTGCAATTGCAAATCTTTTTCATATTTTGGAAGAAAACATTTCCGATAATTGCAATTGAAAGTAAAAAAATAAGAAAAACCAATAATGAACTGCATTAGCCACGGCCATTTTAATTTTTTTATTAGTATTAACTCTTTTCTTTAGAGGTATTTTTAACAAACAGCAAGAGAACACCAAATTTTTTAAATAGGGTTTTATTACTGAAGCATTATACTTATACGATTTTCATTATACAGGTATACCTACCTCAGTATATTAAATAAATTATAATAATGTTTTCAGTCTTACCAACTTGAATAAGCTTGTTTATTAGTAGGAAGCTCCAAGAAAGTACAATAGCATAATAGCATTTGAAACTGCGTGTAAGAGGTAGGTAGTACTCACCTGAAATAGAAAAAAAGTAAATTTAAAACATTGAAAACACATTTGTTTCTAAATATGTATAAAAAGAAAAAAAAGTGAATATTACAATTCTTGTGAAGTAAGAACTGATTTTTCAATTTACATATTTATCCAAGCCCTTATAGGTTTAACATTTTCTGATTGATCCTGTTTATTTTGAACAGCGTTGCCTGTATCAGTAATTGCAGGATACCTAAAATTTTAGGTAGACTTTAAATCCCATAAAAGTAGGTATATATTTTAGTTTTTACTAGCCATTGCACGCGGCTTCGCACGTGTTAATGTTGGTTTTGACAAAAATTAATTATTAAATAATCAATTAATTATCTCTACATAGTATAAAATGTAGTCGCTTTCCGCGTCTATCTGTATAACCGCTAACTCCTAAACCACGCAACGGATTTTGATGCGGTCTTCACCATCAGTTAGATAATTTTTCACGGAAGGTTTATATAGGTATATAGCGAACGAGCGAAGCGGGTGAGTAATGTAATTCCTAAACCACGCAACAGATTTTGATGCGGTTTTCACCATTAAGTAGTTAGATAATTTTTCACGGAAGGTTTATATATATATATATAGCGAACGAGCGAAGCGAGTGAGTAATGTAACTCCTAAACCACGCAACGGATTTTGATGCGGTTTTCACCATTAGTTAAATAATTTTTCACGGAAGGTTTATATATATAGCGAACGAGCGAAGCGAGTGAGTAATGTAATTCCTAAACCACACAACGGATTTTGATGCGGTTTTCACCATCAGTTAGATAATTTTTTACGGAAGGTTTATATATATATATAGCGAACGAGCGAAGCGAGATTGTAATGTAATTCCTAAACCACACAACGGATTTTGATGCGGTTTTCACCATTAGTTAGATAATTTTTCACGGAAGGTTTATATACCTATATAGCGAACGAGCGAAGCGAGTGAGTAGTGTATTGGACCCGGGCTTTCTTAGCACCCGGGCGAAGCCGGACAGGGCCGCTAGTTAATTATAAGAAATTGAGTAAAGTTAGACCAAATCCAATTTCTTATGATGTTTAATCCAAACTACGAACTCCGTTCTGATAATTATTAATTAACACGAATAAAAAGTTAACCTCTACTTTAAGTTTGGGTACCAGTAAAAGGAATACCAAGGTTCATCAAAATCTGCCCAGTTGTTCTCTACTGATGTTGACACAAACAAACAAAAAATCAGGAAACACGTTTTCTTCTCATTTAGGTACCACACTAGGGTTCATGATTTCTCGAGCTTATCAGTTTCTCGGGTCTCGAGAATTCTCGAGGCTAATTTCTCGGGTCTTCTCGGGTTGTCGAGAAATTTACATTTACGTATGTTTTTGCATATCTTTTCGGTTCAAATAATGAAAAAAGTCGTCACAAAATTAAAAATGTGTATCATAAAAATATCTTATTTTAAATCAATAAATTAAGTGGTTTTCCTGTCAAATAAAAGTATCAAAATAATCATAAAACTTTTATTGACAGTTTTCAACAAAATTAGCTTCTCTCAAACAAAATAAAAAAAAATAAAAATTAAAGCATTAAAACGTTAATACTACGCTGACTTATAATGACAATCACAGCACCATTTTGGCAGGTTAATTAGGAAAAAAATCAACTTAAAACTTTGCAAGATCAATAAAACAACATCTGAATTCTGAACATAGTACATACATACAAAACAATTAGATCTGCTTACTCTGATAAAAAATATGCCTTTAGAAAAACTAAAGCATTTATAGCTTTATCAGACAGCCGGTTCCTTATTTTATTTACTACATTTCCTGAAATTGAAAACACTCTTTCATTTTCAGTTGAAGTAGGCTTAACTGAAAGCAATGCTTTGTACATCGATTCCAAATTTGGAGACCTCTTCCCAGTCTGTTCAAAAAGTAAAAACTCTCTCTTTATTATAGATTTTATAATTTTATAGACTAAAATATGATTTCTCGAGTTCTCGACTTTTCTCGAGCTTAATTTCCCGGGAACAAAGCCCAACGATTTCCCGGGAATTCTCGGCTCGGGAATTCCCGGGAATGAACCCTATACCACACAAAATACACAAAAACCTAAAAAAACGCAACAAAGCTATATTAGACAGAGACCCCGTTATGCATCAGTATTAATTTTAAATAATTAATTTGACCAATCATATTTCTATTTTCTATACACTTTTCTATAGACTTTTTATACCATGTATAAAATTAAATTTTGTCTCTCCCGAATCCTTTTTTCTGGAGTCTGATCTCTACGTGAGAGATCGCAATTAAGCGGAGAAAACGCCATGTTTTAATCGGTTATATTTGTTGGCTCGAATTAATTTCTATCCGACGTGGATACTGGGACTAAATCAACACTTTTATATACATGCACTCTAGCGGTGCCAGTAATCTACATAGTGGCTTTAATCGTGCCGGCAGCTCTGTGACATCATCGCCGGTGTACCTACTATGCAATATACAGGTCGCTGTGCGCCGCTCACCTGGCCCTCATCTCGCTGCACATAATAGCGGAAAGAATAAATACCTTATACACCTGAGCCGTTATACTGGCTCGCACAAAAAACACACAGCCGTCCCTTTCAAACTTCTTAAAAACAGAACCGAATATGTCCCTAATTTTGGGGACTATGATAATTACGTGAAAATCTTTTTAATTTGGCTGCATTAGTTTTTTAATACCCGTATTTTTGATGTTTAAAACTCAGTTGTTATAGTTCAAATTTTCGAAGACCAGTGAGTCGACATTATAAATAAATTGCTACAACTAATCACGGATTTGTCCCAGACAAGTTTCTTACTTTTTCATTACACAATAGATACGACGCGGTGTTTACAGCATGAAAAAGAAACCTCAAATTTTTTATCGAATTCTCTATAGTTATACTGTAAAACAAGGCCACGAACTCAAGCTGTCTTACTGTCGAACTCCTTGAACAGTCCTGAATCTTCATAGAAAGCGATCTGACTTGAAATCGTTTTTTTCTATTGCGTTTGTTTCTACAAATATAGCAGATCTAATTTGGTAAAAGTAACAATTCAATTTTCAGTTTTCACTAAAAATTAAAAAAAAAAATACTAAAAATAGACCCAGATAGTGGTTTACAAAAGTTATCAAAAAGAGGAAAGAAAAGCAATCTTCGAACACTTGACTTCAAATTCTTTTATGCAGTAAAGAAACAATAAAAAGATCTTCGGAGACAGTAACAAAAACAATTATTAAAATAACTAACAAAATGAAATATTTCTACATCAACCAGTTTGTTCGAGTTCAAACAATCTTCCGGCTTCTTACTTTTCAACGCGATCATTGTGCCAAATGTTTTCGTAGCATCCACTATAATAACGTTGAGATGTTCATCTCTTAGCCAAGTTGGGTATAACTGCTATATGTTTGGATATAATGCTATAATCCAGCCGTGGGTTGAACGAACGTTCATGACCTTGCTCACTGGGCATTGGCAAACTACTACAGATATAGTAATAGTAGGCATGGTACCAGGTCAAACCTTCTCAACCTTTTACTAAAGAGTTTTAATCTGCCCCAACAGTAATTCCTAATCTTTTCCATTCTACGCCTCCCTAGCAATATGTCAGATTTGTTTTGCATCTCCTGAAAGAACTGCCCAATGGTTATAATTATAGTGCAGCTGTAATGGCGGAAGTGTGTCGGAAAATTTTGTAGTAAGATAATAAATAAACTGTATAACTTTCCCCACTCACAAACTTCGTGTTCCAGATACAGATGACTAGAATAGCTTGCTAAACAGCGTTCATACAGCTCTGCCGTTTTCTAGATGCAGAATTAGGGTACAAAGTACAAACACGTAACGCAGGGAAGGGAAGTCTGAGTGCTTGTCGCTTGCACTGCCCAGCGCTTGTTTCCTGCACTTTCGAACAATAACGGTGCACACGTAGAAAGCTGGACACCAGAGCCAGTTAATTGAAAACTATCCGTAATGAAAGATTTTCTTTGGGTGAGAATGAACTATTTTTTTAGACAATATTGATTTAAAAGTTTTACGTAGAAAGAGAGTAGGAGTCCATTAGTTTAATCGTTAGGCGACGGGAATTTGGAGAGTACCATAACTTTTCCCGTACGCGTACCTAGCTGAAAATGAACCGTAAAATGTTTTTTATCTACATGAGGCTGGAGTTGGATACATTTATTGACATGTCGAATTACTTTAAAAAAAGACAGACAAGTGCGAGTAAAACTTGCGCCCTGATGGGTCTGTGCCGTTATAAACAATTTAATAAATATTAAGTTTGTCACATAATTAGAAATTAATGATTTTGGATTTTTTCCTTTACTTGTGCTATAAGACCTTCCTTTCAAGATTCTAGGTCAACAGGAGGTACCCTATATGTTTTTATTTGATGAGTGAGTCAGTATCAAAACACATGATTTTTGAAAGCCCGTATCTTTTTATTGCACTGAGTTAGAAGTTTGACCTTAGTATTTGATATTAATTTCAACTTGCCGCTCCTAAGAAAAAGGGTATTGACGGACAACAAAGTTATCCTATAATAAGGGTTCCGATTTCATTGTGAGGTACGGAACCGTAAACTAAAAATCAACAAAATATCCCAAATTGAGAAAAACAAGCGTCCCAAGATGACTGTGAGTATATTAAAAACTGAACAAAAAATGTATCAAACGTTCTTGTTCGCTGGACGGCCAAAGATGCAAGTTCCAATTAGCTCAGACTCGACTTCCTTTGCGTCTGGGTAGTGGGTGCACTCAAAAGTATGGCGATACATTTCATTCTCGCGTTGCTGACTCTCCAGCACTGGCAGCCAACGTTCTACGTGTGTGTACTGCGCACCCTTATTTCAGATCAGAATAATAGTTTGCTGGACGGCATTCATACGACCGAACTGCATAACTTTATCCACTCACAAACTTGTATTTTAGACAGTTAGGGAACTTCTGTGCCACAGTGACAAATTCACCTAGAAATTTTACTGGGAAATTACGTCTCAATCTCACACCCGGATTGAAATGACTTGGTTGTAGCGTCAGTTTTGCATTGCTCCCACTAAATTGAACAACTGCCTGTCAAAGAGGTTTCACACTGATGAGAATTGAATAATAATTAATCATTCAAACTCAAGTAACACAAAGTGGTTAGTCATTATGTCAACGACTGGATACTTAGGTATCCACTACCGTTGTCTTTTGAAGTTATTTTTCTTTTCCCGAAATTCCATCCACTTTAAAGAGTTCCTCAGTTATGTTGGTTGTCATGTTTATACCGGGTGTGGCTTAGAAAAGGTACCAGGAAAAATAGTACAGTGAACTGTAGGCAGAATCTGAGAATGCTAAGGAGATATGTTTTGAGGATAAAAGAGAGGTAGTAAATGTAAAATTTTTAGGTGTATATTTAAGTAGCAACCTTAAATGGAAAGCACACATTGGCATCATCAGTAAAAAATTATCAAAAATACTATTCCTCTTGAAAAAAATGGCAGATAGTACGTTTTATGAAGTTTTAAAAAAATTTTACTATGGAAATTTTCATTCAGTTTTAACATATGGTATTATATTATGGGGTTCTTCTCCAGAGTCTAGTACCATCTTAATTAAATTACAAAAAAGAGCCATTAGAATTTTATCGAAGATACTGGCTAGAACTCCGTGTCAAGAATATTTTAAACAAAATAAAATTTTAACACTACCTTCCGTTTTTATATACGAATGTTTAGTCTACCTTAAGCAAAATATTTCAATTTTTAATTTTCAATATGAAAGCCATAATTACTCTACTAGGGCAAATATTGATATTCTCCAGCCCAGGTTCACAGCGGATAAATATAAATATGGAGCCAATTATTGGGCAATTGCCTTTTATAATAAGTTACCTCGAAAAGTCAGGGAGTTACCTTTAAGTAAATATAAACAAGAAATAAAGAAAATGTTATTAAAAAGTGCATTATATAATTTTAAACAGTTTTTAAATTTAACTTTTTAGCATCGCATTCTATTGTATTGTACACTTAACTATGTAATCTGACTTGTTTACTATGTAAACAAAATAAATACTTATACTTATGAACCTAGTTTAGGTAATTGTTGCTATTTTTCATAGTAAATAATAATTTTGCTTGGCAAAAGTATATTCAGTGATAACAAAAAAAATTGCATCTACTACATAGTCTACTACAAAATTGTAAATGTTTTCAATGTTATTTTCCCAAAGTTACCTTTTCTAACCCACTATAGTGAGGTAGCTTAGAACTATATTTCAAGATTACTGATACCTGGCGGATAAAAGCACCAAATGTGGTATGATGGTACCTTAGGGTACCTATACTAATAAATGTTAGCCTAGGAGCCCTCTGGGATTTCTAAAAAACAACTTTCGGCGGCCGAAAAACCACGAAATTTTACCACCTTTTTTGCTTTTTTCGAAATATCTCAGAAACGATCGACTTAAGCAATTCTTCCATTATGTAATGTTTTAAAGAGGATTACATTTCCTACAATTTCCATTCTCGCAACTTTTCTGTGGTATTAATGGTAAGCGCGTTAAAAAGAAGGTAAGCGCGTTAAGAAAGGTAGTAAAATTTCATGGTTTTTCGGCCGCCAAAAGTTGTTTTTTAGAAATTCGAGAGGGCTCCTAGGCTAACATTTATAAGTATACCCTAAGGTACCACCATACCAAATTTGGTGCTTTCATTCGCCGGGTATCGGTAATTTCACTAAGCCACCTCACTACCTGGTGTATACTAAAATTTAATTTACATTGTATTGGATCTAATTGTTATAGTAATTAGTACTAATTAAATAGATCATATTGTAGGTTTTTCCTTGCAAGTTAATAGTAAACTATTTTCTCGTATCTGTCTTCGCATCTGGTACGTAACTTTTTAAATTTTGTATTTTTTACGTAATTTTTTTAACTATAACATTTTGTAATTTTTTTATCTCATTCATTGCTGTTGTCCCTGAATGCACAAAATCTGCAGCGCCTGCCTGACGTCACGAGTCGTCTGTGAATTTTATTACATTTTACGTGGCACTTATAACTGTAAATATGAAATCATCAACCTAAAGAATTTTTTAATGTTTTATTTTGGTTTCTTACAAACACAAACAGAAAATTTAATCATTTTATTATAAATTACATTTTTCTTAATCTCTACATAAAACAATACATTTGCATTTTCTCAAAATAATTAACCAATTATTTGAAGAAATATATTATTTCATTTTGATGAAAAATAAACGCCTTTGAAACGTAACATTATTGTTTCGTTTTTCCTTTTACTTGGGAAAACTTTCATTTATCTAAATATTTTTCTCGGAAATTCACAATGAAACAAAATATGCTGGACAATTTTTTTTCACACAATTTTTGATAATGAGCTTCTTCGAAAAGGTCGTCGACCGGCGGTTTTTCAATTTGAGTAAACATTGCAAACGTTTAATAGACACATTTTTATACGTTAAAGCATTCTCGTGTAATTATACATTATCAAGAAATAATTACCAACACGGTTTTACTTTCATTCGCGTTCTTTGCAATAATTTGTGAATTATTTTAACCCATTCTGAACCAAATACACAATATAATTCTTATAAAGCTATTATTAGACGTCATAACTATAGCTGAAATATCAGTTCTTAGCCCAAGGCGATCCTTGTTACCCAAAATCCCACTAAAACTGGCGATCTATAGCTTAAAACACCTTTCTGGAAAAATATTACATAACACGCACAAAACAACTCATCTAAATCGGTTAAGTAGTTACCCATAACAGCGTAGCGTTGAGACATCACTTGAAGTGTAAAACTTATTGCCAAATTCAAAGGGCGACAAATTTAGAGTTGCCAAGGGTGTCACTGAACCTAAATCCGCCTGAGTCTGCTGGATATAAAAAAATCAGTGCTTGTTGAGTCGCTCTGTGTACTTCGTGCACACAACTCAAATTCACAGTAACTAAGACTTCCATATCGGAATGCTGAGATTTCGCAATTCCGACATTTTGGACAACATTTTTAAACATATCAATTTCGAAACTGACGAAATTAATATTGGAATTCCGGAACAGATGAAAAGATAAAAAAATTTAGTAAATTTTCGCTTAATTTGCCGACTAGAAAGTGAATCTTAATATAGATTATAGTTTGTAGGTACCAATGATTGATGAGTTTTAGAGAGACATTAAATTATTAAGTTTTTAAGTTTAATATTCGAAGTGTTCCAAATTATTACTAGTCAATAACGTTGATTGTTAACGTCCCGTTATTGAAAATTAAAGGTTTTCAAAAATAAAAATTTGGGAAGTTTCGAAAATCGAGTTGTCAACAGATTTCGACGTTTTGAGGTCCTAGGAAGCTATTCTGACCATTTTGGGATGGACGTCCGTGTGTGTGTGTGTGACGTGTATGTAAACTTAAGATATCTTTGGAATGAAACAATCGATTTGAACGTTCAATACGGCGATCCAAACCGGTTTATCAAGACTTAGATCAAATTAAATTTTGAGCCCAATCGCACGAGTGCACTCAATTGGGCTCAAAATTTAATCAGATCTAAGTCGTGAAAAGCTCTTTCAATTGCAGCAAGATTCATCAAACTCGGTCAATTGGTTCACGAGATATCGCACGACAAAAATTATTTATTTTTTTTTAATTAAATTTTGTTTTCTCATAATTAATAAAGAAAATATTAGTTTTTTCGAACGCAAAAATATTACTTTTTTACTTTTTTTATATTTATTTAATAATAAAAAAAACAGACTCATAATCAACATTTTTTGAGCTCGAAAATATATAAATAATAACGTTTTCGAGCTCTTTTAGCTCGAAAACAGCGGGAACTTTTTGTGTTGGCCCGCACGATCAACTGGTTTCCAAATTTTTTGACGTGAATTCGATTAACGTCTTACGTTTTGTCCGGGGGGGTCGTTCGGAAAAATCATCTGACGAAATTAGTGATGTACTTTCGTCGTCTTCGTACGGCTACGCTAAACTAATAGCAGATAGAAAAATAATACTTATACCGCCTGAAAGGTCCATTCGGTGACAACACAAACGTATGCGCTTCAATGAATAATATTAATAACCCCAATGATGTCATACCCTCCGGAAAATTGCTCTAAAAATTGTCGAGGAGCGGTCGCCGCTCACTAAGAAGCGAGCTATAGCGACCAAACTACTTGTCCGTTTAGGACATATTCAACTGTATTTCATAGACAAGAGTATTGCCGATATTTTGACATCGAAAAAAATAAATTTGCAACATAAACAAATTTGTAGCGACGATTGGAAAATAAAATGCCAAGACCGAAAACAAGGAAGAGCAAAATAAAAAGGCATAATCCCATTCGCAACCGACTAAAACCACTCTCGACGGGTGCGGAGAGGGAAAGAAGAAAGAAGCCCAAGAAAATCAAACCAGCTCGAATTCACATAAAAAAACTAGCGGTAGTAGCCCGATTTCTACCACCCCGTTTTTTTGTTTGCTTTCTGACTCAAAGTTTCATTCAGCATTTTCCATATCAATAATATGTAAACATATTAATATCGATTTTAAAAAACGCATGTTTCTTCTACATGCAGGCATTTTTGTAGATTTTTCTCGATATCGGAACTATAGTTCCGGAATTAAGGGTGATCGGGATCCCATATTGGAGGCCCTAACAGCAACCTCAATCAAGGGTTTGAGACGCGGTTGTGGTTTCAATGTGCTTCGCAAATTTCTCACTTGTAGAGCAAAGGTTTGAGTGAGTATAAGGATTAATACTATAAGGATTGTTCCTTTCATTTAATATAATTTACGTCTGCTTCTCGACTTTAATATCCTATTTCCGATAACAAACGGCACTCGTACCGTATATCAATCCGCATCCATGTTACCTATATTACTTTTTGTTTTGTTAACAGCAGACTGCACACGCGCAAGCGGACGACTGATAGGAAAATAGGATTAGATAGATAAGTTTGAAAACAATGGGAAGAATTTTTGAAATATTTATATATTCTAATAATGAGTGGCCATTCTTTTAACTATAGGTACCTGCTTTCTTTTTAAATAATTCGAATACACAATTTTTAATACCGTAAAAAAGCAAACATTAGGTTAGAAACAGGTTAACGATCGCAATAATTACAAATTATTCACTTAAAGTACAGCAGATGTATTATAAAAACAAAAAACGAACGTGAAACAATGGAGCATGGAAAACGTTCATCTGCTGTTTTCACAATCAGCGCTGCAGTGCGCGCCACGGCTGAGTAAGAGAGACAAACATATGGAGAGCGCGTGCCTCGGTTCAGGTAATTAATGATTCACGATGTCTGACTGAGTACAATCAGAAGAGCACCTAACTATTAGATTTACGTTCATTTACAGTCATTAAATCAATCAGAATCTGTGTTACACATGCGCTCTTTGAAATAAGAAAAACAAAGCAAAACTCGCAACTCTCAAAGTTAGATTTTTAAAATGTCTTACGGAAAGTAACTAAGAACATTTATTTATTTTTTTATTTCAAAAACAAAACAAAAATGCGCTTCGAATACTATGGTCATTAGGGCTGCTGCCGAACGGCATATTACATATTATGATATTATACCTACATAGAATGAAACAATACACTGCATACCATACAATATACCTATACATGTAAGATAAGAAAAAAAGGTAAGTACATATTAATTATTATCGAGTAAGTATCAACTTTCGGGCAAGTATCAATATTGTCAGGTAAGCACTGATTTTCCGGTAAGTATTAATTTTAAGTTTTATGTTAAATATATATTTTTATTAGTCTGTTATTTTTATAAACTCCACTAATTTTAATTCACTAGCTTGTTAGTCGTTGTTTAAGGCTTCTTTGATTCTGCTGGAGATGTCGAGTTGGTGCCGGGCGTTACGGTATTTGTTACAGGTAAGAATAATTTTCACTAACGGGAAAAATTTGGTAACAGTTACAACTGTTTTTGTTTTTTTTTTTTTAAACTAACCTGTTACCAATAGCTGTTAAAAATAATATAGTCTCTATATTAAAATGAGTGTAATAATTTAGAATACGTGAAATAACATTACCTACTCGATTGGTCATTGTTATTATGTCGTCAGACAGTAAGACTTGATTATTTTTTCGCACATTTTTTGGCACAGTTCAAGAACTAAGGCTTAACATTTAAAAAATATAAGTACTTATATATATTTTTTGAATTCTTAAAGCAAATCCAAATATTTCTGAAATTCTTTCACCGTTAATAGATGCGGGCAAATGACTTCTACAACTGTGGCAAATTTCAAGTCGATAGCAATAGTAGGTACTAAGAAAAACGGCTGTGACATACAGACCATAAAGGTTTCGTTTTGACCTTTTAGATACGGAACCCTTTAGATATAACAAACGAAATTTAGGTGGGTACCGTGGTGACGGAACTGTTTAAAGATTACAACACTGAGTCAATACAACTTAAAAATTAAATAAAAAACACGTGAAAAATTTGTCTAATTTCTACCTAAAACGCAAGGGAGAAAGGCTGTTAGACATAGATTCTCAAATGAGGAACACTATTTTACGTATAGATATACCTACTTAAGAAAATACGTCGCTGCCTCTTAGCTGTTTTAAATTAAATCATGGCCTTATTGTCGTTTGCTGGTTCAGATATTGTAATTAATTAAGGATTTCAAAGCATATATTAATACAATTATTATGAACTGCATTAGAAGAAATCATACCTATCTGTATAAACGAAAAACTTCCTATTGACACCTGTATTTTTGAAATTTACCACACAACACGTACTATGTAAATAGATCGGAAATCATCCGCCATTATTTATTTCTCCGTTTCTCCACCTCGTGCGCAGATCATTTCGACTATTCCCTGCAAGTAGACGCATGGGGCAAATAGCGCATAACGAAGATCACTTTCGTTCACGCAAAAAAATTAGTAGGTACAATTGGGTTTCCATCAGAGGCACATTCAAATATTTAAAACCGTTCTTGCTTAAAAAAAGTCGAACTCCTGCGTTTAAAGCTAATTATATGTTCATTGACCGAATATGTCGAAATTATTTCTATATTTGACTTAAATTATGCATCATTGACCACTGAGTTTATCGATGTTTTTAAAAAAGTATCCATTTATATTGGGCAATCAACTATCAAATAACACCAGTTTCGTAAAATCATGCAGTATCGTCTCTTATGATAAAACACCTGTTAGAATCTATTAAAGTATATGAAATCGTATGAAGTAAAACGGGAAAGTTTGACGTTTGACCTTCGCAAATAATCTAAACATTACAATAAATAATAAAAATTGTGTCATTTTTAATTTGTACTAAGTTTAGACACGGAGGTACTTGAAACTGAGCGCAGGTGACACTTTGTGACGTAATAATCACTTTCTCACGTATGTGACTTAGTTGCTAGGAATAAGATGAATAAGTCACGTCATATCACTGCGAATATGATATAAGTACATATTACGTAGTACAGTACTGTGAAAAAATTGCAAGAGTAAAAGTTTATGTGGGTGCTTAAAATTCGCTAAAAATGGATAATCAGTGTCTAGATAAGGTATTTTCAAATACATTACAATTTTAAAATTGCGAAAAATAGTTACGTAAAGGAATTTTATCCAAATAAGACGCTTTGTTTAAAGTTGTATTATTATTATTATTATTGTAGATTATAGACGCGTCGACAACTTAGGTCATTAGCGCCTTTAAAGTTGTATATATTCTTTTCTATTTAAAAATATTTTTTATCGAATACAAAGCCACTATCAATTGAAGTCAAAATTTTAAAGCTATTTTAGTCTACATTTTTGTTCCACCAAGAGAGACGTACAGCTGAGGGGCTACCGATTTGATGAGTTTTTTTAGGTTAAATTAGAACCAAAAATTAAATAATATTTTGCACCATTCGATATAATAATCCTTTGGAATAAGCATACGCACGTATAGGAGCCAGCTGCTCCCCCACCTGGATCTGGAATAAAATGTGAAAATTCATAAAGCTTATTTCATAAATTCATAATAATCCCTTTTATTTTCCGTTATTGAACTTTGGCGCCTGAAAATTCCTCGAATAACACTTAGAACGTTTGGATTATCGTTATTAAATTACAAAACACCCATATTGACTTTTGAAAAAAGATATAGTTCGCTACATTCTTGGACAAGAACTTAATTGTATTTTAAAGACCACCAACAGCTAAGGTTATTTGGGCCTAGCACCAATTCATATTTTCAATTCATTATTTTTTTTTTTTTTAATAATAAATTGAAAATCCAATTGACACTTTTACCAGCTCTCGGGCTAGAACTCGGGACTTGTAATAGAGGAACTATAGCAACGCCATGTAAACAACAGCGCCGCTACACTCTCGGCTATTCTCAAGCCCTGGACAAGAACTGAGGATCTATTTACGTATCAACGATATACGTAAATAGATCCTCTATCCTTGTTCAAGAATATAGCGATTACTGTATATGTTGGTGGGAAAGACTATCTATAGTCAAAATTGGCTAGCCTCCCCCCCCGGTTGTAAGAACATTTTTCTATAGCCTAAAATGTTAAGAAGAGCTACTACCTATTTATTTAAAAAAATAATAATTCGCTTTTGTTATTACTTATTTTTCAGATTATATATGAGATGTGACGGGTGACGTTGTCAAGTTTATATTGCAAAATTTTATAGTATTGTATTTTAAAGACCACCAACAGCTAAGGTTATTTGGGCCTAGCACCAATTCATATTTTCAATTCATTATTATTATTTATTTTTTTTTAATAATAAATTGAAAATCCAATTGACACTTTTACCAGCTCTCGGGCTAGAACCCGAGAACTGGGGACTTGTAATAGAGGAACCATAGCAACGCCATGTAAACAACAGCGCCGCTACACTCTCGGCTATTCTCAAGCCCTGCAAAATTTTAAGTATTCTTTCGTTTATAATGGTGATATTTTCATTATTAACACTGGTGATACTTTCTTCTCACCGGGGTTTAATATATAATTCCTTTTTCCTCGTGTAATTTGTCAAAACCGATTCCACACCCGGTATGTATGTGTTTTTAGATGTAATATTTGACTTCATTAGTTTATAACGAACGTGAAAGTAGGTTGAATTGACTCTCTACATGTGTGTATGTGCAATTGTGCACATGTATGTGTAATCAGTTTAAATGTATGTACACAAAACATTACACTGTTTGATGTACGATGCTGCATGCAAATACGAGATACAGTCAACTCCCTCTAAGAACGACGATTTCAGACCGAAAACACTCTTTCCCAGACGAACGGATTTTCAATTAATGACATGAAAATTCGGTGATATAAAATAACACCCTTAATTACTATGGAAACTTATTGCGCATATTTACCAATAGTTTTCGCGATATCATGTAAACCAGTAACAAAAATGATTTCGAGAAAAACGCGTTTAATGATTTAGATATGGCTTCAGAGGAATATAATAGGTAATCGCACTTATCAACAATATCGCCCTCCTTGTAAAACTTATTTTAAGTCAACTGCTTTTTTCTATGGTCAATACAAGCATCTCCAGGCACATATTATGCGCTGATTTGATTAATTAAAGGCTTGTGATTTCGACAAATTCTTCGAATTCGATTTAAGACTTCAAGAATATATTTTTTAAACAAAACTTAAGAATTTTCCAAAACAACATAGACTTTGTAAGAAGACTTAGTATACCGGAAATCTCTACATTAACGGACAGTACATAATATTCTATATCCTATTTTACCTCTCTTTTGCGGACAGATTACATATTTTAACTACTCTAAGAAATTTCAAAATTTATTGATAGTTTATGGCACCTATTCCTCGGTTTTTTTTTCCAAGACTAGATTAAATAGCAGTTCAAAGAAATCCTTACATATAGCAATGTGTCCTGTATAGTAGATGGTGAATTAGATAACCCGTTCTAGTTTATACACTATTTAGTATTTAGGTTTCTATTTCACCCCTGAAACTAATTAACGTTAAAATAAAATTTTTAACATCATTGCATAGGTACAGTATTTGTGTGATGTTACTTTAGGATTTGATTATCTACCCCTAAAAACGACTGGGATCGGTGGGGCAGAATTTCACTCATAAAGTAAATAGCACTTATGCCATTTCCATGCCAAAATGAGCTTCCAAAAGTTCAATACATCTCGTATGTGAAGTTGTGAACACTCCAGCGATTATAGACAAATTTTTAGAACCCAAGGATGTCCACAGTAAAGGGAATAACGTTATTTGAATGTTTATGAATTAGATATTAGTTTATACGACGCACCTCGTACAATCACAAGTCACATAGGTACCATACCCTTTTGGTTCACAATCATACAATATGCTAGACTTAAGAATCCGGTCGCGTAACGTTTATCACAGGTGTGAATTACAGTACCGTAAGTACCTACATAATATACTTGTTTGATGTACACTATCGAGTATCGTGCAAACAAAATCGCATTTAATATTTTCAATCGAATGAGCATGAATAGACTTTAAAATAATTAAAATCGGTGTGGAGAACCATAACATGGCTTCAATATCCCAAAATAATTTTTAATACGAAAAATTTCAGTGAAATTTGCGAACTCTTCGACTTGCTTTACATTTTCGCTTATTACTTATCCCCATTTTGTCTCGGCATAATAATATTATTATCCCGAGACAAAAGAGGGAAAAAGTAGGTCTTTTTAAACAGTGAAAGAATTTTTCAAATCGGTTTAGTAGTTCCTGATTTTACCAATAAGGAAACATTAACTTTTTCTGTTTATAATATATTGGAATAGGTTTACGAACAACTCGGACGTAAAAATAAATGATACATTTTTAGAGTGTTGGGTCTCCAAGTCACTATATGAATATTATGAAGTATTAAAAATACCTTGTATTATGTCTGTCTTGTGACTTCTTGTGATTTAACACGACGCGTTTCAGCAACGAGTTGCCATCTTCAGGTGTGGTTAATTATTTTTTTAAAAACACATATTGAGTATTCGTAACACTATATAATATTATGATGCTAAGCACTGTGTAATATGTCGTAGATTGTATTTCTAATACTTAATAATAATCATATAGTGACCCATGGAGACCCAACACTCTAAAAATGTATCATATTGAAGCTAGTCAAGCAAAGCTGGTCTATAAATACAAAAGTGTAAAAATAAAAACTGTAAACTCAGAATAAAATATAGTTTAGAATAATCGCGTAGGATGGCGCCACTTTCGCTTAGTTTCTATCTGTAAAGAATTTTCCAAGGGACGAAAACACTTAATTTTTCGATAGCTGTGAAATATCCAGTAGGTAATTCATTTCGTTGGATTTATTGTTACAAAAAAAAAAACTAGGAAATTGTTTATTTTGCATGAAATAAAAAAAAACAGTTTAAAATGCTAAGATTACAAAAACAAGTTTAACAATTTTGCATAAGAAATTTGAAAAAGGTAAAGAGAAAAAATATTTTTACTTCACCTTCAGATATTTTAATAAATTAATTTACAGACATAGGAACGAATTCCAAATTTGTATAAATAGGTATTTAAGTTGCATTAAAATGCACTGCAAATATCAAACTATAAGTATATAAACAAAAATGACATTTTATTTTATTATATGAATACCACAGGTGGACAGACACTGGGCTGTGGGCGAGGTTGAATATCCATATCTGTAATCTGTATTACTGCGATAGACGGCCCGTGCCGACGCGTGGGCAGAAAGTACGTCCTTCAAAGTATATGTAGATAGTGTGGAAATCCAATAATGTGAAACCATTAATAAATAATAATAATAAATGTCTATCAATTCAATAATTATTTGTTATTTTATTTTACATACTACAGGGCTGGCAAGTGGCAGGTTATGTCAAATTGCACTATAAAAATGTGAAACTTTATTAGCCTCGATTGTTTTCCGTTCGGTTACACGCCATGTCGAGCGTCACGTCACATTCAATCGAAGCGAGCGATCAGACCAGTACTCATCGAAAAGCAGCGACGTTTAGCGAGGATGTTCATAATTTAGTTATATTGTACGACTGCATAAAAGTGTGATTGCAGTCGACCAGACCAGTACTCATCGAAAAGCAACGACGTTTATGTTCGTAACTATATTGTACGTTTATATAACTAATATCGTACGAATATTCAGTCGAGCAGCACGTGAAATATCCTCAATCACTAACAATAGAATCTGGATTCTTACGTTCGTCTCCATACTGATTAGGGTTCAAATTACAGTACCAAAATCAGTTAAACAAAATTATATATAACTCCTCCAATCTCCATACTTACCTACTCCGACAACCCTTAACCAGTGGCAACTAACATTACATATAATAATTATATGTAAATATTAGCTGTTGAAATAATATTGTACTTAAACCATACTTACCTTACTCTCACTAACAAATGTAACTAAATTGTACCAGTGCTTATGACCGTAAGGTTGATGCACACATTGTTTTTGTTAATAATAAAAAAAAAAAATATATACTTTCGGCGATTTCTGGTTAAAAGGAATTAGGGTTAATGGCAAAAAAGTTTACTTGAACCGTGGTTTCATAAAACCGCACCCTACTTTTATATTTCTTTCTAATGTACATCAGTTCCAATATTTAGGTATTATTTCATATTGACATCATACAGTTAACATTTATTTGTAAATTGCATCTGTAAAATAGAGTTCGTGCCCAATAAACATTTCATGTTTTATAAGAGTTACCAACATTTTCCCATCACCAAATTATATATCTACAATTGATATAAGATAGTGTTAGAAACGTTGTCATTACACTTAATATACCCCTTAAGGAGCTTAAATGGAGAATCCTATAGGGGTTACGGCAACCAAAATTAGGTGCTCTTATATAACTTTAAAGTCTTATAATAGTGGTGAGCGATACATTACCGTTACTCTTATATGACTTGCACGGTTACCTCTATAAATATTTTAAGTTTTTAAAGGTCCCGCTAAAGTAGGTTCAGTTACCATTGTAAAACTAAAGTATAAGTGCATCTCTTTTTCACAAGGTTATTAAAATAGTTATGTCTTCTTCTTTAGTTTTACAATATGGCAACTGGTTAAATGTAGAAATAAGGTCTTACAATCAACTTCAAAAATAGTTTCCAGGCACATGTGAAGGATTAAAATTAACTGCGACTCTGATTTTTCTGAGAATATATACCACAGTACTTCTAAAAAAAATGCGCGCCTTCAAAATAACCACATTTGTTTATTTAGAATGAAAAATGCTAAGTGAAATTCCCATTAATTACAGAATATTTTGCAAAAAATATTATAACCCACGTAAAAAACCCAAAAATAATGAAGTGCGGAGTGACATAAGATTTCTTCGGTGCATTTTTCATTTCACAAAAATTAACACTTCTGCTTTGCAAAAATGATTGCATCGCATGGCGGCTTGAAAAATATGGCTACTTTCATTATATAACCCTAATCACGACTACAAAACTATTATAAACCTTATTTTTATATTGTGGCTCCATACATTATCCTTATATAGCTTTTAGTAATTGTATACGTCCTTTAGTGTTGTTATATATCCTTAGGATTTATAAAGGTGCAATGATTTCCTTTATATAACTTTAAGTTAACTTATAAATCTACGGTTACCGTTATATAGCTAAAGGGTTTATAGGAGACTACCGTTACCCTTATATAACTACAGAGGGCACCTAGTTTTATAAAGGTAACGGTGGCCACCCCTTTTGACTTTTTGCCAGTTCATATTTACGCACAAGTTAATAAAAAAATGGGTATACAATACTCATTCAATAACAAACTGCACAACTCGAGCAACGAAAATTATTACAAGATAAACATTTCTGGTTAGTTTTATAAGTTGAAAGCAGGGTGCCGTTTAAGTTATATAATGGATATCTCAACACCAATAGTTATATAGCTGTTACCGTAGTTACTAATATACACAATCATGATTACCTAAAGTTGTGTAAAGGTTTTATAAGCGCACTAATCAATGTAGGTATTATAATTGTTGTCAACGCTACCGTTATATAAATTGAAATTTATAGTGGCAGCGATGAACACTACAATATAAGTACAGTTATATAACGAAGTGATTGCAACTGTTATATAACCTCTTTATAAAACTTTAAGCTCTCGTTACTTCTAGTAATATAAGAAGGTAACGTAAACTTTTACAACACTAAACTTATATATCTTTTGGTAACCATGTTAGAAGGTAATCCAGGCGTCTGCAATATAACAGTTATATAACGTTGGTTTTGAGCAATACTATTATAAACCCATTATATAACTTAAGCGTTACTACAAGTAACCAGAAATGTTTATTGGGTGTATCTATTAAATTCATAGTAGGTACCGTAATTCTAAATACAGATTTTATCTACTATAAACTAATTTTTACGACCAGAAATAAAAACCTTACAAAATAAAAAGAAGTGAAGTAATATTTGTTCCGAGACATTTATTTGATTTTCTTAATACTTGATGATGTCTTTTTTACGACAAAACTTGTGAATTCGTTTAATGTGTTTCTTGAGTCTTTTCAGGGTTCGGTAGCTATTAGGAACCCTTATGATTTCGTCATGTCTGTCTGTCACAGTCATTTTTGATGAAATTTCATAGGCAGATGTCTTTTATATTCGAAATACTAAAGGTATTGAGAAATAATTGTGAAAAAGTTTTTTCGAATAACCTCCTCATACATGAGAAGTCATTTATCACGTAGGTACATCATCGAGATGCTCCTTATACCTATGCTATAAGATTTCCTAACGTGTAATTTAATTTTTGAGCCCCAGTAATGAGCTATGAGAATACAAAATCGTTTGCAGGATATCCTGCCTCTAACGTTCCAAGTGTTTGTTCAAAAAATCTGAAAACAATTATGAATGTAATACTTTCATTGAAAATTATTGCGGTCACTATAAAATAATAATTTGAAAATCCTCTAATTTCCCAACGGCTTGTTAAAAAAAATTTAAAACAAACATGAAAATACTTTATGAAAAGCACAGCTACGGAACTCTAATTTATGCATGTCCGATACGCATTTCATGCCATGAAATATTTATTCAAAGACATTTAAATCTCTTGGTACAGTTAAGTTTGGAAACCCTGCAATCAACATCTGAATAGTATTCCATTAAATATGTAACAGATACTTCTTGATTTTGAAACAGATTTTAACGTCGTCTATTTAATTAAATGAAGTGACATGTCTCATATAGTATAACGTTACAAAAATTTTATCTTTATCCTCTCAACAAAAAATATCACGTTTCTGTTTAGAACGGACGTAAATTATAAGTATTGTTAAAGACATTCAAATAAACACGAATGAAAATATTAGAAATTATACAATATGATCCACTGGACCGTTTATTAATTAATTTGTAACAAAAAGATCAGCAACATGTAAGCTTCACCCTTCGACTTCTGACTCCGTCTGCCCAGTTGCACTGCATCATCACCTCTTCTTTTGATGACTGGCTTAGCTATATCTTGCAGACTCGCATGGTGTGTACGCATGACGCACACACAAAAATGCATCCACGGCCACACTATGCTCCTCGCACTGCTCCTCGCTCTGCTCATCGCGTTGCCGCGATGTTGCCCTAAGCGGCCACACACTGCTCTACTCGAGGTACTCATCGCGACGCTCCGCACTCGGCTTTCGCCTTTCGACAATGGAAGTTAATACTGTAGCAGCTAACAAATCAATGAATTTTAATGTCTCTTCATTAGACCATTCATCGTCGGTCGGCGGCATGACTGACATATATAACGGTTCCAGTACTAACTACTAAATACGAGTGCTTTATTTGAGCGCTTGATGCGTACTGCGTGGCGCGGGAGTATGTGGCCGGCTTATTCGTGCTCTATTGCCGGGCCTTTGACTCGCGCACAAAAAACCGACAATAAAGGGAGCACTGGGCATGACGAGCAGCATGACGTGCGGCATGGCGAGTAATGCGGCCACACTACGTTCCTGCCTCCTTTCCTCTCCACTTCCCATGCCACTCGTCGAGTGTGTGGCCGTAGCATAGAACAGTATATTGACTATCCGCACCAATTTTTTTACTATAAATATATTTAACTTTGTGTAAAACAGAATTGTTATTAAAGTTTTTTTGTGTGTTTATCTTTGCAACCGGTACACGAAACATTGCCGAAAAAAAATTCATTATAATATGCTAAAAATCAAATCTATTTGAAATCAGCAGATCTGGTTGCGCTGGTTATAAGTACTGTTTTGTTGTAATTGTTACAACAAAACAGTTAACAAAGTAACTAAATCTGGTTAAAATTGTAAATATAACCTATGTTTTTATTACAATTTTTTTTATCTATCTTTTATTTGTATTATTAGTTATCTTTTATTCAAATCTGAAGTTACTGGCAGATAACTATAAGCGATAATAAATTTATCGATTTTATTCGGATATACTCTGTACTCGGGGACAATAATTTTCTCTTCATCGACTCACGCCTAGTTAATTAAAAACACCGACTGGTTATCAATGAATGCGATTGTGTAAATAAGAAGCAAGAAGTAGGCAGTGAATTCTCACTACTAGTACTTTCACAGGCGGTGATATATTTTATTTTTAATTAAAAATAAAACTCTATAGGTGCTTATTGCTTACATCTCAGGTAACATAGATATGCACTTACGAAATACGATTTAAATCAAATATGACTTGTATTTATTATATGCGTTGCCTGCACGCTTAAAATTCCGATTTTACGTATTAAATAAATAAATAAAAGTTTTATTTCAAAATAAATTTACAATTATGTACATATAAAATATGTTGCAGCGTTCCATTTTTTGCCAGCTGCTTATAAAAGAAAATGAAATAACAAAAAATTTAATTCTGAACCTTTTTGACATTTTGGGAAAAAGTTAAAAAAAAACCCAAACGAGTGAACAAAAAAACAACACGTACAGTGATTTCACATATACACTAATTTTTATTTTAATGAGACGCTAATGACCTTAGATGTCGACGCGTCTATAACCTTCAATAAATAAAAATTTATTTTAATGCAGACTTTATCAAATATTATCACTTTACGGTTAAGATATGTTTAATCCTTTTATGTTTATTTGAGCAAGGTAACTCATTTAAATTGTAGTTTCCGAGATTTTACGTATTATAGCCATATCGGAATACTGCAGTCTATTAATAAATAGCACTACTATAACCACGGCACCCACAACCTGTAGCGAGCTTCCAGTCCAGGATTTTTGGCGGTCCCCTGCATACCGTTTCGATTTTTGCCTTCTGTTCATCTCATAGTTTGCCCTCATAAGTGGATTGTGGAGTACTCCACAATCCACTACATAATACGCATGTGCTTAATATTATAACGTGTAACGGATACTCAATGCGTAAATTTAAAAAAAATTTAACCACACCTGAAAATAGACTCGTTGCTGAAACGCGTCGTGTTAAAACACAGGAAGTCACAAGACGAACATCAAAAAATACAAGGTATTTCTAATACTTCATAATATAGATATGGACCTGTTCCGCTCAAATAAGCATAGGGTAATTGTTGAGAATTTTGATGTTGTTCTACATCACTTTATTATAGGTAGTTTACTAATATTTTCGAGGAATGAATTCACAGTAAAATATTGGTAGATATGGAGAAACCGTGTTTACATGAATTTCATGTTACAAAATCATTTTTCAAAATAATTTTTAATATGAAAAATTTCAGTGGAATTTGCAATAAATCCTTTATACGATACTTGGGCCATATTGTTATATTATGTACAAAATATGTATAAAATTATGTATTTACATATGTACTATATTTTCAAAACCACTGATTCGATTGATACCAAAATCAAAGGCTTCTGTGAAGTTATTTTGAACGAAAAAAAAATTCCATAGAGAGACACATGCAAGCAGAGCCAACGTGCGGAAAACCACTTTTCTTTATGTTTGGAGGGCAGTAAAATGAGAATCTGACCTTATGTCGGACACGATTTTTCGACCCTATCACCATATTTCCATTTCCTTCCGAAGCGTGTAAGTAAAAAATTCGACTGATGACCAGTTCTATACTTCCCACCTATTAAACAACAAATAACTAAAAATTACCGTGGTAACGAATACAACGACCTTCAAGTACTTCTACGTTCAAATTTGTGTATTGTCTATCTTATTCTGGCCGTGCGCGACAAGTATCTATACAGGGAAATTGAAAATTGTGTTTTAAAGACCACCTACAGCTAAGGTTATTTGTGCCTAGCACCAATTCATATTTTCAATTCATTATTTTTTTTTTAATAATAAATTGAAAATCCAATTTTACCAGTTCTCGGGCTAGAACCCGGGAACTGGGGACTTGTAATAGAGGAACCATAGCAACGCCATATAAACAACAACACTCTATACAGAGAAGATACGTAGCATATATTTGCAAGAAATAATTCTTTGAAGAAAAGCATGGTCGTCTTATTTGTTTATTGATCTACTGATGGCTAGCTTATAGCAAAAATCATGGTTACCTTGATTTACGTACAATTTTTTTTAGTAAAATATTTTTCTTCTCGAAAAAAATATTGAGAGTTTTCTCATATTATAACATCTAGAATTCATTTATATTTTTTTTTACCTATGTTAATACGTGACATTGAGAACGTTTTTTTTTAATATCTCAGAATCCACTGAATTGATTTGGCTCAAAATCTAATCAGATCTAAGTTAAAGGCTGACAAATACAACAGAGCAAACGGCATGGCCGTATGTTGTTCCGTTTTTACGATATCGAAGGCGAAAAATTGACCACACACACACATACAGGCATCAGTCAGAAAAGGGTCACAAACGATTTCTAGGGTCTAGGGTCTCAAAACGTGAAGATCTGTTAAAATCTCGAAATATTTTTTTCGGACTAAATCCATTATTTCCCTACCATAGTAGAGGTGGGAAGTAAAAATTACATCAAAACAAAATCATTATTGATGATTATTGTTTAAAATCATTATTGTTTTAGGCGTTAATTCACATTTTCCGTGATTGTTGTAAAGGAAATTCCACTGTATATTATGCATATTAAGTTATGACGGTTACGCCACTTACATCACAACCATCATTAAATGCGTCTTATCAAAATTCTTTCTAGTCGATTAAAATAACTTTTCACTTAAGATTACATATAAGTAGTTTTATAAAACATATTTTTTATTAACGTGTTTTATTTTCAATTAGTTGCTGGAATGAATATATACTAAGTGCATACCTTAGAGATTATATTTCTTATTTGTAAGTACAGATCGTCTTTCTCCAACTGGGACTAATTCAATTCTTTTAGTAGGCATTACTGATTAGGCGAAAGAGCAATAACAGTTATTTATTAACTGTTACCGAAAAATAACCAGGTCCAAAAATAGTAGTTCCTTTACCGAAATGATGATGTCATGTGTTTATTTTTATCCATGGCTCCATAAAGGCCCAATTCCACTGAGGCAACATGCCACTTGTCGTTTAGTGTTGCCGGTTCTTTAGGTATGCCACAAAATTTACAATGTCGCACGCGACACTTGACGCCCAATGTCGTATGCGCTTTGTCGTCTGTGTTGGTTGCATGCATCTAAACCAATTCAATAGAAGCAGCCAGTTTGTACCATCATGTGACCATGTCTCTAGAAACAATCGCTCAACAGCTCAAACTCAAACAATTTTCTTTTCTTGGAAGGAGATGAACCACTCTTCTTTGAATTATGTAGTGTTTTTCGTTCGCAATGGAAAACTGAACGCAAATTCTTAAATTTCTTCTTCACCTCAATCACAGTACTTTCATTTACTCGCTAGCTGCTTCAGCTTATCATTTTCAAGTTGTTGTCTTTATAATCAATAATTTTATTGACAAGTTGGTTGTGGCTTTCGCGGCCAGTTGATGAGCTGGTGTTGTCCTGATTCGGGTCTATAGGCCGTCGTTGGTTGGAATTGCTTCCTAACGTTTCGCTAGCACGAGTGGCGAGCTTCTTCAGAAGTCCTTCCATCTCCGATGCTGGATGTATAATGACAAATTCTCGGGCGCAGGTTGTATTTATACCTGTGGGTAGGGGGCGGAGCTTGTTCAGCTTCGGTTGACCTTGTGATATCGGTCGGCATTACTCGGGAGTGCCTGAGTATCGGGTTCCAGATCTGGTTGAGCATGAGGGTTTTCTCCTTTTTGTTGAAATTATTGGGATGTTTGTGGATCTCGATGGTTTCTCTGACCAGTCTGTTGTGGTAGCCGTTGACTGATGCTAGCAGCCTACAGTTCTCAAATTGTATCCTGTGGTCCCCGTCGGTCAGTGCGTGTTCGGCTACTGCAAACTTCTCAGTTTGTTCTAACCCTGCTCCTGCGATAAGGTCTACATTGGAACTAACAAGAGATCAATGGGAACAAGACTCAGAGAGCATAAAGCAAGCTGTCGTTTAGGACAAACTGAGAAGTTGTACTTATGTGATAAAAAAATTGCAATATCAACATTTAGTTTTTGTAAAAATATTTAAATAGAATTAAACAGCGGTAACTAATGCCAAAAAACTTATTACCAGTATTAATATATTAATAATATTAATTATTATTTCCCGTTAAAAACATTTTCAATATTAATAAGTAATACATTCTCTACGAGCTAGCTGTTAATCCAGGTCCACAAGCAAGGTTTTCAACAACGTTTTGCCTGTGCAGTTATGCGAACTGCGCGAAGACGGTACACGAAGTAAAAAAACTGAGCAAATAGGCTTAAAAGATGGATGACTTGCACAAATATGTCGGTGCGTTTGGACGCGGTGCTCCGTCTTCTTTACACATTTGGCTCAATTTTCCTTACATATTAATGCAGGAATATTGTTTTCAAATTATCACAAATTTATTTTCTGTTTTTTTTTTTTGTAAATTTGAGATTATCTTAATTGAGATTCAGGTTCACCTCGCAATTCACGAAGTAATGTCATATGAGAAATTTTTTGTCTTTTCAATAGCCAATTTTTGAACCATATTGAACGTCGCGGACGTTTAAGCCGCCTTTTTTTACAAGACAAATTGCGAATATTGCCAACAGTAACACTTCCTCCATGATGAAATTTCTACAGAACTGAGTGAAACTCTGTTAAAAAACGGTGTTGAAAACTGTACCTACTATGTGGACACCTTCTAACTGCACCGTTTTTTACAATGTTTTGCCTGCGCAGTCATAACTGAGTTATAAAACCTTGCGTGTGGACCTGGATTTATTCTCTGGTCACATGCTATGTATTATTTGCAAATTGTATACTGTTCTTGTGTTCTTGTTATCACTACAATTTTAAGTATTTTTATTTATATTAAAGTAATGTTAACGTGCACCGTGGGTAAATACTAGATATATATGTGGCTACTGGCCAGTAACAGACTGTTATTTTCAAGTAACAGTTATACGACGTGCTATCAAAAAATAACATTTTCGCCCATAACTAGACTGAGAATTACTCAGATCAAGGTTTTTCAGATAACGCTTTAGCTAGAATACGAGTAAATAAGGAGGTAAATTAGTCGCACAAGAAAGGTCGATTTATATATTATCCGGTCAGACACGGCGAGAGAACGTAGCATTTCTGGCAAGACAAACATTTTTACATTTATTTCAAATACGAATATTCATACTTAGCGGTTCCCGTCCGTTTAGACACGTATCAATACTCGTATTTGAAATGCATGTAAAAATGTTTGTCTTGCCGGAAACGCTACGTTCCTGCGCCATGTCTGACCGGATAATATAAATCGACCTTAAACCGTAAGATGTACGATAATATGCGCTCAGAAAATTTTTATTAGGTAATCAAATTCATCAGATTAAAATTTAGTTCTAGTTTTTATATGAAGTTTAGAATGACGTGATGCGATTATTCTCTGGTATGAGAGCATGGAAAAATCTTGTCAATAACAAATGATACACGCGAATGTTCTATTGTTTCGTTTGGATTAAAGGGTTAATAATGAGTTTCTCTTCCGTTATACACTACACATTCTGACGGCACACCCACAATACTGTTATCTAACAATCAACACATCCAATGATTGTTATGATATATACAGAAGATGCATTACTATGAGGTGCACAGAATATCATACATAATAGTGAAATTATAGATACCAAACTTCCTTGATTCATGCACTGAATATCTTAAAACACTAGTTGTCAATCAATATATTATTTATTCAATACGTATTGTTCATTGTATGGATTTAATGTTTGTTATTATAATAATAATATCAACTTCATTCAAAGACTAATCGGTTATACAAAAATACTGAAGGAATTTTTATGACTCATTAATATTTATCGTTAGATACAGTGAAACATAAAAAAGCGTTTGACACCGAGTCGACAAAATGTATTCGAACAAATTTTTTTTTGTACCATGGTGAAGTTTTGATTATTTCTTGTATTAATTCAATTTTCGTATCAGGCCTATAATAACGGCCTAGTACCAAATCATATTTTAATTTGCTACAATTAAAATAAATTTGTAAATCGCTTGACCCTGCGGGACATCCCTGGAACTTCCCGCTATTTTCAAGCGCTTTGAGTTCCAAGCCCTTCATAATATACCCATAAGTAGATTTTGAGCTCTTCGAGCTCAGAAATCTGAAAATTGCTGATAACAACACTATTTTAATTTTTGAAAAGCTAGATAACTTTTGAACGCGTCGTTTGATTTTGATTTTTCAAACGTTATTCAATGCGGCATTTTTAACACAAAAACTGATAAATAAAAAAAAAATCGCGCAGTTGAAAAATGTTGCAGTTATCTTCAAAAAACATTTTTTTTTGCATTTTTAAGCGGCTATAACTTTTGAACGCGTTGTTCGATTTTGATCTTTAAAACGGCATTCGACGTAGTTTTTTAAGCTCTAAAAATATTGTAAGAGGTACAAAATCGATTGGTTGAGAAATCTTGAAGTTATTTTGAAAAAACACTTTTTTCGAAATCTGTTGACTACGTAATCTCTCGAACGGATTAACCGATTTTGATCTGCTTAGCGGCATTCGACGCAGTTTTCTGAGGAGAAGAGCTGATTAGATTATGAAATCAATCGGTAGAATATTCTAGAAGTTATTTTGAAAAAACATCATTTTAACAACTTTTTTTTCGTTCTTATTGGAATTTCTCAAAATTTATTAGGCCGAATCGGTTCAAATTTTCAGGAAATCTAAATTCAGTGGAATCCTTTCGAATGCCGCAAATCGCGATTCGATCGGTCAAGCCGTTCAAAAGTTATGAGAGGTTTACATACACACACACACACATACATACAGACAGACATACTGACATCATCGTAAAAATAGTTTCCTAGGATCACAAAACGTCGAGATCTGATGAAAACTCGATTTTCGAAAATCGGGTGAAATCAATAACTTACCTATTTTTGAAAATTTTCAATTTTCTTAGCGGGAAGTTACAAATGAAAATACAATTAATATTTAAACTGCAATATGAATTTAAATAATTTAACGAACCATGAAAAAGTCATATAATCAAGGATATCGCTGCCTAATCTCAGCTGCACTGGTGACTAGTAATTCCAATTTGATAGAATATAAGGTGTAATTACTGTGCCTTAACTATCTTATGGGTCTTCTGGTTAATTTCAAGGATACATATGCACTATGCAGTTAGGTTTGCGACTACTGCTCGACATTCAGCCGCTGAATAAGCTAACTGTATAGTCTGCCTGTTTTTAGCTTTTCGAATAAAGGTGCCGGCTTTTAGCTGACACTATTTTTTAATCTTCGATAAATGAAGGTTATAATATTAGAAACGAACAATTTATTAAAATTTTGCGTTCACATTCCACAAGCATCGTAAAACGTCAGGCTTTTTATATTTCTACAATATTCGTGGAAGAATACGAAATCATCTCAAACTATGATTTATTGTCGTGATCTTGGTAAAATCTGATAACAGGTCCGAGGCAATTACAATTTACACTTAATGTTCATGTATGTACTAAATTCTTACCTACTCATTTTTGAGTATAACTTCGTGACTTCAGACTATAGTAGTAGTGTGTTCCATTAGATGCTCACTTACCTGAAAGAAAAAACAAATTGTTAATAACAACTCACAACTTACTTTACTTTATAATCGCTTTAATTAAGAGGCAAAATTTCAATGCAATCTATATCAGTGATTCTCAAATTCCAACCTATGACGCACGAAATACCTGCATGAAATTCAGATTATTAATAAAATAACTGTAAACTTTTAAGCAACTTGTATAGGTAAAAGCTAATGTAATTATAACATCATAGAAAACTGATCACTATGATCAGTAGTGTACTGGATTCAACTATAATTGCGTAATATTGTCATCCAGTGAACTTGCGTTACTTATTAATTATGTAATATTGTAGAATCATTTCTTTGTGTTAAAATATTATTTTATTCCGTATTTGAACTTTGAATAAACTACATTATAAAAACTTCTGGTTATTTATTTGTATATCCTAAGGATATTACATTGGCGCAGTCGAACGGACAAAACATTTTTTTTTCTCGTTAAAATGGCTACCGCAAATGTTAAGTACGGGCAATTAAGAGAATTTGATCCAGCAATATGCGAATGGGGAATTTTTCGAGCCCGATTGGATCAATATTTCATCGCAAATGAAATTGTAAGTCCTGAAAAGAAGAGGGCAATTTTATTAAATACGTGCAGTGAAGACGCTTACAGATTAATCTATAATCTATGTGTTCCGACCAAACCAGAAGCTAAATCATATGAAGATTTAGTAAAATTTTTTGAGCATCACTTTCAACCAAAAAGATCGTATTTTCCGGCTCGTTTCAAATTCTATAACTCCAAGAAAGTTTCTTCTGAGTCAATACAAGATTGGGCAGCAAGAGTTCGGAATTTGGCGTCGTATTGCAACTTCAAGCTTGAATTAGCTACAGTGATGCGGGATCGTTTCATTATGGGACTGGAACCAGGACCGATACTAGATCGATTGTTTGAAGAGGATGTCGACAAGTTGACCTGGGATAGAGCAGTAGAAATAGCCATAAATAAGGAAGCGGTTCGGCACAACTACGACGGAGTCACACTGGATAGGCCGATCAAAACAGAGTTGGAGGAAGTGAACCGTATAGCGGACAGGGGAAGAAATCAGCGATGGAACAGGAGGCAAGGGAAACAGTCCTCTACCACGCAAAACACCTGTAAAGTTTGTGGTAAAAATAATCACGAAACAGATAATTGTAAATATAAGGAATATCATTGTAACTTTTGTAATACGAAAGGTCATTTAGCATCCGTGTGTAGACAAAAGAATAAGGCAGATAAAGATAAAAATAATCATAATTTTGTTGAAAATGCTGATAATGACGAATCTCTTTTTTCTCTTAAATCAATGTCTGATAAGCCGTTTACAGAAACATTACTAGTACAAAATATACCTATTAAATTCGAGGTTGATACGGGAGCTAGCATATCAGCAATTTCAGACAAATTTTATAAGGAGCATTTTAGAAACATAAAATTAAATCAAACTGATAAAATTTTGATGTCTTATACCGGTGAAAATATTACGCCTATTGGAATTTTAAATGTCAAAGTTACGTTCAAGGGTGAAACTAAAAATTTAAAATTATACGTAATTAAGGATGGATCAATACCTTTACTGGGTAGAGAATGGTTAAGGGAATTTAATGTCGGTATAGCTGATTTAAATGAAATAAATAACGTAAATGATGATTATTTTTATAACAAGTATAGTGAGGTTTTTACGGAAAAATTGGGATTATTTACTAAGGGTGGAGTTTCGTTAAAGCTTAAACAGGATGCCAATCCAAAATTTTTTAGAGCTAGGCCATTGCCGTTCGCGATAAAAAGTAAGGTGGAACTTGAAATACAGCGTTTAGTAGACGAGAAAATTTTAGTTTCGGTTGATTACAGTCCATGGGGCACCCCTATCGTGCCAGTGTTAAAAAGGGATAACACTGTGAGGATTTGCGGAGACTACAGGGTAACAATTAATAAATTCTTAGAAGTCGATAAACATCCGCTACCTAGAATAGAAGATTTATTTACTCAGTTATTGGGGGGTCAAGAATTCAGTAAATTGGACTTGTCACACGCCTATCAGCAGATTCCCATTGATCAAGAATCACAGAAAATGGTCACTATTAGTACCCATAAGGGACTATTTACCTTCACTCGGTTACCTTTTGGGGTTTCTAGTAGTCCGGCAATTTTTCAAAAAACGATGGAATTAATTTTAGGGGGTTTAAAAGGAACAATATGTTTTTTAGACGACATACTAATTACGGGAAAAGATAGAGCTGAACATATTAAAAATCTTGAAGCTGTATTAAATCGATTACAAGAATGCGGTTTAACAATTAGTAAAAAGAAATGCGAATTGTTTAAAAAGGAAATTAAATATTTGGGATATGTGATAAATTGTAAAGATTTGCAAACATCAGAAGATAAAATTGAAGCTATTATGAATGCGCCCATCCCTAATAATGTTTCACAATTAAAATCATTTTTAGGGCTTGTCAATTATTATAACAAATTTATTAAAAATGCTTCTGATGTATTACATCCCTTATATAATTTACTTAAGAAAGATATAAAATGGGACTGGACCAAAAATTGTGATAAAGCTTTTAATAGAGTTAAACAGGTTTTAATTTCTGCTGACGTCTTAGTACATTTTGATCCAAATTTAAAAATCAAGTTGACATGTGATGCATCTCAGTACGGACTCGGTAGTGTTATTTCTCATGTTTACCCTTCAGGTATCGAGAAGCCTATAGCTTACGCGTCCAGAATGTTGTCCCAGGCAGAGAGAAATTATAGTCAGATTGAGAAAGAAGCACTGAGTATAATGTTCGGTTTAAATAAATTTAATCAGTATCTATTTGGCAACAGATTCATATTAGTTACAGACAGTAAGCCTTTATTAACAATTTTCGGGAATAAAAAGGGTCTATCTATGATGACGGCTTGTAGATTACAACGCTGGGCACTGCTCCTTTCTCAATATAAATATGAAATCGAATATATTAAATCGGAATTAAATAGTGCAGATAGTTTATCAAGGCTACCTATTAATTCAGAACAGATTCAGTCTAAGTTTGAAATTGGTGATGTAAGCTATTTAAATTACGTAAGTTCAAATGACGACGTTCCTATTGATATTAATTTGATTCGACAAGAAACTAAAAAAGATGTGATTTTAAGCCAAGTAATCAAATTAATAAATGACAATTGGAAACAAAAAAATATTGAACCCGATTTAAAACCTTATTTTAATAGAAAATTAGAATTATCAATTGAAAATGATTGTATATTATTCGGATATCGAGTTATCGTTCCATTTTCATTGCGTGAAAAAATTTTAACAGAATTACATTCTTCACACATGGGTATGGTAAAGATGAAAAGTAAAGCGCGGTCGTATTTTTGGTGGCCTAATATGAATCGCGAAATAGAAAATTTAGTTAAGTCATGTGAATCGTGTTTACCATTTAAAAGCTCTCCTCAAAAAGCTGAATTAAAAGTTTGGACTTGGCCGAATCAGCCATGGGTTCGAATCCACGCGGATTTCCTAGGTCCATTTAAAAATAAGTATTTTTTAATTATTTTAGATGCCCACAGTAAATGGCTTGAGGTTTTTCCGATGTCTAGCATAACGTCAGATATGACTATAAACGTTTTTAGGTCGACTTTTGCGCGTTTTGGATTACCTCAGTATTTTGTTACCGATAATGGTCGTCAATTTACTTCTAATGATTTTCAGTTATTTTTAAAGGGAAATGGCGTAATTCATCAAACCGGTGCACCTTTCCATGCCGCAACAAATGGCGCTGCAGAAAATTCAGTGCGCACGGTTAAACAAGCTTTAAAAGTTTCACTGTATAAAAGTAATGATAAAAATTTTAATTTTATTCTTAATAATTTTTTAATGGATTACCGCAATACTCCGCATTGCACAACCGGTGTGTCGCCAGCGAATTTAATGTTTGATCGTTCGTTACGCACTAGATTTGATTTAATTAATCCTCATAGTCAAAAGTTAAACGGTTCTGAATATAAAAAAATTGCTGAAACTAATGTTAATCTTAAACAACAGAAACAAATTGAAAATTACTCCGGTAAAAGAAAAATAAAATTTAAAAAGGGGGAAAAAGTACTAGCACGCGACTATAGATTTTCAAAGCCGATTTGGACTCAAGGAATAATTGATAAAGTTATTGGTTCACGTACCTATATAGTTTTTATTCCCGTTTTAAAATTATATTGGAAAAGACACGTAAATCAATTACTTAAATTTGACCCACTTCCCATTGAAAAGATAGACAAAAATTTAAATGATGATCAGAACACAGTTTCTGAAAATGATAATCAAAATTTACCTAATTATGAAAGTGAAACGAGATCTAAGGCTGAAAATACTGACCAAAATAATTTAAACCTTAGACCTCGGCAGAACTTAAAACAGCCTGAAAGGCTTGTTTATACTTAAAAAAAAATAGTGTGTGAAATTGTTTAAATATAAATTAAAGATGTTTGTAAGAATTTATATTTTTGGTATTATTCCTTGAATTAAGTAGCGGGGTGTACTGGATTCAACTATAATTGCGTAATATTGTCATCCAGTGAACTTGCGTTACTTATTAATTATGTAATATTGTAGAATCATTTCTTTGTGTTAAAATATTATTTTATTCCGTATTTGAACTTTGAATAAACTACATTATAAAAACTTCTGGTTATTTATTTGTATATCCTAAGGATATTACAAGTAGTATAGGTAAAATAAGGTTTGAACAGTGAAAAAATTCCTTCACTCATGAAATTTTGGTTATAAGTCCCTTTTGGCATAGGAAAGAAGAATCCGAAGAGTCCATAAAAATTCAATGTGGAGAAAATTGTTTTGCTTCATTTTGTCAAGTGGGGTGTCGTTATCTATGTTTTTTGGGTGCTGAATCGAATGAAAGTAATACCAAGGCTATACAATCTACCATTATCTACGAAAAATTAAATTAAGCTATAGTGGAGTTCAGTTAGACTCAAAAATCAAAAACCTCGGAACCCAGTTATAGTGGATGGATTTTCATGAGTTTTTTACGAGGTTTTTTGCATTGAGATTTTAATAGTGAGTAAAAAAAAGTTAACCCTATAAAAATTGCCGTTTTTCAAAAATCCATTTTATTTTAAATAGAGCAAATATACTATAGGTAAGCCTTTTACGCGAAATGTGTTCAAGAATTGGCACATCGGTATTATAGACCAATTGATGAGCTACCTAACTTCATCAAATAAATTAAAAAAATTCAAAGCGACTACCCTACAGAAGCAATTTTATCAAAATAGTAGTGTAGATAGCTTTTGACTAAATATTGAAACACTTGACGCAGAGTGCTCTAGTAAGAAGGCTGTTCAATAAATATTGAATTTTTAAAGGTTTTTTTAAATACTAATATAGAAACTCAATGCAAAAAAATCATGAAAATCTATCCACTATAACTGGGTTCCGAGATTTTTGATTTTTTGAGTTTAATTGAACTCCGCTATAGTTAAATATATTTTTCATAGATAAGGGTAGATTCGATCGCCTTATCATCATTCGATTCAGCATCCAAAAAACATAGATAACAACACCCTAAATGATGCAAATTTGGTTTGAGTCTCTCTCCTCCCAAAAAAAGACTTTTCCTCACCTTGTATTTTTACGGACTCTTCGGATTCTTGATTCTTATGCCAAAATGGACTGATAACTAAAATTCCATGAGTGGAGGAATTTTTTTCCCGTTTTAAGGTACTTTTATGCTCTATTTTATCTGCACTACAGGTGCTCTAATGAAAATTGTCTATATACATTATACAATAGGTATACATAATTGTAGAGGACAGAGTGGTGTAACGGTTAGCGTAGCGGCCTTAGGATCACACTGTCGTGGGTTCGAATCCCGCCTCCGCTCATGGATGTTTTGTGATGTCATTTAGTTTTAAGTGAATTGTTATTTGATGTAAACAAGACGCTAATGACCTAAGTTGTCGACGCGTCTATAATTTACAATAAATAAATAAACATAATTGTACATTTGCATAAGACTCACAAAATTTAAGATTTTATAGGCATTTTTCCTTTATATACAGCGATTGCATGATTATATTTGCACATGGTCCACTAGTTACATTTTAATTATTCACGAAAATATTTCATTATCAATTTTTGTAAACTCTGTAATTTTTAGAAAAAGTCCTGATAAATTCTTTTAAACAGCTTTTATAGTTTCTCATTAATTTTGTTTAAAAAATAAAATTCTACTCAACAAAACACTTATTTCTCCACTTGAAAAAATATACAATCTTATAAAATTATAAGACGTAAAGCACCTACAAAATATTATATCAGATTATGAATTTCCTACCAACCAGAAAATGGCGATAGGTTTAGCTTTTCCGGACATCTATACCAATTAAACTTACAATAAAGTGTTGTTATTAATAATTTAGCAACTGCTTGCAAAATTTATTCTTATTGTTATGCATACATTGTTACCGGAAATGTAAGCAAAAGAATATGTTTGTTAATTGTTGCAAGTGTACTACCTGTTCTTGTTGGCTACTAGCTTTATGGTAATTTTATTGCGTCAAAAACAATATTACGATAAAATACGTAACAATTATGTTGATTGTTCGGTTCTCGTCTGTAGATACAAAGGTATAGTTATTTGTAACTTTCAAATTCTGTGTCAATATAATTAATGAATTTGGTATATATTTGAAATTGCAATTCTCACGAATACAATCAAAGTGTCTTTAAGTTTAATATTAACCATCGGCATTAACCATCTTTATTTTTAGTTAAATCCATAGGTTAAATCTACTTTACGATCGCATTTCAACAATAATTTGCCTACGTAATGAAATATTCAAAGCTAAAATAATAATAATAGGCACTAGGGTCTAGGGGTTAGAACAGTAAAAAAATATCTATTATTATTGCTTTTAAAAACTCAGTGGCGGCAAATAATGTTTTACGAGAATACCACCGAAAAGACACAATTTTGAGTAATATTAAAAATATGTAATAATATTATATTATTATGTGCAATCTTTCAGCGGAATTATGCAAACGTAGTTTTATTTGAGAGTAGAAGATAATCAAAAAGTTGAATCACGTAAGTGTTTTTTTTTTAATTTATCATTGGTGGTCAAAACTCAAAAGAACAGAACCCACTGTCAAAGGGAGCCACCGAAGGTTTTTCTACACTTAAATTCTTGTATCTGAGTATTATACCTATTCAATTTGTGTCTATTGCTGAAGTTGTTATCATGTTATTGCTTACAATAAAGCTAGATCGTCTATAATCTATATGATAAATTAATTACTTTATATTTTTATTCAAAGTAATTAACTATACGAAAAGTAATTATTTCATAAAGTTATTTTTGTAAAGATAAATATTTGAAGTTTAATTATTAATAATACCTATTACCGTCATTATTAAACAATAACATAACAAATATGTACACAATTTGTTTAAGCTATACATTCTCTGCAAAGTCATCCGTGTTTAATTTAATAAAAATTACATCTTCTTATCCACAGAGCTGGCATAGAAATAAAAGTTTCACTGTAAAAAATTCAAAGAATATGTTACAGACTCGAATCACAAAATATTATAGTAAGCCTTTTGATCATTTGATCAAAGGGGGTTATGAAGAAAAAAAATAATCCGCCATCTTTTGGCGTCCGCCATATTGAATTTATGATGGCGTCATTTATATTTTATTGTGTTTTACTTGAAAAGCTCTTTCATTTGATATCCGCATATTGAGAAGGTTGTGAAGAATAAGGTAATCCACGGGGCATCCGCCATATTGAGTTTAGAATGACGTCACATAGCTTATCGTATTCTACTCGTTAAACCCTTTCATTTGATACGCATGTCAAGAGGGTTGTGAAAAAAAATATAATCCGCCATATTGAGTTTATAATGACGTCACATTATGTCGCATTGTTTCCTGACTTACACACGTGCGCAAAATTTCAAGCTCTCGCTTAATTAGAACTAGTCGAAATTTTGATTCGAAGATTTGTCCCGGACAGAGAAAGTGATCGTTAATAAAAGCATTATAAAAACAGTGGACTATGACATAAAATAAAACAAAAATATTAATTTTTAGTACGGTATGTCCTTCCATAATACTAGATAAAAAACAGTAATTTTTAGTCATAATATCTGACACTTTGCTCTCAGATTAAAAAAAAAGCTCAAACAATAAAAAACGTATTGTTCATGGGTTCACGGACGTGGTCAAGCGGTAGTTCTGAAGTCATAGCGACAAACAGTAAGATCTGGTGTAGTAATCTCACTCGACTATTCTCATTTGCAGCGTCTCCTAATCTGATTACCGTATGTAAACGTAATGGGTAACATTCGCCTTGGATTATGCACTTGTAACGTGTGTTTAGTTGGAATCACATTAGAGCAGGCATGGCGAACCTATTACTATATTATGTGACCAAATTGCACGAGAGGCGATCAGATTGCAGATGATTTGTAAATAAAAATAATTTTAAATTCAAAATTGTAAAACACTAGGTATTTGAAATACCAGGTCTTCGTCCAATTACTCAATGAGCAGCCCCACGGGTCCTCTCCCTGGCTACGTCACTGAAAAACTCAAAATTTAATTCTTGCATAATCACAAGACTCCCCCTTTATACTCCGCATAATATGGTAAAGTTTGTCATTTCAATTAGGTCATTCTTTTATTTTAGCTTTTATTTTCTAAAAATATTTTCAAAATTTACAGTTTTGTAAAATTAACTAATAATATTATTTTCACTGTCAAAAAATCACATATTAAAACTTAAAAAACTCCTCAAAGACTCATTGTATTGTATTAAAAAATTCATTGCCGACGAACTAGACTTGCAATCGAGAGTTCGAGTTTAAATCTCGCGGTAGATTAAATTGTTTGAATTTTCCTAATAGTCCAGTCACGAGAGCTTAAAAAGGTAGGTCCACCTTGCGTTTTGCGCAGCAAATGATTTTATTTTTTTGTGTCCTCAAGCATGTTTAGGAGATATCAAATCCAAGTTTGCGACCTCTAAAACAGAGCGGGGGAGTTTTGGTGGGCTAAAAACCATGATTTTTTTGCACTTTTTTCGGTTTTTTGCTTATAACATAAAAACGGCTTGTCCTATCGAAAAAATGGTCCTATTCAAAATTAAAGGGCACAAAATTTACTTCAAAATGCACTAGTCAAATATGTTTTTGTTCCGATTTTACCGACTCTACAGAACTTAGAAAAACAAAACAAAAAAATAAACTCTTTTTTTGTTTGAAGGCGCTAATCTCAGGAACTACCAGTCTGTAAAAGAAGCAAAGTACTAATCAAACAGACCCTATACGAGTTTTTTAAAAATTCAATCCCAAAGAGTGAAAACGGGAGTGTAGGATTTATTGTAATAATAAAAAATCCTACATCCACGTTTTACTCCCTGTGGGATTGAATTAAAAAAATAATCGAATAGCCTATAACCTCCCTTAATAAACGGGCTATCAACAAAAAAAAAATTTTTCAAATCGGACTGGTAGTTCCTGAGATTAACGCGTTCAAACAAAAAAAAAATAAACTCTTTTTTTGTTTGAACGCGCTAATCACAGGAACTACAAGTCCGATTAAAAAAAAATTTTTTTTTGTTAGATAGTCCGTTTATTGAGGAAGGTTATAGGATATACGAGTTTATTTTAAATTTAACCCCGAAGGGGGTAAAACGTGGGAGTAAGATATTTTGAAATAACAAAAAATCTTACACCCCCGTTTTACCCCCTTTAAGATTGAATTTAAAAAAACTCGAATTACCTAAAACCTTCCTTAATAAACGGGCTATCTAACAAAAAAAAATTTTTTTAATCGAACTTGTAGTTTCTGAGATTAGCGCGTTCAAACAAAAAAAGAATTTATTTTTTTTTGTTTGAACGCGCTAATCTCAGGAACTACCAGTCCGATTTGAAATATTTTTTTTTGTTAGATAGCCCGTTTATTAAGGAAGGTTATAGGCTAGTCGAGTTTTTCAATAGTTAAAAGCTTGAAAAAATGCTTTTTTTTCATTTTGGTAAATTTTGGCGATTTTCTAAGTTCTGTAGAGCCGGTAAAAATGGGAACATAAACATATTTGACTAGTGCATTTTGAAGTAAATTTTGTGCCCTTTAATTTTGAATAGGACCATTTTTTCGATAGGACCAGCCGTTTCCATATTATAAGCAAGAAATCGAAAAAAGTGCAAAAAAAATCGTGGTTTTTAGCCCACCAAAACTCTCCCGCCCTGTTTTAGAGGTCGCAAACTTGGATTTGACATCTCCTAAATATGCTTGAGGACACGAAAAAATAAAATCATTTGCTGCACCAAACGCAAGGTGGACTTCCTCTCGTGACTGGACTATAAGCAAATGTCGAGATAATAATTATTTCTTTCTCGAAATCGCGTATGAACGTATCTTTTAGTTTTTTCTACCATCAATCACATTAGGTTTGTTTCTACTGATAATTATATTTATGAGACTCTTTCAGTACACGTGCGGTGAATATGACTATTAAATTTGGAAACTCGTCTCCTGCGACTAGGTGTTTAGAATACGTCAAAAAAAAAAACAAAAAAGGTAACCTCAAAAGCTTTCGTCGAATCTTCTACAGTTCTATTGCAACATGCTGTGACCGTGCACGACCACAGTTTGACAATTACTTTAATCCACATGTCTTAAAAAATCGCGTACTACCCGCAAACTTTCTGATTGTCAGCAAAGTATTTGCAAATCTGTTGGAACAACTGACTAGTAAGTAGTAATCAGACATTTGTTGAGACGACTGTTTGAACAATAAACATTGCATTACGTACACTACTGGCGTCCACGGTCGATTTTGGATTTTTGAAGGGATATAATTACCTCGACAGTTGGTGGTCGTAACAAATTTTATGGCCCATAAACTCAAAAAAGTTGGACATCACTGCATTAGAGTAGGTATATAGTTGTAATGTACTTTAATCTCACAGTAATATCGCTTACCGTGCATGCCATATCATCGGATACCGTAAGCTGTAAAATGAATAATATACATACACTATACAAACCGTAGTTCGTGCCAATGGCCACGAGGTAAATTCGCGCTTGTTCATGCTAGTTCATTTACTTCACCTATTAACCGAAAGAGTACCGTAGTGAAAAACCACCTAAACTTGCATTCGGAATTTGACATAAAACTTTTCCCCTCTGCCTTTCACGGCAATTCCCAATTCTTGTTGAGGTTTTCCACTAGTTCCTTCAATAGATGTCGAGACGGTTCTTTTCGCAATTTGAGTTGAGGTTCTCTGCAGTTGATTAATTAGCAAAAACTTTCCTGAACCACTGTAGCTAAACGTAATATATTTTCCAAAATTCCTTTTGTTGCTTCAAACGCATATGACCGCTGTTGTCGAGCGTTTATAATTTTTTATACCTTTTGTTGCACTATATAAACATAACGTAATTCGTTTTGACAATTTCCCAAAATCAACCATTGCCTACTGGGATTTGAGTAGCTATAAATCTGAATTCAAAATATTCCTCCTCTTTTTTTGGTCCCTTTCAACATCGATCATCTTCACATTCAATTATTTTCATTAAATTTTAATAGCACACTGCAAATTTGATTAATTGAATCGTACTTATTTCAGCCAATCTGCTTTAATTTGGTCCTTATAACGATCTCAAATTCCTCTATTACAGCGAATAGTCGTCTATAGTCCAATATTTTCTCTCAGACGCTTATGACCTCTGATGTCGAGCGTCTATAATTTACAATTTCTATTTATCCAATCTTTTCTGTTAAGAATGTCTTCCACTAATTCATATATGATCTCTAATGGCATTTGTAATTTTTACTACTTCATCCCATAGACGTGTTGGTTTTCCTTAATTTTCTATTACTTCTAGGATTCTTTTTTCAACACAGTTAATTAGGTTTTCTTCCCGCGTCTGATATCTTGGTTCCTGATCCTTTCTGTCCTTGATTTCACAGTGTATTTTATTTCTTATTGTACAATGTACAGCCACTTTCTGTTTATTTTTTACCTTCTCATAAATGCACTTATTACGCAGCATGGCCTTTATTAATTTCTCACATTGATCGAAATCTCAAGTCTCAACGTTGATAAATGCAATTTAGATGATGAATTGAGGATTCCAAAGTACTGTTCTTTGCACAAAATTACATAGAAGCACAACACAAAAACAACAAGCAAACAACGGTAACCACAACAGGCACGTAAACACTAAACAGCAACCTTTGCTGTTAATATTTATGTAATAGCGTCCGTAATCCGTATTACATGTGTTGCGTGTTGAAATATTTCGCGTCAACAACATAGGAAATTATACGCACAAAATAATACTGCATATTTACATTAACTTACTTAAGTCCGCTATTTTAAATAGTTAAGACATTTTTGTACTGTAATTTTTTTATATCTTTTAGGGATACCAATTGCCAAGATTATCCAACCTATTATTATTATTAATCCCATCGCTAACGTTGTTTTCAGAAATATCTTCTAGAATTGATTCTCTGCTTCTCACGATTTGGCACAATAATTAATCATTTTGAATGGTAAAGTGAAAATCCATCTATGTTTTACTAGTACTAACTACAAGGACTTGGTTTGTACTAAAGACATCTTTGATGACGCCGGAAAAAATAGAAAAAAAACCAACGTTATAGCATATAATTTATATCTTCTACACATACGTCGATTTCCCCCAAAAACAATAGGACTCTTTCTATTTAGATGTCAAACATCGTACCAAAATTTGGTTTCAATCCATTCGAGGAAAAAATATTGCGAAACTGTGAAGTGATTTTTGACCTATTTTGGCAATAGTACCATCCGCCACTTGTGTTGGAATGGTAAAACATAACGCAATAATACACGCACTAAACGGTTATGGGGCGTTAAACTTGCAGGTACCGCAAACTGTCTCATTAGCATGACCTTGTAAAACATGCGTACTGCATAAATGCATGAGCAAACCGATTAAGTATCTCATTGTTATTTATTTAAATACTGAATATTTTAAACACCGTTGTTACTGCACATAAACATAACGCGATCGGCTCATCCATACAAAATTATAACGGGCAATACTTTAATAAGATGAGGAAAAATATTATAGACACCATACACAGTTTTAGATCATTTCAGATTAACAAGCAACGGAACATAATTATTAAGGTTAGACTTCAAGGGTCTAGTCACCAGGATTTGATATTTTGTAGGGTTTCGTACCTCAAAAAGAAAAAAAACGAAACCATTATAGAGGATCACTCGTTTGTCCGTAGAATTTCTTTGGACTAAATAAAGGTATCAAGCTGTTTAGCGTAGTTGTAAAGCTTACCGCCTCGCATATATTCCAATAGTCAGAACCTAAGAAATATTTCCCCGTGAATTGGAGGCGAGAAAAGAAAAAGAGCAGGATAAATAAAAATAATAACTGTAATAAAACAATTTTTATAGCTAGATAAGTCCTTAAAGACCTAAGGAGGGACAGCGTCACAGCGGACTGCGTTTAACTGTGCTTGGTGGTGGGGCGGGCACGTCGAACAGCAGCTCTCAAAGGTCATGTAGTTGGCCACCCCTGTTATATAGGATTAAACGTTTCTGAGGGTTGTTTCCCTTTACAGCAACACACAAATATTTTAAAAATTAGTTGTGCTCTATTTGACAAAATCTGTAGATTTTTTAAGAATGACACAACTAATTTTAAAATATTTACATGATGGTGTATAGAAAAATAATCTCTATAAAGTTACCTATACATTCATTATGCGATCTTACCGAAGATGACAAAAATATGATCGGGTGTGTAATAAAGTTTTTAACAATAATAATAATAAATTTAGTCTATAGTGAGGGAAGGGGTTAGATCCCCAGCATTTGTTTTTTGTATATCGTTCAATAACAAGGAAATATTTTTGCAATATCATCAAGCATTTAACTCTTTATTTGAAAAGTCCTATGTATTGTTGCACCAAGATATTCAATCTGGTTCCAAATGAAATAAAAAATATAGCGAGTTTTCCACTGTTTAAGAAAAAATTGAAGGTTTTCCTTGTTGATAAATGTTTTTATTACTTAAATGATTATTTTAACATGTAACCATTTATGTTTCTGTATGTATATTATGTTTTTATATTAATTGTAATTGTATCTGACTTGTCCTATGCAATTTTCTCTTTTACCTCTGCAGGAGTAATAAACAATTTGAATTTGAATTTCGTAGTTCGCTACAATATATTGTAATTTCGACAACTTTAAACAAAATTTTATTTGAGCTGTACACTGTACAAGTATTGTATTATCTATAATGTGTGCATTTTTTTAATGTGTGCTCATCTGGACATTGACAGATAACTGATTCAATAGGGAAAGTTTATCTCGTACGTAGATCTGATAAGCGGTGCATTAACATACAAACAATTATTAATAGCCGCCTGCAGTGAAGATTTCGCATAATATTATTGTTTTTTTTTATAAACATGTACTTACTATCCATTGTATGTTCCTATCTGGTATGCAACAAGGATGAGTAACATCCGAGGATGCTTTTTGTTATTCCATCAATATTTTTTGCAACACTTGCATCAAAAGTACAATTTTAGATGGCTGCAGTGTACCGTTTGAAAAGTTATGGAAGCTTCTGATACGTTCGAACGGTAGTGTTTAAAGTAAATTTTAACGCACTCCGTTCTATAATGTAATACTGTTTTGTTTTACTTTATAACACACGTGCGTAATAAAGTACTTTATAGATTACTTTGCAGCTTTGCTATAATGTCACTAATAAAATATTTATCCAAATTGTGTTTTATTTGCTTAAAATTGAACTTTTGAAGCACTTGTTGCAAAAAATATTGTATGTAAAGCATGTCTAAAGTGACGAATCTGAAGGTTATGTTGCATTTATACCAGAACTCGTTTAAATACCGCACTCGCCTTCGGCTCGCGCAGTAAACACACACTCGTTCTGGTGTAAATGCAACATAACCTTAGGCTTGTATCGCAAAATCGCGACTGTCTTATATTCCGTCCCTTATAGTAAATTATAGACGTCCGACAACTGAGGTCATTAGCGTATTCCGTCCCTTAAGCCACTAGTTGCATAATAGGTAGTAATGTATGAAATGTGCTACATATCGTTAGACTAGTCGGCTATGTAAAATAATATTTATCGCACGGCTGTAATAGGTATAATATATTTGAACTAACATGAAAAATATTTTATTCCATACGACTTTAGATAGGACCCGTGCAAAAAATATTTTTTGCATGGCTGCGCGCGCACGCGAATATTTTATACACGAATGTTGCTATGGCAATGAAGTAAATATTCTCAGCTATCAGTGAGATTTCGGTGTTTGAAATTGATTAAATAAAGCTCTATTGAGTTGAAATTGTATATTTCATTCATGTGTTACAAAAACTAATGTATGCAACACGTAAAATGATATATATGACGCTCGGGTGTTGGTACGCTCGCCTACGGCTCGCTTACCAATATCACCCCTCGCGTCATATACATAATAATGGTACTAGTTGTATAAACTACTATTATGCACACCTCCTATCTAAAGTCGTATCACATAATAGTATATTGTGTGACTAGTATGCTAAATACATCTTTATGCGTCACGCGCGATGTTTTCAGCACGAGTAGTAGGAGAGCGCTCACGAGCCTTGGCGAGTGAGCATCGCGAACCGAATACGAGTGCTGAAAACATCGCGCCTGACGCATAAATATTTAGCATACGTGTTGCACACTATACTTTATATAACACATGCATGGTTTTAGACTTTAATTGAATAATTTTATGTCACTGACAGAAGTACATCTCATAATAAAAACATTGGGCTCGATACAATATTTAATCACTTCGTTACCATAGTAACCATATTTCATTTATAACACCGAAAAGAGGTACAAAATGTTCATTAGATAACGGGTTTTTCAAATGTTTTTCCATTATTCATCGAAAAGCGTTTCATAATGGATCATGACGTCACTTGTCAATAAACGGCCATTTAAAGTCCGCAAAACTGATACGAAAAAACACTAAAAGCGTACATGTGTTATATAAAATATTTTTCGTGCCAAATATTACAGCCGTGCGATGTAAGTATATTATTTTACGTATAGCCGACTAGACACACGATATGTTATAGATTTCATACATGTGTTACAAAAAGTAAATAATGCATAACATGCTCGTAATAAATTAAAGCATTGTATAAGAGCAAACGTTGTCCCTCAGGTCGTAACTACATTAATATTTAAGTTTTGAAAAAGAAAGTTCGACAACAATGACGATATAAAAATGTCTTCTAATTTTAAGAGAAAAGAATATTAGCATATAATGGGCGAAATTAACTACAGTGTACATATTAAAACCGGTTAATGAACTATTCGAATAAGATTACTATCTGCTAAAATCTCTCCTGGTTTTTTGATGATTTTTAAGTACCGGCTAGACAAACGGTTTGGGTTTTAAGGAAATGCAGTCGGTTAGTTCTGCAGACTTTAGAATGAATAAATCGTAACTACATTATCCTTCACGTCGAGTTCACCATTTAGAGCTGGGATAGATTTGTGAACAAGCCTCAATAGCTTTGTCGATATTTTGCATCACTTCGGTTATCTGCAACATGTTCTCGTTTTGTATCCCAAACAATTTACCTGCTGCCATACAGGATGTTTACGGTCTTGGGCTAGAAAATGAGCCCTCGTCTCCCGTGCGGTGAAAATTTTTGACGAATAGTAATTTGTACCTAATGAAGTTATTCGATTTCAAAATTTTGGTACACGGTTTAAGGGTCGCCGGTATGATATAATAAAAGGCGAATTCATTTATGAAAATCGAAGTGCTCATTTCGCTTCACTGAATGAATGATTGCTAATTATTGCATTTTGACAGACAACACACAGCCTAAACCACTGAAGATAGAACCATGAAATTAGGACGATATGTTCCTTACAGTGTGTAGATGTGCAAAGAAAGGATTTTTCGGGAATCAACCTCTAAGTGCAAGGTGAAACTGTTTGTTTAGAAAATCGTATTCCCTGTGTGTATCAACTTAAAACTTGGTATAAATACTCTTCAAAACAAATAATAAAACAAGTATTTTAGAATTTTTTAAGACAACCCCTAAGGAAGGGTGCAACGGAGTGTAAAAGTTTGTATGGGAAAATCTAATTCTTTGGTTTATATCGACTTAAAACTTGGTATAAATACTGTTTAAATCAAATAACGTCAGCGGAAATAATAGTACAGGGTTAGCCAAAATGTATGGATGGCTTTCAGTAAGCGATTGAATCGACAAAAGAAAATATTTTGACATGTTTATTAATGAAATTTATAAACTTGAAATAATATGCAAAATTCAGCATTACACCCTGCAATACATCGCGTCCTGGAACCTCAAACTTTAACACCCTGTTATACCTTCGTTAGTTTTGATATTTCGAACTCAACTTAAAAATCACGTGTATATTATCAATAGAGATACATATATCTTTGTGACTCGTTAATTTACATAATTGCATACATATAAGTATTATTAAATTTGTATAAGAATTCTTTGACACTGTAATAGTAATTTATGCTACATGTGGGATAAGTAGCAAATAATCTGACAGTCGTGTTTTGCGACATGAGCGTAAGGTTTATGGGGCATTCGTATGAAGACTCGTGTGATTGTCGCAACTCGCCTAACGGCTCGTTGCGACAAACCACACTCGTCTTCATACGAATGCCTCATAAACCTTACAGCGAATGTCGTAATCACGACTGTCATATTTGCTACTTATCCCACCTGTAGCATACAATATTTTTTACAACTACTGCTCTGGAAGTTGACTTTGAGAGAAATAGGGTAGAAGTACTGTTTTTGGCCACCTTTGCACCGTTTTTGGACAGTTTAAATTTGAGTTAATTTATAAAAAATTGCAATATTAAATGATTTTTTATTGAATTTTCATTTTTTTACACCTAATTTAATTACTATACATGAACGATAAAAAGTAAATTATTATCGCGACATTAGATGGCGTTTCAGTAGTCTCTAGTAAAGTGAAAAAGATAGAGTGAGTTAAGTACAGATTGTGTTCGTGAGGTTATATTTCTATAGTAGTATAGTTTAGGCGGAATCCGTGCAGTTATGTGATATATAACCGAACATGTGCGTTTATGAAACACATATAGTCAAGTATGCGATTATTGTGTATTTCGGAGATGACATACAGCGCTCGAAAAGTCAACTTCCAGAGCAGGCGTTGTAAAAAAGACATTATTCTATCGCCTACTGAAAACCATCCCTACCTATTGACTAACCCTGTATTTAGAGAGTTTTGGCAAACCACACACGTCTAAAGCTCGATTTATATTATTCGGTCAGACACGGGGCGGGAACGCAGCGTTTCCGGCAAGACAAACATTTTTACATACATTCGTATTTGAAATGCAAGTAAAAATGTTTGTCTTGCCGGAAACGTTACACTCCCGCACCGTGTCTGACCGGATAATATAAATCGACCTTATAGTGTGCATGAAAAATGTATCCGTACATCAATTTCTTGCGAAATTAACATAGATATTTAACTATGTATTTGCGTGGGCGGGAAACTCAGGTCTGGTGCGCAGAACGATAATAGAGCACATACCGCTGCCGGTGTGTGCAATATAATATGCACCTACTCGAATCTTCAGTTATACATACATCAGAAGTTCAGAACCTGGGTTATTTTCAAGATCAACACTTACATTAATAGCACCCGTTATTTCATTTCTATTTATTCCGTTTGAAATCGATTATGTTTAATGTTTGTTTAAAAAAAAATGAGTATATACAGACTAAAGCCCTAACAACTCACAAAAGGTACACATTAAAATATTGTTTTCAAATTTCTTAATGAAATATTCAAAATATCGATACTATTTTCATTAACTAGATTGCACATTACATGTAAAGGTGAGTTTGCCATTCTCACAGTCTTAGCAGTATCCAAATAAAACGTTGACACAGTTCTAGTCCTACTATCAAAAGGTATCTGACTTAGAAATTTGGATCATCCATCATATTGTGTAAAATTTTATACAAATATAAAACAGAATTATAATTATGACGACTAGCTAAGGATTTGTAATTAAATTCATCTAATAATAAGGCATGTTCATAACCTTGATGAGGATAAGACCCATGTTTTCTAAAGTAGAGGATATTTTAAAAACTTTCTTTGTACAGCTTCTAAATTACAGATGTGTACCTACATTATATACTGGACGCCAGACCACTGAAGCATATTCTAAAATTGGCAAAAGTAAAGCTTTGAATAGTAAGGAAATAGTTTCAATATTTTGAAAGTCTTTCGTATTTCTTATAATAAAACCAAGAACTTTGTGCGCTTTGACACTAATATTTTTTATATGCTCCGTAAATTCAAGTTTTTTGTCTAACAATACACCTAAGTCCCTGATTTCATTTTTATATTCTAAATAAGAGTGATTCATTTTGTAACCAAAATTTACATTTATCAATTTATATCAATTAAAAAAGTAATGCACAATTCTAGTTTCATTGAAAAATCATCACTTTTAATTAATGCCAATCAAACAAACTTTTCACGCACACAACACATATGTCGAACGTGCGATCTGTTAATCTGTTGCATTCATTAAAATGCAATATGCAATATTACGTGAATTACTTTCGGTGAGCTGCATGCGTATTGCAACAGTTACATAACTAATTTAAAACGAATAAATGCATCCACGCGCCATAATCAATCATCATGACACGATGACTGTTACATAAATATAGAAACACAAGTTTGTGTTATATCAAACCAATTTCGTTTTTACGCGATCTTTTTTAAGGTATGGGTATCCCTTTGAAAAAAGTTTTCGTAAAATTCGGAGCCTTTTAGAATTTTTTGACATTTAGGGGGCTTGAAGAAAATGACGCAAATATTTCAGTGAGCACACGCGCACTTTTGTGTCGCTTTCGGTTTAGGAGTACCTATAGGTTTGTCAAAAATCCAAAATGTCCATAGCTTCTACACCAAAAAATATAGATGCTTACACGTGCTTATGTATGACCTCAGTTGTCGATCGTCTATAATTTGCAATCATTCACTACACGGATCCTCAGTTTGAAAAATATCGGGAAGAATTTGATAAATGCGGTTTTTTAATTTATAGAAAAATTCTGTTATCGAAAAGTACACGCTTATTTTATTAAGCACATAATCACACATGTATTTGTGTGCCTATTTTAGGTTAGGAGTTATGAACTTTTTGTCAGAAACAATAAAAAATAGAATGCCAAATCTTCCAAACCAGAGATACACACATTTCCTTATAGGGCGGAACGCTAGTGATGATTTTCACCGGAGAATCATCACTATGACTATGAAAATCATCACTGACTCCCGTACTATTAATTAGATGTTGACTACTGACAATTTAATAGCTTCACAATTATATTCAGTGTAACGACCTTGTTTCAATTTGATCACTTCACTGCAAGTGTTTCATAATATTAATTATATAATTACAAGGAAATCGTTTACTGCCAATTGCATATATGTAAATCAAAAATGTGTTACCAATAAATTCTACACCAAAACGTACTTGACAACTTTCCAATACCTATAATACCTGTATCACGCAATATTGAAAAAAAAACACATAGTACCCTTTCTTTTTCATCTTGATAAAATATGTTCTTCTCCTATCTCAATCTTTAGGAGGCAGTAGAGGGAGATTGGATATTGATGGTGTTGAAGAATAATTTTTAATTCACTGTTCTTATATTATATCAATAATATGCACCTACTAACATAAATAAAATCATAATTGTAATTATAGTATACATAGGTATAATGAAATTTCGTCTTAGGTCGAATTAGCTATTTTTGTCTGTACGTCCGTCAGTTTGTTTGTTTCGGCGTAACTCAAAAACTACTGAACCGATTTTGGTCGGACTTCTACAGTAGTGATTGTTATACATTAGGGAATAAGATAGGTAGGCTTATAAAGATAAAAGCTAGTACACAATACAATTACCAGTTACCTTGATGATAATAATTTTTCCCTGAGGCTGAACCAATCAAAAAACATGTCTCATATTTTCCATGAATCCATTTTAAAAATTAAAAAAAAAAATTAATCATGCAGACATTTCACTACTGTATGTACGAGTATATGTATGTAACAATTGTTACAATAATACGTAAAATAGTAACCGGACAAACAAACATTGCTATTGTTTTAACACCATTTGGAAAATCGACACAGGGTCCGATTTGAACCCTGAAGTGTGATCCTAGAGTTAATTATCGGTTTTTAGGAGTATTCGATAGCGGAAATTTCCCCCTGTACTCTTCATCTCAAATCCTTTCCCCTCGCCCATAAAACGGTTCTCGCTTTCCCGACGCTATTTTGAAAGCTAACGGGTTTGGGTAAACGCCAAATGAAGGACCGAGAATCACACTACGGATCCTACAGGCGAAAAATTGAAAAACATTTTCCTGAAACTTAAAAAAAAATTATAAATTAAGTAATCTTTCACACGTAGCCAAAACTTTTTTTCAAAAAATTAGTCTGTAGGATCTGCAGTAGTGTGATTCTTGGTCTTTCATTTGGCGTTTACCCTAACCCTTTAGCTTTAAAAATAGCGACGGGAGAGCGGGAATCGTTTTATAGGCGAGGCGGGAAAGGATTTAAGATGAAGTGTACAAGGGGTAACTTCCGCTATCGAATACTCTTAAGATTAGGTAAATTACTGAGAGAACTTTGTTCAGATTTTATTGAAGTATTTAATTATTATATTTATTACTAATTTTAATATATTCCAAAAAAATTTTAAAATTAAATCAAATATCGTTATTATTTATACTTTATAACTGGTATAAAATCATATTTATGTGAGCTAGTGAACATTAAAGAGTAATTTAGTAATTCACTTGAGTCAGTAAAATATTAAGATCGAAGATTACCTCCAAATATGTATGCCATTCATAACATAAGAAACAAGTGAAAGGTGGGCAATTAGGTAATGGATATTTTATTTATAACAAGCAATAACACACAATTTTTGTAACAATATCCCGGGGGTTCACACGTTGACTCGTGACGGATTTTGTAACAAAAAAAAGAAGCTGTCAAATATTTAATCCATGTACCTAAACAAATAGTAACGTTGCCAGTATACGTTGAGAAATCGGGAGCCTGGGTTATCATTTTACCTAAAAGCTCGACAAAGAACATAGGCTACTTTTTATCCGGGAAAAATGTTCCCGAGGCTGTAGCGCGCTTACCATTAGTACCACAGAAAAGTTGTAGGAATGAAAATTGTAGGAAATGTAATCCTCTTTAAAACATTACATAGTGGAAGAATTGCTTAAGTTGACCGTTTCTGAGATATTTCGAAAAAAGTAATAAAGGTGGAAAAATTTCGTGGTTTTTCGGCTGCCAAAAGTTGTCTTTTAGAAATCTCAGATGGCTCCTAGGCTAACAGTTATTAGTATATCCTAAGTTACCAGCATACCAAATTTGGTGCTTTTATCCGCCAGGTATCGGTAATTTCACTAAGCCACCGCACTAATAATATACATGTACAATGTGCATACCTTGGTGTTGGAAGGACAGGAGGTCATGAATGATGCGTTCTATATACGTTTCCATAGTTACACATCACGTATTTGTGTATTTTTGAAAACAGATTATTACATTTTTAACTGTCAAAATAGGCATTAAATTCATAGCACTCGGGCGAAGCCGGACCGGGTGGATAGTATCAATAATATGTAGATACTTATTAACATAAAGAAATTAAAACTTCACTTTCCCATGTCAAAAATATCATAAGGCTATATATTGCGACATTAAAAACGGATGAGTGTTGATTGCTCCTTTCAAAAAAAAAAAGAAATTAACAGCACGTAAACGAAAACCAATCATGTCTGTAATTTACAGAGAAAAGTCAACACGCTTAATAATTTTCTCATCAAACTAATTCACACATAATGACACAAATCAGCGGCAGATCTTTTGTTGTAAAGAATATGAATTTCTTAGCTCAATACGTTCAATAATAACATTTATACTCTATAATTATTACAAATCAAAAACAGCCTATCATCTCCTATATATGCGTGCTATGATTGCCTTCGAGTTATGAAGATTTGTTATTGCATGTAAAAAATTATTTTACATTATTCGTAATGTCTATATTTTTTGTTAAATATGTTTGTTCCATTGGGCTTTCACTATTAACCCTTATTCTCAGGTTTAAATCTGAGAATCAGTAAAAAGAACAATTGGATTTTCAGTTCATATAATAGGTACCTATTTAAATTGATAACTCTGTACAGTAAAATTATCGAAAATAAACCGTGTTACCTTGAAACAATTTATGGATTAGATTTCTTTTTACAAAAGGGTTGAGGGATTTAAGACAAGTCAAAAACCGAAATGGCGTATCCCCACCCCCAGCAAAAGGTGGCCAAATCTTGAACAAATTTTGAAATCGATTTTTAATTATAGCTGCGATACCGTGTATAGTTGATATTTCGAACGGTAGAGGACGCCGAAGTTACAAATCAGTTTTCTCCATTCTTTCTCCGTGGGAGTCGCTTCTTCGGATAATTGTAAATGTAAAGGTTGTAGAACTTGAAAAAATGTGCAAAAATCCGTTCCAGTCATGTGATTACTGCAAATAGTTTCCGAGACTCCGAGTTACAGCGCTTCAAAGTCAGCGGGTCGGCATGGGAAATCGACTCTTGGGTTATTATATCGCCACCTTGGAAAAATTGACCGCTAAGGGTTAAGAGGCATAAGACAAGTCAAAAACTAAAATGGCGTATCCTCACCCCCAGTACAAAATGAATGCAAATATTGTATTTTATAAATTATCACAGTTCAACAGAACTTTTGGTGTCGGCGATTTTTTCTAGGTAAATTTTGGGTGCAGAATACAAAATAGCCGTCAGATTTGGTCTATCAGATCTAGTTTTTGCAGTACGCTATATTGGCCTTTTTTCGAATAAAATCATTTTATTTTTTAACTATGTACATTTCATTACCACTACTATAATTGTTCAAACTGACAATTAAAAAACTACAATTTTACTGTACTACGATGATTGTTTACTTTTCCAAGGATAGTGGCATAACAAGTCTAGTTTTGATATTATCTCGGTATCGACTCGATATTATTAGATAGGAATCGTCTCAGGTCAGCCAAGATGAGACCGAGAAAGTTTCTCGTGCGAAGTTCTGTTAATTTCGTTTGAAAAACTACAATCAAGATAAACATTTTTACGTTCATTCAAACTTTCCTTGACAAATATTATTAAATAAATTTTATTATACTATGTATATATGCGGCCATTTTCGCCTTATATATTAAAAGGTATTAAATATTCTCTTTGTAAGCTTATTTTACTATAGTATCCATTGTACCAAACGTCAAACCAATGACAAGATGTACGTAAATAGTTCAGTACCTGTGTAATCCTATTAAATATGACATTTATTGACGACATGAAAAGATCCAGAGGATAGGAATAAAGCAGGGAAACAACTGATAGGCAGGCAAATGATAGTACACGGTTTTCAACTTATACAATACGGGTATAGATACAATAAAGCTGATAGAACGCATGTGAAATAATAAAGTTAAAAAGTAAACGTTTCATTGACATTTTTTTAAAATCATTTTCATTGATTTTGGTCTCACTTTAGTAGGATTCGTTGATCAGTAAACAGCAAAGAATTCTTTTCCTATTTTGAAGACGAATATTTTTTACTTTCGAGCGACCTTAGGAGTCTTGTTAATGGCGAAGAAATCGAATTCGAGATTTCGAAGGATTCAGACGTTTCATAATCCCTATACATATCGAAAAAGCGATTTTAGTTCGTCTGTCCGTTCGTATGTACAGAGGCCTGGCTGACATATCGTTAATGGATGAAATCAATTTTTAAACTAAGAGTAGTTTACTTAAAATTGCGATTTTATAGAGAACGGCTACAACGATTTGGTTCATATTTCATCGATATGATAAGACACAATACGCCATTGTTAATTGAAAATGAAGAAAAGGTAATTTACTGATTAAGGAAAATTCGCGATAGATGTATTTGAGCGGGAAAGTCAGTGTGGTAAATTTTATTCGCATCCTTATAATATCTCGCCGTTTGACCAACGCCAACTGCATGCATGCGATCGGATTAAAGGATGCGGAAACCGTGGGTGAAAACAAATTTGAGGTTCCTAAAAACAAGACAATTTGAAAAAAAAAAAATTTCAAAGTGGTTTCATTATTTCGTTTTGTAGGAACATAGCCAACATTTTCAAATGGTCAAAACTATAACATTAAACCTAATGTACACTTTGAGTCAGAAGATTTAAACATGTCTCAATAATATATTACAAGTTCGTCGTTCGAGCATAAGCTGGAGGTTTAAAGGAATCCTCAAAGAGTATCGGAGCGAACTCTTATGCAATTGTAATAGGATTATAAAAAAAGTTTTACGAAACAAACTCCGAGAAGTTTGCGAAGGCCCCTGTTTATACACCAGTGCTGTTTCTCTCTCTTAAATCGACCTCTGACCCAAAGCTGCATTTAAGGTCCCTGATTGTAAAGACAACTACATTAAAAATATGAAAACAGTTAATGAATATTTTCACTGCTATAAATCAATTTACCGTAACAAACTTGGCCATCCTTTGCGTGAATCGATAGATTTTAACGGTCTTATTATACGGGTAATATGACCTCAGATGCCGGTAGAAAAATAAGTGTGTATACGATGTGCCGTGAATAACTAATAGTAGCATTTCAATTTTATTTAGTCAATCGATAGCACTGAATGATAATGATTTCTCAGCTAAGCTACGGATCAGTGTTGCCAGCTTTAAAGAAAAGATTGTCGGTTTTAAAAATTTATCTCTTTCCAACTGCTTTGTCCCAATTTCGTGACTTTATTCTTCATTGTGTCGCAGACTTTAATACTGTGTTTTCAAAACTTAGATGCTGACACAAGCAGGTCCTGAAACTATGAGTTGGGTCAAAAAAATTAAAAGAATAAACAAATAAAATTTAGTTGCTTCTTCATTTAATTTAATGTTTATTAGGAGATGAGAACGGCGGCGAGCTCATATAGATGACGTTGTTTGTATGATGTTTCCACAGCTCGTCTATTACACAAACCCCCTGGCCCCTACTTCTTAGGTTCTAATTTGATAGCTGGTGAAAGTGTACTAAGTATTAAAAACAATAATACATTAAAAACAGTAATTGGTACTAGGCCCAGATAACGACGGCAGCTACGTGTAACCTCAAAACATTTTGTCGGTACTTCTACCACATACACTCCTTCCGTCACATTCCACCGAGTCACTCTAGCAGAAATGCGAGGGGGGGTTAGTAAAGGGTAGTTTTCCAATTACATCGCATAATGCGACTCAGTAGCGCACAATGCCGAGGTGTGTTAATGCTTAATTGGAACGTGCATTAGTTTTCATGCTACTTGATTGGTATCCAATGCGCGCATCACCCCAAAGCAGTACTTTTCAAAGTGCTCGATTGTGCGAAGCATTGCTGTAGTTGAAACATCACCGTTGAGCACTATGCCGCATAATGCGCTTTAATGCTGTAATTGGAAAACTACCAAGATGTCTACAGTCTACACATCCAAAAAAATATTCTTTCATACAATCGGCAGACTCAATCTTCGTCTCTAGGAAAGATCATTAAATCTAGGGGGAAATTATTATTGAGAATACAGAGTAGGTACACTGCTTATTTTTTACATACTTCTTCAATATTTTGTATCTACATATTTACATATACTTACGAAAATGTGCCATAAAAAGAATTAGGTGTTAAAAAGGAATTTAATGCCTTCAGGTGCATGATGATTCAATGCTTGGCTCATCAGTCATCAAAAATTATATCACAAGTGTAATTTGCTGTTATTAAGTATTATTAATGTATATTTTAATTAATATTATCACGCAAATTAGATCATCAGCCACTCCTGTCAAATTGGAAATAGATAAAATGGACTGAGCACCTGAATAAAAAAAGAGTCTTGGTTACAAGCTGTATGAAACGTTCTGCAGATGTATTATATTTTTAAGTGACATTTACCATTGATCTCTAATTAATGCATAGCAAAAGGCGGTCATTGTGTGAAACCAAACTGTTTAACGCCATATTTGATGGGTGACTTTTTTGACGGCTTGTTTGATTCAATATTTTCCATAATAATAATCAATACTATAAGAACACATATTCAAAATTATTAGAGTTAAGTATAGGTAAACATATCTGCAATGTAGCGTGTGTTTGCTGTAATTAATAATTTAAATTTCCCGCAAAAATTGTCACCCAAAAGTCCACTGTGACTATCCCTCAGTACGACTTGCTCACGCCTTACTCATGGCGCTTCTAAGAGATTTCAAGCGTTGTATCAGTCAAATTTACTGATAAGTTAAACATGTTTTTTGACAAATTAGTACATGTTATATAAACCTATGATGATGTAATTACTTATACATCGGACAATAAGGTCTTATAATCCCCCATTTCTATGCGTTAGAATCTAGATAGGTATATTAAAAAAAATACCAAACTTAATATACCTCTTCGATGTATAATTAGATAGTTTAAGTATATTAGGTATATTGCATCGTTTTCGTACCACTACCATAAATAAAAGAATAAGAGGACACCATGACCCGTAGTCTAGTATTTATATTTTAAAATGGATGCCTTCAGCAATGACGCAGACATGTCACTATAATTTCAACAGAACTGATTTTCATCAATTTTTTTCTATACTTTCTCTAAACCTACTTTTAAATTGTCGAGATTTCGTCCAGGATTAAGGCATTTACTTACCTATTGTTCTAAAATGCTTTTAATTGCGAAGATCAACTTAGTTTGGGCCGCGCCTTCCATTTATTGTTTTAAAAAAGAAAATTTCCGAACTTAAAACGAATAATACTATACAGGCGAACTTCTACTTATGAACTTTAATAAATGAACATTTCGTATTTACGAACATATCGAAGATTTTTCCTACCCATTTAATGAATACAGAACTTCGAGTTTATTTTATGTATTTTTTGAATTTGCATCGTAAAATGTCGAAGCAAATTTAACTTACAAATTAAAATGCATATAGTGTGATTCTTTTTTTTTTGTTTTGAGAGTCTGTCTATCGCCGGAAGCACTACAGCTTCTTGGGATTATTGTGCTCCCAATTTCCTATAGGTACCACCCGATCCAGTATACTCGTTCCTTGTATTAGCTTACACAAACCGTGAATTGGAAAATTAGGGTGTTACTATTTAGAGGAAAAAAATCAACAACCATAAATACAATAGACGTGTAGTAGGTACCTGCTCCGCTCAATCAAGGATGGGTAAGATGGTTGTAATTTGCCTTACAAATAGGCTATAAAATAATGTTTTTGAGAATTTTTCGAAAGCTTTTTGTGCAATAAAAAAATTCCTAAAAGTGTGTTTTTTCCAATAAGTTATATGTAATTTTAAACAAAAAGATACTATAATATGGACTATGATTAACCAATCACATTTGAACTTGACTCCCACTCTCTTATCATATTGAAAGCGATCTTATGATGACCGTTTTGCTATCTTACTCTCTTACATGGCTATTACGGGATGTCCAACGGCTCCAGTTTGGAGTGTAGTTGGACATCCCGGACCTGTTGTTATATATTATATACGTCATGTTTGGTTAGGTTCCACGAGAAAGTATCAAAAAAGTAAGTTATAACGTGTTAGTGGGAACGACCATTCTCCGCATTATCGTCTTTTTTTTTTTTTTAAATTTATTGTTTTTTGCAATTAAGAAACTGGATATAAAAATGAACAAGTTGAGTTGCATTATTTGTTTATAAATAAGGAATAATGCGCATTGTTTAGAATTATCAAATTTTGGCATGTGTAACGATCCCATTTGCCAGGAATTTCTGTTAAACATTTTAATTCGTTATTTCCAAAAAAACTAATTCACAGTGAAAAATTAGTTCATATATTATTATTCAACTACATTTAAAGCAAATCATTAATTAAAAATTGATCATTTTTGCCGTTATTTTGCAGTTTCCGTGGTCGTTCGCACGGAGTTCCACTGTAATCATTATAAAAACATCATTATTTCTATTTATTGTCTGTTTACTTATATACCTACTCTTAGTTCGAGATTAGATCTAAATTGTTTGTTTATTCGTTATTATAGCTTTTAGTGTATAATAATATTACAAAAGTAAAGGTATACTTTAAATATCCGCACCGGAATCTCATCGAGTAACGGTACTTGGCAGTTGGCAGTACTGGAGGTATCATAAATCGCAACTTAACAACATTCGTTTGTAAAGTTCAGTATTATCAGCATTTTTTCGAATTATACCGGAACACTTATATACAAGTTGTAAATTAATAGAAACCAGTTTTTAATTTGATAAAATAACGTAGTATTCTGATCAACATACTCTCGGTTTTTACGTAGTACATTTTGGTACAAAATTTATAGCTTCTATATCTGAAATATTTAACGCCCAGTTATCAAACATGTGTTTGATTCGGGTTTTTATAACTAATTTGGGTTATAATAGTTATCCAAATTTCTAATCTATTTCTTCATTTCCCAGCAGTTCTAGACAACTTTTTAAAAATAAAAGAATTGAAAATGGTTTAACTAGATTCAGCAATGTATCCCAAACTGTGGTATTCGAAGGATAGATGATAAGCGATTGAAAAAGGAATTTCAAAACAAAGTTCAGTGTGTGAGCACAGAATTATCTGTAAAAATGAAAGCAGTTTCAATTACATAGTATTTGAAAATATTATAGAGTTGGGTGCTTACTTGATGTAAAAAACATTTTGAATAATAATAAAAAACGAAGTTTTTTATTATTATTCTGTAACGTTGAGGCCAGTAGAGGTTCAGTAAACGGGTGGAAAATAAACTTAAGAGTTGCTGGGCCCGTAAAATACTACGTTTACTCAACCAAGAAAATTAGCTATTATTATTCCAGGAAGAAAAAACAACAAATAAACAATTTAACCCCAAAAGGGTAAGTATATTTAAATAAACTATAACAAATAAAACAAAATAATGCGTAATTGAAATAAAGAAATGAAAACTAAAAACTAACGAAATTTTGGTTCAAAATAAAGTAAATTAATAAGATAAGAATATTCGTAACAAGAATCTATTAAATGATAATGAATATTTTAATTTGTTTAGGACTGACAGGAGAAACGCGATTGGTTAGCTGAAACTACACAGCCATCAAGAAGCGAATAGTTATAAGCATTATATCATTCACTATACAAAATTATGTAAGGCTGTCACTTATCAGAGAACTGTGAATAAGTTGCAGTCTTACAGGGGATTAAAACAGACGAAATATTGCACTGTTAATTCTTTAAAATACAAAAAAATTATAATTTAATATTGTTGCAGTATCCCCCGGTGAGATGAAGCGCGACAGCGGCTTCTTCTCTTCTAATAAAGGGCTTCAATTGGGATTGACCGTGAAACCCGCCTTGTGTAGACGCTCGAGAACTTCGTGGATATGCCGTATATGATCGTCGACGTTGGCTGAATAAATTAAAAGATCGTCGAAATAATTCACGACGAATTTGTAATGTAAGTCGGCGAACATAGTATTCATGATTCTGTTCAAGGCGGCTGCCGAGACGGATAGCCCAAAAGGTAAGTAGTTGTATTGGTAAGAACCAAATGTCGTCGAAAAAGCCGTAATCGGTTTAGAACCTTCCGTTAAAGGCAGCTGGTGATAAGCCATGTTTAAGTCCAGTTTAGAAAATATGACGGCCCCACTAAGGCATTGAAATATTGACTCGGGCTTCGGAACTGGATAGGCGTCGTAATAAATGCGTTGATTCACCCTCCTATAATCGACGACGAGTCTCTGACTTCCATCCTTCTTCGGGGTCAAGGAATAGGGAGCTTGATGAACTGGAGTTGGATCCTTCAGACGAATTTGATAGTGGAAATCTTTGACTCGACCAAGAGTATTAGTGAGCGTGCTTTGAAACTGTTGCGTTAATTGTTGTAACTGTAAGCTTTGATCTTCAGATAGCTTGTACGAAGATTCGACGATGGTGAATAACTTAATGTTGGAATTATTCGGTAAATGGATAAAGGGAATGACAACGTCCGGATGAAAATTGAAGGAAAGGTAAGATTTAGAAAAATTCAGGACAGCTTTCATTTTACGCAGAGACTTGATTCCGATTATGAAAGGGAATGATAGGTTCTGGATTACAATGAAATTTAGCTTCCAGGTGAAATTGGAAATCTTCACGATGACCGATAATTCTTTTTCAGCAGAGACAAGGCTATTGTTAGCGAGACGTATTCTAGAGTTAGACGTCGAAGAGAATGCCGAACCGAACTGAAGAAGCATGTTGCAGACGCGTTCATCGCAGAAATTCGCCGAAGCACCAGAATCAAGGAGTGCATGGAAAGGTGAGTTATTAATGTTGATTTGGATAACTGGTAGGGTACAATTGTCATGATTGGGTGTGTGACTTGATTTTAAACCAAGCCGTAGGTTTAGCAGTTTTTTGTCTGGCTTGTAGAGTTGGACTCGTTGACCCTTTGACGACGGCGACATTGGGTAATATGATGTCCCGGTAGCTTACAGTACGCGCATTGACTGTTTTCTACGTTAGAACGAGCTTCTGACGACGACTGTTCACGCTGACGGGCTAGTTGGATTAGTTGATCAGACTGATTCATTCGACGCGCTAATTCCTCCAACTCGATGAACGTAGCCGGCATAGGTATATGCTTCAGCTCGACCAACGTGTTAGTGTTGGTGTGAGCCCAAATTTGGCAAATTAATTCAAATTCGGAAATTTCCGCATTTAATGCTTGGGCTTTTCTGGAAACATCACGAATGAATTCGCTGAACGATTCGGACGGCCGTTGAAATCTTCTTATTTGAGCGTTGATCAATTGCAATTTAATTGTAGCCGGCACAAACCGAATCAGTAAGTCTCTTTTTAGGTCAGACCATGTTTGACACTTTAAGGTCGCATCGGGCCACCAGATTAGAAGCTCCCCTTGGACACGGCTGAGTAGAGCAGAAAGCACCGTTGTCTCAGGTTGCAACTTCAAATTGATTAGATCCTGTACTTCTTCGATGAACAGAATTACTTTGGTAGGTTCGCTACCGCTGCATGTGGAGACTTTAGACAAAAAATTCGACAAGTCGTGTTTGAATTCCGTGTCTTTCTTTATTACATGCTTTGTCAAATCCTCAGACCACTGTAATAGTCGCTGAACAACGTCGTGTATACCCGCTGTCAGTTGCATATGAACCGCCATGGCTTGAACTAGCGCGGACGGCTGATCTATAGATGTTGACGGCGGAGGATTAGCGGCTGAACGCTGACCGCTTGCTGAAGTAGCAGCATCTTCATCCGTGGCAGGATTGTTTTGTGATCTTGTAGATGTCGGCATTGTAAAAACTTTTACTGAACCACTTCACAATAAAACCCTGTACGCTAGGATAGTGAAAGCGAAGGAATTTGGGAAAGAATCTTGTTTTGTTTTGTTTTTTTATATATATAAGAATGTAGACTAATAATTTTTTCAAAAATATAATATTTTAAACTTCACAAAGGAATGCGATACGCGATATGAATATAATAAAAGGGGTTGCGTAAGAGGATACAAAAATTATTTTATATAACGCTATTGAATGCACAATAAGTAATCGTTATTAAAATTAAAGTTTTTTGAATTTTAGGAAAAATAATAACAACGATCTGCTACCATTCTGTAACGTTGAGGCCAGTAGAGGTTCAGTAAACGGGTGGAAAATAAACTTAAGAGTTGCTGGGCCCGTAAAATACTACGTTTACTCAACCAAGAAAATTAGCTATTATTATTCCAGGAAGAAAAAACAACAAATAAACAATTTAACCCCAAAAGGGTAAGTATATTTAAATAAACTATAACAAATAAAACAAAATAATGCGTAATTGAAATAAAGAAATGAAAACTAAAAACTAACGAAATTTTGGTTCAAAATAAAGTAAATTAATAAGATAAGAATATTCGTAACAAGAATCTATTAAATGATAATGAATATTTTAATTTGTTTAGGACTGACAGGAGAAACGCGATTGGTTAGCTGAAACTACACAGCCATCAAGAAGCGAATAGTTATAAGCATTATATCATTCACTATACAAAATTATGTAAGGCTGTCACTTATCAGAGAACTGTGAATAAGTTGCAGTCTTACAGGGGATTAAAACAGAAACGAAATATTGCACTGTTAATTCTTTAAAATACAAAAAAATTATAATTTAATATTGTTGCAATTCAAAAAAATACATAGTATTTGACTGCAACCGTCATATTGATTTTACAAAGTATCTCCATTTGATTAACATTGGATTGAAGTTATATCAAGTAGTAAGCTCAATCCATAAAAATCCTGATAACGTTCTTTATGACAGCAGAAGTATTAATTAATTTTTTCAACATAACAACTTTAAAACCGTTAGGTACCATGATTTTGGATAGATTTCAGAGTTAGCCCACTATTTTCAATAACAATTGAATCGAAGGTAAATCAAATGGAGATATTTAACATGGAAAGTCAATACGTGCGTTGGTTGAAATCAAACTCACTGTAGGTTTATAATTCAACTGGCATTTAATTTTTCCGTTTAATTTTAGTTTCAAGACACTATAATCTGTGTTGTTGAGCGTCTATAATTTACAATATCTATATTATTATTTAAGACTAATGTGTGATCTGAATCAAAACAGATATAGGAGCGAGTTTTTTATTTCGATGATATGCCGACAGAATCCAGGCCCTGAACTGAAAGTAGTAATACTATCCAAAAAGGTCGAAGTTTGCGAAACACTGAGCTAGAATTTAATGTGTAGTAAGTTTAATATTTTTAATTTTCCAACGATTTTCAAAAAGTCTTCAAAAAATTCAGTGTATAAATAGTTAGGTTTTATAACTCATTTTTATTCACACCATCTTTGCACTCTAAAGGTTAAATTATTACATTTTACATATTTTGATCCCTAACTGTACAATATAATAAGAATTTAATATTCTGGAGACTTTCATATAACAATTTAAAAAATTATAAATTTGAACTCGATTTAAATTCCCAAAAGAGTTAAATTTTTAATGAGAATCATTTTAATTAAACTACGTAAACGAAGTTACATTCTGAATACCTACGAAACTGTAATTAAAATAATAGAGTTTCTATAACTGTACCTAAATAGTTTTATCAAGGAAAAGTCGCTGTAGATTACTGAAAATTATGTAATTTTTCAAATAATTCAAGAATTATATAGCACCCTGCACGGTTGCATCATGCTGTTTTTTATTATTTACGTACTCCAATCCCAACGGTACGTAGCTTGACAGTTTCGACTCACAAAAGAGATAATATAGAGCTGTCATAAAAATACAGCATACACATTTTTACGTCAAGTTTGACATCATAGAGCTGATATTGTAACAACTTTAGTACGAGTATACTGCATTTTATAGTCCGGGAAAACTAAACCAAAAACGTCGGATAGGAGAAATAATAATTTTTTGAAATTTTGGATGTGAAACACGAAAAATTCTTTCCTTTTTCGTGAAAATTCATCCCCAGTGGACTCATTAATGCATCCTTCAGGGGAAACATTGGAATGTAGTTTGCATTCCAATGTTTTGTGGGAATTAGCGCTCCCAGGGACCCGAGCTCGTACCAGTCGGTTTGTGTATGCCGGCTGGCGGATTCTAATACACAAATGGATTATGTTGAAGACGCTAATGACCTGAGTTGTCGACGCGTCTATAATCTACAATAAATAAATAAATCATTAATGCACTAGTTTTTTTGCGTGTATTTTCCCAACGGTTAATCGGACAATAAACATATTTGTTATTAAATTTTACATAATATACAAATGTACAGTACCTATCTACTTAAATTTTGATTCACTGTGGATTACCGTAAAAAAGAAAAAGGCAATAAAAAATGTTTTGAACCTGTCGCTTTGCATGTCTGTCACATGTCGTTGTAGACCATCGCGGTCGAAAATTTCGAAAGGTTGTCTTAACAGTGGGATGGTTCATTGATAATTTGAAACGACTACGGAACGAAACCTAAAGCGTTAACTCCTTTATCTTTGTAACACTTATCGGTGGAACAGTTCGTTGGTGGTGGAAAAAACTGAATTTGGAATCATTGATGAGACGCCTGGGTTTCACCTTGCTTCGCTTGACGATGGAACGGTTCATTACTAGTGACTATACGGAAAGAGACATGGAACAAAATTACAATTTCAGAGAACAATCCATTCTGAGCATTTTTATCATCAATCTAGTCGTTTATTAGATATTCGGAATCAAAGAATGCGGTCGACTCATTTTTCACATAGTGCACTTCAAACTACCACTGTAAGGAATTTTTATGTAAATCTTAATGGAAAATATTTTAACCTATGTCTATTTGTATTGTCTGATTAACCATTTAGAAACTACATGCGAAAAATTGGTGCCACGTCCCCTCTGCGGGTGATTTTTCGCAAAAGAAAGTGGATGTTTCAGCGCCCGTACCGCAGTGAAGAGATGAGGAACTGTTTAGATCTTTCCAAGTCTTCATGGTTTCCGGGCTTGTAGGCCGTCAAGGAGGACACTTCGACCGCTGCCACATCGCCTTTGAGAATGTCTAGCGCAGTTGTAGACGAAACGTCAGGTAGAAATACCACCGGACCACGGCCTACAAGCCCGGAAACCATGAAGACTTGGAACAATGCCGGCCGTGAAAGCTTGCACACTTGTTTAGATCTTTATTCTGATCATATACTAGATTACTAGAACATTGTTACTCACTTAATTTAATTTTATAGCAACAACATAGAAACACATCAGAAACATATTTTATGGTTTCCTTGTTGACTCTCCTTTTATAGGTAATTGATTTTTTTTGTAGATACTTGATCAAATATTTGAAATATTTAATTATTATATTTGTAATAATTATAGTGATGGAAAATATTGAAAATTTTATGGAGGTTACATTAAAGAAGGACAAACAATTACTGAATTACCACTACTGATCGTTTAACACCGAAAATGTAGCCAATGATTGGGGGAGGGGGAACGAAAAGGTATCGCAAGTTATTTTAATCTGTTTAAAAGAAGCATAAGAGTAAGTGGAAAATTAATTTCAAATTTTTCGAAAGTTAAAGAAAAATTAAGGTATTTGACCGTTATATTTCAAATTTGACTGCTTCAAATCAGTCCATTTCATATGCAGCATTTCTTCTACTTTTGACTGTATCAGGATTTGTTCACTTCTGCAACTTTTTAGGTAGGTATATTGTTGTAAACATAATAAGTCAGCAAGTGACAAAAGATCAAAGCATGCCTTGCCTCGGGCATTCGACCGCAAAGGCCGTTTACTGAACGATGTCGTGATGCATGTTGGAGATCAAACCCTGCGATTAGCACTGTACAGAATTACATCGCCTGTTAAAAGTCTACAAGCACTGATGATGGACATTGGACAGCAGTAAGACGATTGAAGTATCTCGAGAGGAAAGGAGGGTCGACTGAAAAAGTTTGCGCACCACTGCCCTAAAGATCAATGAACATACTGTCTAAAAACCTTTCTATAAGGTAGACATACCAGTTACCAGTAACTAATAACTATTCGTCAGAGGAAATGCCTACCGTGCTTTGATTATTCTATGCTCCGCACGAATATATTTTATTTATTTATTGTAAATTATAGACGCGTCAACAGCTTAGGTCATTAGCATCTTGAATACATATTAAATAACAATTAACTTAAAACTAAATGAAATCACAAAACATCCATGAGCGGAAGCGGGATTCGAACCCACGACAGTTTGATCCAGAGGCCGCGACGCTAGCCACTGGTCCACACTGCCCTCACGAATATATTTTAATAAATTATTTAGTGCGTGTACAGGATTCAAATATCCTCTGCACAATATTGCAATTCTATAATTAGCCTTATCTTCCAAATTTAGCTTCATATACGAAAATAAATATATTTAATATGCATTTTATATTTCGTACTGTATTAAACGACTCACAATGTATGTAAAAAATAAAACCATGTGAATCTACTGATATCACACAATATTAATGTTGTCTGTAAGTATTTAGAACTTTATAACCCAAAACAATTAAATAAAAGGTTTATTTTCCACTTACGTTTTTCGAATCTAAGATTATTTTGGTAGAAATACTCACCTGAAACAATAAAAAACAATAGTTTAATTAAAAACATCAATTTATATAGAAAATTTCGTTTTTTTAGTAAGAAGTTAAAGGAATTACTAAAAGAAAAACTAATTTCAAGCATAAAAATCGGTCACTTCATAAAGAACGATTCAAAATATCGCGATTTTTAAAACGCCTGTATTTAACAATTTGAGTAAACAGGTTTTTAATCGCAGCTTATTAATTAAATCAATATGCTATAAATCATAACAATTTCCTGGTTCCCATAAAATTTCTATGCAATAAAAACATAATAACGAATACATAAAGAAGTAGAAGTCAAGTGAATAATTAGCACTGGAATTGGTTGATCAACGGATCAACTATAAATGCGGCATCTTAATCACTATGTTTAATAATAAAGGTTGGGTACTAATTTAAAAATTCCAAATATGATTGCATATTTCAATTCAGTATGTCACAAATTTCTTATACTGGATTATTGCAAAAAAAAAGGATTGTGGTCGTTGAAATTAACTACTTGCAAAGAAGTACAACAGTTTCAAGAACGAGTTTTTTTTAATAGCTGTTTTTTTGGCCACTGGATAAAATGCAATCAGCCATCTCAGATATTGTAAATTTAATATTTATTGTAAAACTTTTATAGGGTAAATGTAACGATTCACAACCGCCCACCCGGCGCCCTTATTTTATATTATTATAGTTGACAGAAGAGATTGATACACATTAACAAATCTTAAAAAAATTATTTTAAATCTCTAATTTCGTATTTTACTCTATCGGGTGTGTAACTCAGTGTATTCTCGGTATAATTTAGATTATAGACGCTCGACAGCTGCGGTCATCAGCGTCTATAAATTTTCTTTAATTTTATGTAATTATCTATAAGTAAAACCAACCATAAGTACGGATGGAAACATGTGATCTTTCCCTATATACTGTTTTTATCTTTAATTATTTTTCTTACTTTTATTTTATCTTCTAGTAGTCTTAATTGTAAACAAATATAGATGGGGATATTACAGAAGACCGGAATAGAGGAGGGCAGGGGCAGAAAAGCTCCGGTTGCTAAAACAGGACGAAATACAGGAGTGCCTAAATGAAAAAATATTACTTTGGTTTAATAAGTAACTGAATGAGGTAAAAATTATGGAAAATGTATGAAAATAGTAAGCCTGGCATGGTTATTGGTTAGTCCTTGTAATGAGCCTAGGGAACGATCACAGATGATTGGAGTAGATTGCACCAGAAAAGGAAAAGAGGGAGAGATATTGTACATTAAATAATACAATGAGGAAATGGGAAAAAGATAATGAAAGTGAAAACTGATAGATATGTAGAAGATGCGCCACATAGAGCAAATATTATGCAGTTTGAGTCTGACGAAGCGTTGAGTTCAATTTTTCCGCGACAATAGATAATTAATTAATTAACCAATAGCTATTTTCTGTTCAGTCGCACATAACGCAATTAATTCTCGAATATATAATACTTTGGCCTGAACAATTTCGATAGTTTCCTCTTTCCTGGTATTCGCCCACAAACAACATAAAATCATTAATGTTTGTGCTTTGATCATAAGCAATACACACAAAGGGTATTAAAAGGGAGTATTAAACAGTAGTATGAATATTGATAGTTAAGGATGTATTATTTAAGAGAACTGTTATTTTACTACTATTGGCTGTTTTAATGAATTGCTACAATCAATAAATTTACATATAATTCATAGGCCATTCTTAAAATGATATCCGGTATAGTCTCTGTCAATAACATTAGCGTATGTATGACTAATACTAAAAGAATCAATTTTTTATCACACGATAACACTATTTTAATGTTTCACAAATACATTATTATAGAGAAGAAAAACCAACTTGATTAATAAAAACTCGTAAAAACCTCGCACCGCGACAGGTGAGAAATAAGAATTCTGATTGATTTGTTTATATCCCAGTAATTTTAGATTTCCACTGGGAAATAATTCCCAGTTAGCTGAATTTTTGTATAAAGCTTCGTTGTATTATGGTGTTGAAAAAAACGTGTACGAAGTCACCATCGATATTGTGCCGACGTTGTCTATTCGAGGTTCAAGGTCACAAAAACGGTTTTTTTGCGAATTTCTCGGTTTCGTTCCATTTTTAGTAAAAAATGGTTATTATCAATCTTGTAGATAACCAAATTCTCTACAACTTTTGTATAAACACTTTTTGTATACGATTCATAGTTTTGTATATTTAAGTAGGTACTCGCGCGGCTTCCCCCCCTCGATTTTACATAACGGGATTATGCTACTTCCAGATGGCCTAACATAATGATTTGTACCTTTATTTTAAATTTTCAAAAATTAAAATATTGTGTTGTTATCAGCAGTTTTCAGATTTTGGGTATACTATCAAGTGCTTCGAAATCAAAGCGCTTGAAAATAGCGGGAAGTTCCAGGGATGGCCTGCAGGGTCAACCGATTTACAGATTTTTTTTTGAAAAATACGATATTTATACTTGACATCAATTACGAAGACTAAAGGAATTTTGCTCTCTACAAGCTTGATAAATGATAATAACCATGGAACGGAACCGAGAACGCAAAAAACCGTTTTTTGTGACCTTGAACCTCGAATATCTGGCAACGCCGGCACGATGTCAATGGGGACTTTTTACACGTTTTTTAAAACACGAAGGTGTATATAAAAATTCAGTTAACTGGGAATTATTTCGCAGATTGGTCGTTTTATGTCTGGGCTTATTAACCATGGAAGTCACCATGAATAATGTTTTGGATTTGAAAAAAAAAATTATTTTAAATAATGTTACTTATTACTTAGTAGTATTTAATTAAACTTGTCTTCACCAGAGAGTTTTTGCTTATTTTAAATAATAAACAAAATTTGTTCATAAAACTCACTTTTGTGATTGTTCATTGAATCATTATTCTTCATAGTCACAATTTGTGCAACTTTTGAGATAAATTCAGTAATAGTGAAATATAGATTTAAAAAATTATTATTTAGAACTTAAAACGTCATGATAGCACATTTATGATCTATTTTTTGTCGGCCAGAAATAATTCATGACAATTAAGTTAAATATCACTAGAATACATTTTTTCACATAGTAAATAACTCAAGTCATGAGATTGCTTATCAATCTAAAAGAGTTCTATAAATCTTAATTCAGTTATTGGTCTCAGAAAAAAAACAAGGTTAACGTGTATCATAAAGATTTATAGAAGAATAAAAACTCAACAATTGACAGAGTAACAGCTACTATCAATTGTTATTTTTAAGATTGGTTCGAACAAATAAATCATGCTACTTTAAATCAAGTGAGAAAATTTCACTTAAAAGGT